>OX459105.1:17043352-17365076 GCA_949775045.1 Metridium senile
ATATTCTGCATTCTAGCCTTGACCTGTTACGAACAGAAAAACATGGACCGTTGTAAATAGAAAACATGTTTTAATCTGATGCAACGAAGTTATTACCTTTTCCATGTTGTCTCGCTGAGCTTCAGTAAACGCAAAGTCAGTCCATTTATTTGCAAGGTATCCAGCGTAGAATCCAAAGTTTAGAATATACTGCTGGACTCCTTCTAAAGATCGGATACAGGATTCAACAACTTCTTTCTCCTCCTTTGTATTTCCTGGGCTTGCACTCATTTCCTGCATCATCCTTGCCAAACCTTTCTTCAGTAGGGTCTCGTAATCAGGTATAACATGACCCACGCCTGCTGCTTCGCTGAGGCCCTTGACGAATGCTGGCATTGTTTCTTCCTCTCGGAAATAAGGCATCACAGTTTGTCCAAGACCTAGAGAGAAGCATGGCGGCATCCTTCCAACTATAATCTCGTCTGGATGAATGCTAAATGTGTCAGCTTTTCTTCCAAAGAAAGATGGATCTTCAAGAATCTGACTATCATTTGTAGTGAAAAGACTTTCCAAGGAAATCTTGATCGCCCAACCTTTACGGATCATGATGGAAGCATCTTTGATATTTCTCTTCGAATGTGAAGAGATACTTTCAAAAAGATGAGGAAATTTAGGCATCTCTCGGCGCTTGAACCATTGGTCATTCCACTGCTGAAATGCGTAATCTAAAAGACGTAATACTCGGGCGGTGGGAGGATCCCCAGGACTGTACCCTCCAGTAGTCATACGATGAAGGTATTCCTTCTGATTATAGAACAGATATTCGTTGGGAGATTTGCTCTTATTCCAAAAGTCTATGATTTCAAACCTGAAAACGACATAGTCTAAAATGAATAAGAATACTATGTAGCTTATTTTAAAATAATCCCTTTTAAAATTGTTTTGGCTTATACATTTCTAAAAAATGCTATTTTTATTCTAGAACAGTAATGCTACCTTATAGCAATCTTCCGTGCTTAAAAATGAGTAATTTATATATATTTACCTTTGTTCCTGACAAGACGGCGACAACTTCAATTCTTCAGCACTGGGCACGTACCAGAATGTTCCCTCAAGAGGTTCAACGGCACTGATTAACATATCAACGGTTACATCTCCTAGGCCAGCATGGTTATCATTCCCGGCGATGTTTTTCAGAATTGTTGTGAACGCCTCTGTTGTGTTGCACATATGAAGATACATCGTACCTTCTTCTTTACCGGGTTCGTTCTCCACGTGACCGTACGGCATAGAAGTACGGAAGACTCTTGGATGGCGCTTGAGTACGTTCACGGGTGGAACATCGTGTACCACGTGAGCACGTTCAATGTGGGCGCGTTTGTCCCGATGAGTGACAAGAGCGTCGGTTCCAGATTTTCTCCCTATCATATCTTCGTTTTGGTTCTGTACAGTAGCAATAAAACTGAGAGTTTTAACGGTTTGCACATTTTTACCATTTCAAGTTTTAAAATTATACTTTTTAAGGTTTGCACGCATAATGTGCAAACCTTAAAAAGTATAATTTTAAAACTTGAATTGGTAAAATTTTTCCACCATTTTCACTGCATACACAATTAGCCCGAACTAAAACATTTCACTAAAAGTGTCGCAAATTCTATCGTGCGGAGGCCAGTGCGTTGCGTGCATGATGCCTTGAGGCCCATCTTGTAAATAGCTTAGATTTAATCGCATCTTGGCCTGTTTCACTCGAGTTCATGAAAGGGGCTGCAGCAATTTCGACCCACCCACCTCCCCTGGTGGCGGTAAGCTCTTTATTCCACTCACTGCATGCCTATCGTCGTCCGCAGCATTCGTCTCCCATAACTTAATATAAAGGGATAATAGGTATGTAGTGAGGATATAGAACAATTTACCTTGTCCATATAGTCTCCAAGAACCATCCAGTTATATTTGAACTTCTGTGCCAGAAGGTATGTCGAACCAGGGTGACCTGACAACGCTCCCTCGTTCTTTACTATGTAAGTCTTCATGCTTTCCGGATCACACGGATTTGCCAATCCATCAGTGAACGTTCTGTGAAGGATTCGCTTAGGAAAATAAAAGAATAATAATTTAAATAAAAATTATAGTTTAATAAACAGGCATAATTGCTTTGTCGGGTCTTTGACTGAATAAAACAGGTACTGCGATTTTTTTGAACAGCTTGAAATAAGTTACTCGTACTCTTTAGAAATTCGAGTTGAGAAATTTTATTCATTGAGATTTTAATTTTGATTTAATTAAAGTCTCACCATATTTTTTTAACTAAGAAAATGCTAATACTGATAATTTCTTTCCAAGCCCAGATTATATTTTAATTTTAATTTATATATTTTGTTAGATACAATAGCAAAACTAGAGGAGAAAAGAAAAACAATTAAGGCTTAGCTATCATAAGATTCTATCAGTCTTTTTTTTCACTTCTTTTTTAAACAAAAAAAAACATAATGTAGCCGGATGTACCAGATCGGACGTCTATAAACTATGTAAATCACATCAAAAAGTTACTTGTACTCACCTTACTTGTACATTGCGATCTTGTAACACTATATTTGCTGTCGCAGCAATACTCCTTCATCTTGTCCATAAGATAAGCAAGAACCTTTTCTAGTTTACCCTCTTCGTCTGATTTCAGTAAGAAATACACATCTCCTCCTGTGTCCAGGAATTTCTGAGAGTCGGGAATGAGTTTTTTTCCTGGTGGTCGACGATCAAGGTTCTTGAGTTTAGGATCATCTTCATGCCACTTACTCCACTGATCCGGGTTAAATGCAACAATGGCTATGGTGGGGTACTCGTCTATGAAAATAAACAACATTATATAAACTATGGCTTGTCAGTGAATAAAACATATAAATATCTGCCAAAACCTTTAAGCGAGGAAAGGTGTCAAATTAAATCACTAAGTCATCCCTGTCATGTGAAGTATTTCAACCATATCTTCTCTTATGTAGTCAGTGCCATTACTTATAATAATAAAACTATTCACTGGCATATCATAGCCTCCTTACCGCTTCCTCCTGCATTTCCAGCGAAATTGATGACATCACGAACAGCATCCACAATTCCATCGCGCACGGTAGGGTTGTCGACATCCAGATCTTTTTTGTACCATGCATTCACAAAAATGCCGAACTTTGTTTTACCACGAAAAAGGCCATATTGCGTATTACAAAAGACTGGGAAGTTCAATAGCTCATTCTAAAAGCAATCATCAATATGTTAAATTTTGAGGTCTAAAAACTAGGATTATAATAACTAAACAATTTTTGAGACAGCAACGGTTTCAGTTACTTTTAGACATTTGCGTTTTGCTTTTATTATATATATATATATATATTATATATATAAATAATTATGATTTTGTAGTACGAGTTTTCATAAAGTGCTCTACTTTAAAGGAGCTTTCAATAGAAAAATATGAGTTTACGTCTTTAGATTTTCATTGGCTGTATATATATACAGCCATATGCAGAAATTCTGTCCCTTTTATCAATATCGCAAGTATATCAAAAGTATATCAGAAATTATATGATATCACTCCTGATATTTTTTTCAGAAAGCCCTTGTCGTAGGTAGCTCAATAATAATATCAGGGATGATATCCCATAATTGCTTGCATAGTTTTGATATACTTGTAATATGAACCAAAAGGGACAGAATTTCTCCATATGGCTGTGTATATATATATATAGGTGTGGTAGTTGGCCAAGACAATTTATTTGGTACTTTATTTGAATTATATATTCAACTTTGTTTGATTGTCGCCTACGAATCGTTACGATCCTATCATGTCATCAACTGAACAACATCTACACAAACTGGAAAATGCTTGGAACAAACTTGCACGTTGTTGTTTTCAGTTGTGTTTTATAGATTGTAGCGCGAGCAAATCAATCAGTTTGCTGAAGAAGGCTGAATAGCCGAAACGTACAATAAAACAGTTATATAGTTACAAGTTGGTGGATTGGTTTCTACTTTATTCTACATATTCTATATAATCCGATCCGGCTGAAACCGCAAAGAATATTTGCGTCCACACGGATCCGCCGATTCGCATCAAAACGTATGCGGCTTCAAAAGTATCCGGATCCGTGTAGTCGGGGTCTAAACTATCCAAAAGATAACTTTTGTTTGCAAAATCAACCTGCAGTTGAATTGCATATTTTTAAGCGACATTTTAACCTACAATTCAAAGTTATGGGTGATTGCTAATCTTGTTTATTTTATCGTCCGGAATTGCACATACCTTAGTGGAGTTTAGTAGTATTCCTAAAACCGTCTCCTACACTTATTTTAAACTTTTAAAAGCTCTTCTTTTCACACAAGATAAAACATTGTTTGCAATTGAAAACGTGCTAAATATTTTGGCGTTATAATTTGAATCTGCAGAATAATCACCATTTTAATTTTAACATATAATTCAAAGCGCGTTAAAAACTGACTCATTGCGAATTTGCATATTCACATGACATGACAAATCGCTCTTTTTCCTCGCTGAAAGTATCTCGATTGTCACAAAAACGTCTTACACAATAGAAAACATACAAATGCTTAATTCTATAATGTTGTTTTCATTTGTAAACAAATTCGAACTCTTTTTTAACGCTTAAATGCCAAAGTGTCCGGATTTGTACACTGTCCGGATTTGCACACACATACTGTACTCTAATTATAAGCCACAACAATAGATTATACTACATTTATAGCGCCTCAGGTATACACCTAATTCAAAAAAGGTTGACGGGGCGAACGGCGATTGGCGATTGGCGATGGTTAATATGAATTCCTTCTTATTCGTTTCTAAATTACCCAAACAATGCCTCCACCGATCCGGGAAACCTTCGAGACATCCATCTAAGGTCATCGCTTAACGATGTTTGGGTAATTTAGAAAAGAATAAGAAATTCGTATTATCCACAGTCCCGCAATCGCCAATCACCAATCGCCAATCGCCAATCGCCAATCGCCATTCGCCCCGTCAACCTTTTTTGAATTAGGTGTATATAGATCACAGTAAAGGATTATCATTCATTAAAGTCTGTCTGAAGATCGCGTAAGCGTGAAACTCGGAGTTAAAGAAAAAATGATGTCTTGTCATTAATCCATCTACAATCTATATATATATATATATATGGATGTGTCTATACTGACGGTAAAGTGCTCAATACATTAAAATGTAGAGCGTTATAGATTGTAGGTGGATTAATGACAAGACATCACTTTTTCTGGGTAAAAATCATTTCTATCTCTAAGTGTTAAAGAATAAACCTTCAATCAAGCGCGCGCTTGATATTTTCAATTGAGTTTCATATATATATAATATAGTCCGTTTTATTGCTGATAGAGAAGCAGAGAGCTTAATTTGTTGACCCCCCGTTAAATTTGGAGTCAAATTTTAAAATAAAAGAACAAGAAAACATACCGCAGAACTCATTTTTCCTTCTTCTGAATCCAAGTCAATCTGTTCTCAATCTAAATATATAAGTAGAGAAATTAATAGAATATTATATTAGAGTGCTTACACTATGACCATGAAAGAAAATCTAAATAGTTACTAACTAATAGTTTTTATTTATTTAGTGACTATTAGTGACTATCACTCAACTGGAACAGCTTTAGTAGCAATACACAATGAATAAACTATTAACTTTCTATGGTTTTGAGTATTTGATTTCCCTTGTGTATTGTTACTAAAGCTGTTCCAGTTGAGTGATAGTGACTAATAGTCACTAAATAAAAACTAATTGTAGGAACTATTTAGATTCTATTTCATGGACATAGTGTAAGCACTCTATTATGGACAATTTTTTAAGTTGGTGGAGATAGGATATCCTGAAAAGAAGTAAATGATAAGAAGAGTTCTGAAGACTGTAACTTAAAGGGGAGGAGAGGAACGGATCAGGGAGGAGGGAAAAAAAGAGGTAAAAATAGAGGGAGGAGGGAGAATCAAAATATAAAGGGAGGAGGGAGAAGGTCGATTTTACCTAATTAATTATTGAACTATAAGTAGTTCTATCAATTTCCAAAGCACGATCTTCCCACAGCTATTTGTAGTTTGTGCTCCATTACATGATGTAATTAGTGCTGTCAAAATGTCAAATTTTGTTATTTGAAACATTTGTTATTGTTGGTTAGCAGAGGGGAGATTTGTATGAGCATGCGCTAGACCGCTGAACTATTAAAAATTCGGTGATTTTTTTATTTTATTAGTCAAAAAGTGTTAAGTAATTTATGCAATTTCAGAAAAACTTTCCCGCCTCGTTGATAATTAGGCAGCCATTGTTTACCAAGGTGCAAAAGGCATTGATACAGCAGTTAATCAAAATTTCACAATACCAACTAATTACGGTGTCACGGCGTACTCATCACGGATGTCACGTAATAGTACGAAAGGCGCTGTAATACCATAACAAAATTGTTATTCTATTTCCCCATTTTTGCCACTAAAATCAATAGTATGGCATGAAAGGTCAGTCAACTGACTGATGTTTTCTGAAATAACATTTTTGGAAGTTAGCCAAAAAATTAGCCAGCAGGTTACCAAAAAATTTAAAAATCATCATGAAATTGGAAAGTGAATGAGTACATAATGTCTTCCAGAATCAACTCAATAAAAAATGAATAAATCGTTTACCGATCTCACTGCACTCTTTGCTACATAATTTTTAACACTTCAGTTAAACTTATTTAGGCAAAGAACGAGGAAAGTCATCGATTCATTTTGAAAAATAATAATAAGAAAATTGCAGTTAAATACTGATGGCTGTGTTATACCGATGAATATTTTCAAAAATATAACATTTCCCCATTTTTTGTAAAATCAAAATTGTGAAATTATCTTTCAATGAAAAATGGCCTAGACATTTTTGCAATAAAAAGTTTGGAAGTTAGTTTAGATTTTGAGATAAAGATTATGAAATAGTAACATTTTAGCAGTTTCTTGTACGGGACTGCGATTTCATGCGAAATTTCCGCAGAAATAAATGATTGGAACGGTGCCTATTTTAGTATTTCTTTACACATATGCATTAACCTTAATTTAAATATCCAGAGTCACAGTATCCATTGAGCCAAAGAAAGATGACCACGAAGTGTTTGTTTATCCACTGAGCTAGAGGTCATGTTGTGTAGTTAAAGGCGTTTATTCGCGTTACATATAATAAGATATCTCGTTTTCTTGACATCTTATTTTCACAGCAATATATTCTCTATGTCGAAGAAGGACCTAAAAAGCTCCTAATGCTAATTTACGGCTATCCAAGCGAGAAAACAACGACGATAAACGATATTAAAAAACGTAAACATTACCCATCTTTGATGGTTATCGGACAAGGTCGCGCATCCTCATACAAATTTCCCGGGGGGTGTACTCCCTTTGTCGAAGTGGTAGGGGTGATCGGCGTACCTTTTAGGGTTAAAAATATTTCCTGTACGTACCTTTTAGGGTCCTGGCTCAAAAACAAGTTACGCAACATGATTCTGTACCTGTAAGGGTCATTTTTACTCTGCTTTGTTGCTAAAAGTCGGGCTAAAAGTAAGCTTGGCTGGCAAGAACATCGCACAGCCGTACCTTTTAGGGGTTGAAATCAACAAGGCTATAACAGTTATTTTTGTCTGTGCGTACCTTTTAGGGGTCGTTTCCAAAACCTCCGCCGATCACCCCTACCAACTGAACAAAGGGAGAACCCCCCCCCCCCCCCCGGGACAAATTTCCTCTCTGCTTTGTTGGTTTACTATTTGGTCTGTATGTAATACATCACACAAGTAAAGCAACTAATAATCCACAATAAACATTTTAAAGGCCATAAATATTAACTAAATGACTTGACACAGTCTTGACATGTGTGGAAATGTTGTTGTTGGGCACAAAATTGCAAAATGTCCAAAATAGAGTCGGGGTATAAGGGGCGTTCCTGGAAGCAGGACCTACCTTGCAGGCGATTCAACCTATAGCTGCTATACATCTACTGTATTCCATTTACATGGATATCGGTAGTTTCCTTTCGAGTACTAGGACCTACCTAGCAGGCGATTCAACCTAGCTGCTATACATTTATTGTATTCCATTTACATGGATATCGGTAGTTTTCTTCTGGGTGCTAGGACCTACCTAGCAGGCGATTCAACCTAGCTGCTATACATTTACTGTATTCCATTTACATGGATATCTGTAGTTTTCTATCGGGTACCAGGACCTACCTAGCAGGTGATTCAACCTATAGCTGCTATATATTTACTGTATTCCATTTACATGGATATCGGTAGTTTCCTTTCGGGTGCTAGGACCTACCTAGCAGGCGATTCAACCTAGCTGCTATACATTTATTGTATTCCATTTACATGGATATCGGTAGTTTCCTTTCGGGTGCCAGGACCTACCTAGCAGGCGATTCAACCTAGCTGCTATACATTTATTGTATTCCATTTACATGGATATCGGTAGTTTCCTTTCGGGTGCCAGGACCTACCTAGCAGGCGATTCAACCTAGCTGCTATACATTTATTGTATTCCATTTACATGGATATCGGTAGTTTCCTTTCGGGTGCCAGGACCTACCTAGCAGGCGATTCAAACCAGCTGCTATACATTTATTGTATTCCATTTACATGGATATCGGTAGTTTCCTTTCGGGTGCTAGGACCTACCTAGCAGGCGATTCAACCTAGCTGCTATACATTTATTGTATTCCATTTACATGGATATCGGTAGTTTCCTTTCGGGTACCAGGACCTACCTAGCAGGCGATTCAACCTAGCTGCTATACATTTATTGTATTCCATTTACATGGATATCGGTAGTTTCCTTTCGGGTGCTAGGACCTACCTAGCAGGCGATTCAACCTAGCTGCTATACATTTATTGTATTCCATTTACATGGATATCGGTAGTTTCCTTTCGGGTACCAGGACCTACCTAGCAGGCGATTCAACCTAGCCGCTATACATTTACTTTGTTTCATTTACATGGATATCGGTAGTTTTCTTTCGAGTACTAGGACCTACCTAGCAGGCGATTCAACCTAGCCGCTATACATTTACTTTGTTTCATTTACATGGATATCGGTAGTTTTCTTTCGAGTACTAGGACCTACCTAGCAGGCGATTCAACCTAGCCGTTATACATTTACTTTGTTTCATTTACATGGATATCGGTAGTTTTCTTTCGAGTACTAGGACCTACCTAGCAGGCGATTCAACCTAGCCGCTATACATTTATTGTATTCCATTTACATGGATATCAGTAGTTTTCTTTCGAGTACTAGGACCTACCTAGCAGGCGATTCAACCTAGCTGCTATACATTTATTGTATTTCATTTACATGGATATCGGTAGTTTCCTTTCGGGTACTAGGACCTACCTAGCAGGCGATTCAACCTAGCTGCTATACATTTATTGTATTCCATTTACATGGATATCGGTAGTTTCCTTTCGGGTGCTAGGACCTACCTAGCAGGCGATTCAACCTAGCTGCTATACATTTATTGTATTCCATTTACATGGATATCGGTAGTTTCCTTTCGGGTACCAGGACCTACCTAGCAGGCGATTCAACCTAGCCGCTATACATTTACTTTGTTTCATTTACATGGATATCGGTAGTTTTCTTTCGAGTACTAGGACCTACCTAGCAGGCGATTCAACCTAGCCGCTATACATTTACTTTGTTTCATTTACATGGATATCGGTAGTTTTCTTTCGAGTACTAGGACCTACCTAGCAGGCGATTCAACCTAGCCGTTATACATTTACTTTGTTTCATTTACATGGATATCGGTAGTTTTCTTTCGAGTACTAGGACCTACCTAGCAGGCGATTCAACCTAGCCGCTATACATTTATTGTATTCCATTTACATGGATATCAGTAGTTTTCTTTCGAGTACTAGGACCTACCTAGCAGGCGATTCAACCTAGCTGCTATACATTTATTGTATTTCATTTACATGGATATCAGTAGTTTTCTTTCGAGTACTAGGACCTACCTAGCAGGCGATTCAACCTAGCTGCTATACATCTACTGTATTCCATTTACATGGATATCAGTAGTTTTCTTTCGGATCTTCCTGTCTCACAGAGAGGAACATCCTACACAGGTACACAGAAAAAGTAGTGATAACTCGCCCGCCAGGGCTGAGAAACATTTGTGTTATACTGATGCATTTAGTAGCCGCTCACTTTATTAACGAAGGTGATAAATCAATGGATTCAATCAATGGACTATACTTCCGCGTCATGTAAACGAAACGTAAAGTTGATTCGCCTGCTAGGTATAGTCCCTAGTGCTAGGATTATCCTAGTACCATGTAAACAACCCATACATAAAGAACTACAATCATTGCCAAAATGTGTTGGCACGATCACATTTCGGACACTTTTTTGTGGGTCTATCATTTTTTTCATTTATGAGGATAAGTTTGTCTACCCCCCTCCCCCAATACAATGTTGCTGTTTTTCATGAAAGAGTACAAGAGTTGGAAATGTTTCCCGCGATTGACAAGGTTCATATACCCCTCCAGCAACATTGACAGGGGGAGGGGGGGGTATTACAGATATAGGAACATAACAAAATCAACAATCGTGCCAACAGTTTTGTCAATGATTGTCTGAGACACATATGACTTAAAACGCCATTGACATTGTTGTGGAAATGATATGAAATTTTCAGGACACAAAGTACATAGTGTACCGATTTGAACAGTAGCAAAATTTTTTCCAGAAAGAAGTTAATACTATCATGTGACGTCACTTTTGTTTAAAGTGCTTTAAATGAATGTAAAATTTACATGACAAGACACTTATATGCTCTATATTCGATAACACCCGTGTTCAAAATAAATGTTCTAAGGTAATAAGCAGTCCTTAACACATATATGCTTCGTAGTTGATATATTTATACTATAGCTCGCGCAAAATTGGATAACCATAGTAACGCCCAAAAATGCACGCGCTTAAGGCGTACGCAACAATACACGTCATTGTGAAGATATCAACGTTTGGAGAGGGTGAAAATGGTCTTCAAAGGCAAGATTAATGCCTATAAATGTGCCAGAGCGTATGTTCTGTTTAGAAAAAACACATACTCTCTTTCGGAAATAGCAGAGATGTGTTCTATATCAAAAAGCAGTGTAAGAAGAATTGGTTTAAACAAAATGAAGCGGAATTCAAAACAACCCGACAAGAAAAGTAAGTTGGGAAGAAAGACTAACTTAACTGACAGAGAAAGAAGAATTCTATCCAGGGGAATCAAAAGGATCAGGAAAGAGGACGTAAATTTTACAGTGAAATCTTTAATAGAGTATTGCGGGCTTTCGCAGCGGAAAACAAGCTACCGGACTTACCTCAGAGAAATAAAAAGATTAGGGTACAAGAGTTTACAGACAAGAAGAAAGGGACTAATCAGTGAATCTGACAGAAAGAAAAGACTTAAATTTGCAAAAGACAATGTTAAAACATTGAAAACTACACCAAACTATTGGACGGAGGACATGGTATTTTATCTTGACGGAGTTTCTTTTATTCATAAGTACAATCCGAAAGCAAATGCAATGAGTCCTAAAGGGAGGGTTTGGAGAAAAAGAAATGAGGGATTACAAATAACATCTAAGGGTTCGAAGAGTCTAGCAGGAGGAAGAAGGCTCCACCTTTTGGTTCTTATTAGTTATAGACAAGGTGCTATTTTTATTGAACAATACCACAAAATGGATGGCGAGTATTTCGCTGACTTTATTACTAGAAATTTTGAAAACATTTTCAAAAAGTTTTCAAAAACCAAAGCCAGAAAATTTGTTATGGACAACGATCCTAGTCAAAATAGCTCATTAGCTAAAAAAGCACTAAAAAAATCAAAGGCTACAATGGTGTGTATTCCTGCAAGGTCTCCAGACCTAAATCCGATTGAAAATATTTTTAATTTAGTTAAAAGAAAAATAAATAATGATGCTATAGAGCAAAATATTCTTAAAGAGAATTTTGAAACTTTTAAAGAACGTGTTATTGATACTTTATATTCGTTTGATACAACTGTCATAGACAAAACTATTCAAAGCATTCCCAAAAGACTTGAAGATATTATTAAATCCAAGGGATTAAGAACTAAATATTAGATTTACTACCTTGTATTAGTACATCCATTTTGCCTTTAAAGACCATTTTCACTCTCTTCACTGTCTTATGAAATTGATATTTTCACAATCACATTGTTGTCACGTAATCAGTATTTATATAGTGTGCAGTGTCTTCTGTGCAGAACACGGTTCTCCATTGTAAAATCGTAATGATTCACTAAGTGCAACAATAAAAAGAGCTTAGACCTTGATCAATGTTTTATTGATGTTTATTCTAACTATTTCCTACAGAAATTATATTCAAAAAGCCTAACATGCCCATTTTATCAACGGTACTCCACACAAAACTTGTATTAATTGTTTTGAACATGTCTTCATCTTTTTATAAGTGATTCAACGTGGAGTACCGTTGGTTTTGAGTTAAATACTACAATTTGAAATATAAACTAAACGTCAGACAATTAAAGAATATATACAAACCCTATTGTTGAAAAAATTGGAGGGATATTTGTTTAATTTGGGGAGTAATCTATTATTTAACAGTGGAGAACCGTTGCTATTTCACGGACAACTATATACAAGCGCACATGGTGTTGAATGACACATTACAGACGTCATGTCTATACAAACAATGTTTTCTTTAATGTATTATCTCTGTATAGAGATAATAAATATATTTATATCTATAGTATAAGTATAGATATATATATATCTATGTAGTATAGATATAAAGATATTTATATTTATTACACATATATTATATATATATATATATATATATATATATATATATATATATATATATATATATATATATATATATATATATATATATATATATATATATATATATATATATATATATATATATATATATATATATATATATATATATATATATATAAATATATAGACAGACAGACAGACAGACAGACAAAAATGTATGTACACAAATTTATTAGCAAAAATGTATGTACAAAAATTTATTAGCATACATACATATTCTTTGTTCATTTATTTATTAGTTAAAATAAGTTCTGAGAAACAACGTGCGCATGGTTTCATTGCACATTGCTCAACCTCTGGTATTTGTCTCCAAAATTCGAAATAATGCCAGCGTACTCTCATCATATCAGTATTAATTCGATCTATTGATCCTCCCTTTATCATAACGAGTGGGGCATCTGCAGTCGCGAAAAAGGGTGAGTCCTTGTCGAAGAGAATGTCTTGTTGTACAAAACTTTTAGGTGCGGCTAAGTGCATAGTATCCCCTTCAAGCATTTGCAAGAAATCGGACCATGCGATTATAGAAGGCGACCATCTAAAGTCATTGAGGATTATTACTTCTGACTCCTCTGCACCCACCCACGCAAAACCACCAGTTGCCGGGTTCACAAAAGCATGGTAAATAGCTTTCAGAGGTGAAATCATGAATGTTTTACCTGAGTTTGCCGGTCCATATATATATATGTTTCGATATTTTGCACGTCCATAGTGAAGTGCTGAGTAAATTGCGCTAGCATAGACATGCACATTTATTTCATTTCGGTGAAGTATCTGTAGTGCGGCCGCTAGCCATTTCTTTTCACATCCTTCTATACAGTGTTTTTCACCTTCCTCTACTAGTAGTTCTATGCGACTTTTATTCAAGCGTTCTTGTTTCTTTTCAGCATCTTGCAGTTGTGAAGATATAGATAATGCTTCATTTACTACTCTGATCCCTCTATTCGCTATAAATTGTGCAAGATCTTTTTTTCCCTCTTTCTCCTGTTTTGCTGCATAGGCCATTAGATCGAGCCGAGTCTTGATATTATTGTTTCGAATAATAGTGGTTACTTCGTAGACGCTTAGCATTCGTTTTCTTTTCTTCTTTTGCTTCTTCTTGGGGCCACTGTCTTGGCCATCAGCTCGACGAGATGTTGTAGCTGCAGAGGCTGCAGTAGTTCTCGGTTCGTCCTCTAAGCTTGGATGGTCGGGCGATAAAAACGGTGTTGTATCTTCTTTTGTGCAGTAGCGATAAGCACTATAATAGTTACTATGATTGTTGCTGAAATTGACTTGAATTCCAAACCTTGCATCTAATGTATCACGAACTAGAAGCCATCTACTTCTTTTGTTGAGCTTTAGAGCCATATGGTAGTGATATACTTTGTCGGACAGGTTGTTGTTTGTATCGTTGTGATTATGCTCTTCTTTAGCGACTATAAACTGTACAATACGCGATGTCGTTGATGTACCCCATGCATTACGAACAATATTTGCAAACGATTCACGAGAATGGACTTTTTCGGGATCTGCTCGACTGTATGTAACTAAATAGACCAAACGTTGCGAACGATTCGGCATTGACTCTGCCATGATCACAATGTGAACTTCAAATAGACGTTTTCTGCTCAGTTGTTGTATAATGTTCTTTATGTATAACGCTTTGAAGTATGAGATTTATTTTACAAATGCACAACTTTTATAATGTACCAAACCAGTGACGTGCATCTTTTGCAATATGTGACGTTTGCGCTATTACGTACAAAATGTAGCAATTTTGAGGCGCGTCAATTATAGCATATACGTCAAAAGTAACTTCACATTCGTAGGTATTTACATAAGATGTAGTTGATAAGAAAATCATTGTTTAAAGAGAACGTGGTTATTATTGGATTAACTGTGAAGGTGATGATATCTTTTCTGATAATTACTTCATTCTATTAAGTTAGAGACCTTTTAAACTATTTTTTTGGTGTATCCCCTTGTTACGTTGGCATAATTTCGCACTTAAATATAAGGGTTGCTACGGCAAAATGACATTTCCACTAGTTTTCATGTCGTTAGGGGTCGGATATACACATATTACATATCAATCTTTTCCTTTCAGGGCATAGCTTGTAATTAGGAACGCTTCTGACCTCTTACTCGTTTATTTTTAATGAAATTCCACAATATGTCCCTCAGACAATCATTGCCAAAATGTGTTGGCACGATCACATTTCGGACACTTTTTTGTGGGTCTATCATTTTTTTCATTTATGAGGATAAGTTTGTCTACCCCCCTCCCCCAATACAATGTTGCTGTTTTTCATGAAAGAGTACAAGAGTTGGAAATGTTTCCCGCGATTGACAAGGTTCATATACCCCTCCAGCAACATTGACAGGGGGAGGGGGGGGTATTACAGATATAGGAACATAACAAAATCAACAATCGTGCCAACAGTTTTGTCAATGATTGTCTGAGACACATATGACTTAAAACGCCATTGACATTGTTGTGGAAATGATATGAAATTTTCAGGACACAAAGTACATAGTGTACCGATTTGAACAGTAGCAAAATTTTTTCCAGAAAGAAGTTAATACTATCATGTGACGTCACTTTTGTTTAAAGTGCTTTAAATGAATGTAAAATTTACATGACAAGACACTTATATGCTCTATATTCGATAACACCCGTGTTCAAAATAAATGTTCTAAGGTAATAAGCAGTCCTTAACACATATATGCTTCGTAGTTGATATATTTATACTATAGCTCGCGCAAAATTGGATAACCATAGTAACGCCCAAAAATGCACGCGCTTAAGGCGTACGCAACAATACACGTCATTGTGAAGATATCAACGTTTGGAGAGGGTGAAAATGGTCTTCAAAGGCAAGATTAATGCCTATAAATGTGCCAGAGCGTATGTTCTGTTTAGAAAAAACACATACTCTCTTTCGGAAATAGCAGAGATGTGTTCTATATCAAAAAGCAGTGTAAGAAGAATTGGTTTAAACAAAATGAAGCGGAATTCAAAACAACCCGACAAGAAAAGTAAGTTGGGAAGAAAGACTAACTTAACTGACAGAGAAAGAAGAATTCTATCCAGGGGAATCAAAAGGATCAGGAAAGAGGACGTAAATTTTACAGTGAAATCTTTAATAGAGTATTGCGGGCTTTCGCAGCGGAAAACAAGCTACCGGACTTACCTCAGAGAAATAAAAAGATTAGGGTACAAGAGTTTACAGACAAGAAGAAAGGGACTAATCAGTGAATCTGACAGAAAGAAAAGACTTAAATTTGCAAAAGACAATGTTAAAACATTGAAAACTACACCAAACTATTGGACGGAGGACATGGTATTTTATCTTGACGGAGTTTCTTTTATTCATAAGTACAATCCGAAAGCAAATGCAATGAGTCCTAAAGGGAGGGTTTGGAGAAAAAGAAATGAGGGATTACAAATAACATCTAAGGGTTCGAAGAGTCTAGCAGGAGGAAGAAGGCTCCACCTTTTGGTTCTTATTAGTTATAGACAAGGTGCTATTTTTATTGAACAATACCACAAAATGGATGGCGAGTATTTCGCTGACTTTATTACTAGAAATTTTGAAAACATTTTCAAAAAGTTTTCAAAAACCAAAGCCAGAAAATTTGTTATGGACAACGATCCTAGTCAAAATAGCTCATTAGCTAAAAAAGCACTAAAAAAATCAAAGGCTACAATGGTGTGTATTCCTGCAAGGTCTCCAGACCTAAATCCGATTGAAAATATTTTTAATTTAGTTAAAAGAAAAATAAATAATGATGCTATAGAGCAAAATATTCTTAAAGAGAATTTTGAAACTTTTAAAGAACGTGTTATTGATACTTTATATTCGTTTGATACAACTGTCATAGACAAAACTATTCAAAGCATTCCCAAAAGACTTGAAGATATTATTAAATCCAAGGGATTAAGAACTAAATATTAGATTTACTACCTTGTATTAGTACATCCATTTTGCCTTTAAAGACCATTTTCACTCTCTTCACTGTCTTATGAAATTGATATTTTCACAATCACATTGTTGTCACGTAATCAGTATTTATATAGTGTGCAGTGTCTTCTGTGCAGAACACGGTTCTCCATTGTAAAATCGTAATGATTCACTAAGTGCAACAATAAAAAGAGCTTAGACCTTGATCAATGTTTTATTGATGTTTATTCTAACTATTTCCTACAGAAATTATATTCAAAAAGCCTAACATGCCCATTTTATCAACGGTACTCCACACAAAACTTGTATTAATTGTTTTGAACATGTCTTCATCTTTTTATAAGTGATTCAACGTGGAGTACCGTTGGTTTTGAGTTAAATACTACAATTTGAAATATAAACTAAACGTCAGACAATTAAAGAATATATACAAACCCTATTGTTGAAAAAATTGGAGGGATATTTGTTTAATTTGGGGAGTAATCTATTATTTAACAGTGGAGAACCGTTGCTATTTCACGGACAACTATATACAAGCGCACATGGTGTTGAATGACACATTACAGACGTCATGTCTATACAAACAATGTTTTCTTTAATGTATTATCTCTGTATAGAGATAATAAATATATTTATATCTATAGTATAAGTATAGATATATATATATCTATGTAGTATAGATATAAAGATATTTATATTTATTACACATATATTATATATATATATATATATATATATATATATATATATATAGATATATATATATATATATATATATATATATATATATATATATATATATATATATATATATATATATATATATATATATATATATATATAATTATAGATATAAATATATAGACAGACAGACAGACAGACAGACAAAAATGTATGTACACAAATTTATTAGCAAAAATGTATGTACAAAAATTTATTAGCATACATACATATTCTTTGTTCATTTATTTATTAGTTAAAATAAGTTCTGAGAAACAACGTGCGCATGGTTTCATTGCACATTGCTCAACCTCTGGTATTTGTCTCCAAAATTCGAAATAATGCCAGCGTACTCTCATCATATCAGTATTAATTCGATCTATTGATCCTCCCTTTATCATAACGAGTGGGGCATCTGCAGTCGCGAAAAAGGGTGAGTCCTTGTCGAAGAGAATGTCTTGGAATGTCTTGTTGTACAAAACTTTTAGGTGCGGCTAAGTGCATAGTATCCCCTTCAAGCATTTGCAAGAAATCGGACCATGCGATTATAGAAGGCGACCATCTAAAGTCATTGAGGATTATTACTTCTGACTCCTCTGCACCCACCCACGCAAAACCACCAGTTGCCGGGTTCACAAAAGCATGGTAAATAGCTTTCAGAGGTGAAATCATGAATGTTTTACCTGAGTTTGCCGGTCCATATATATATATGTTTCGATATTTTGCACGTCCATAGTGAAGTGCTGAGTAAATTGCGCTAGCATAGACATGCACATTTATTTCATTTCGGTGAAGTATCTGTAGTGCGGCCGCTAGCCATTTCTTTTCACATCCTTCTATACAGTGTTTTTCACCTTCCTCTACTAGTAGTTCTATGCGACTTTTATTCAAGCGTTCTTGTTTCTTTTCAGCATCTTGCAGTTGTGAAGATATAGATAATGCTTCATTTACTACTCTGATCCCTCTATTCGCTATAAATTGTGCAAGATCTTTTTTTCCCTCTTTCTCCTGTTTTGCTGCATAGGCCATTAGATCGAGCCGAGTCTTGATATTATTGTTTCGAATAATAGTGGTTACTTCGTAGACGCTTAGCATTCGTTTTCTTTTCTTCTTTTGCTTCTTCTTGGGGCCACTGTCTTGGCCATCAGCTCGACGAGATGTTGTAGCTGCAGAGGCTGCAGTAGTTCTCGGTTCGTCCTCTAAGCTTGGATGGTCGGGCGATAAAAACGGTGTTGTATCTTCTTTTGTGCAGTAGCGATAAGCACTATAATAGTTACTATGATTGTTGCTGAAATTGACTTGAATTCCAAACCTTGCATCTAATGTATCACGAACTAGAAGCCATCTACTTCTTTTGTTGAGCTTTAGAGCCATATGGTAGTGATATACTTTGTCGGACAGGTTGTTGTTTGTATCGTTGTGATTATGCTCTTCTTTAGCGACTATAAACTGTACAATACGCGATGTCGTTGATGTACCCCATGCATTACGAACAATATTTGCAAACGATTCACGAGAATGGACTTTTTCGGGATCTGCTCGACTGTATGTAACTAAATAGACCAAACGTTGCGAACGATTCGGCATTGACTCTGCCATGATCACAATGTGAACTTCAAATAGACGTTTTCTGCTCAGTTGTTGTATAATGTTCTTTATGTATAACGCTTTGAAGTATGAGATTTATTTTACAAATGCACAACTTTTATAATGTACCAAACCAGTGACGTGCATCTTTTGCAATATGTGACGTTTGCGCTATTACGTACAAAATGTAGCAATTTTGAGGCGCGTCAATTATAGCATATACGTCAAAAGTAACTTCACATTCGTAGGTATTTACATAAGATGTAGTTGATAAGAAAATCATTGTTTAAAGAGAACGTGGTTATTATTGGATTAACTGTGAAGGTGATGATATCTTTTCTGATAATTACTTCATTCTATTAAGTTAGAGACCTTTTAAACTATTTTTTTGGTGTATCCCCTTGTTACGTTGGCATAATTTCGCACTTAAATATAAGGGTTGCTACGGCAAAATGACATTTCCACTAGTTTTCATGTCGTTAGGGGTCGGATATACACATATTACATATCAATCTTTTCCTTTCAGGGCATAGCTTGTAATTAGGAACGCTTCTGACCTCTTACTCGTTTATTTTTAATGAAATTCCACAATATGTCCCTCAGACAATCATTGCCAAAATGTGTTGGCACGATCACATTTCGGACACTTTTTTGTGGGTCTATCATTTTTTTCATTTATGAGGATAAGTTTGTCTACCCCCCTCCCCCAATACAATGTTGCTGTTTTTCATGAAAGAGTACAAGAGTTGGAAATGTTTCCCGCGATTGACAAGGTTCATATACCCCTCCAGCAACATTGACAGGGGGAGGGGGGGGTATTACAGATATAGGAACATAACAAAATCAACAATCGTGCCAACAGTTTTGTCAATGATTGTCTGAGACACATATGACTTAAAACGCCATTGACATTGTTGTGGAAATGATATGAAATTTTCAGGACACAAAGTACATAGTGTACCGATTTGAACAGTAGCAAAATTTTTTCCAGAAAGAAGTTAATACTATCATGTGACGTCACTTTTGTTTAAAGTGCTTTAAATGAATGTAAAATTTACATGACAAGACACTTATATGCTCTATATTCGATAACACCCGTGTTCAAAATAAATGTTCTAAGGTAATAAGCAGTCCTTAACACATATATGCTTCGTAGTTGATATATTTATACTATAGCTCGCGCAAAATTGGATAACCATAGTAACGCCCAAAAATGCACGCGCTTAAGGCGTACGCAACAATACACGTCATTGTGAAGATATCAACGTTTGGAGAGGGTGAAAATGGTCTTCAAAGGCAAGATTAATGCCTATAAATGTGCCAGAGCGTATGTTCTGTTTAGAAAAAACACATACTCTCTTTCGGAAATAGCAGAGATGTGTTCTATATCAAAAAGCAGTGTAAGAAGAATTGGTTTAAACAAAATGAAGCGGAATTCAAAACAACCCGACAAGAAAAGTAAGTTGGGAAGAAAGACTAACTTAACTGACAGAGAAAGAAGAATTCTATCCAGGGGAATCAAAAGGATCAGGAAAGAGGACGTAAATTTTACAGTGAAATCTTTAATAGAGTATTGCGGGCTTTCGCAGCGGAAAACAAGCTACCGGACTTACCTCAGAGAAATAAAAAGATTAGGGTACAAGAGTTTACAGACAAGAAGAAAGGGACTAATCAGTGAATCTGACAGAAAGAAAAGACTTAAATTTGCAAAAGACAATGTTAAAACATTGAAAACTACACCAAACTATTGGACGGAGGACATGGTATTTTATCTTGACGGAGTTTCTTTTATTCATAAGTACAATCCGAAAGCAAATGCAATGAGTCCTAAAGGGAGGGTTTGGAGAAAAAGAAATGAGGGATTACAAATAACATCTAAGGGTTCGAAGAGTCTAGCAGGAGGAAGAAGGCTCCACCTTTTGGTTCTTATTAGTTATAGACAAGGTGCTATTTTTATTGAACAATACCACAAAATGGATGGCGAGTATTTCGCTGACTTTATTACTAGAAATTTTGAAAACATTTTCAAAAAGTTTTCAAAAACCAAAGCCAGAAAATTTGTTATGGACAACGATCCTAGTCAAAATAGCTCATTAGCTAAAAAAGCACTAAAAAAATCAAAGGCTACAATGGTGTGTATTCCTGCAAGGTCTCCAGACCTAAATCCGATTGAAAATATTTTTAATTTAGTTAAAAGAAAAATAAATAATGATGCTATAGAGCAAAATATTCTTAAAGAGAATTTTGAAACTTTTAAAGAACGTGTTATTGATACTTTATATTCGTTTGATACAACTGTCATAGACAAAACTATTCAAAGCATTCCCAAAAGACTTGAAGATATTATTAAATCCAAGGGATTAAGAACTAAATATTAGATTTACTACCTTGTATTAGTACATCCATTTTGCCTTTAAAGACCATTTTCACTCTCTTCACTGTCTTATGAAATTGATATTTTCACAATCACATTGTTGTCACGTAATCAGTATTTATATAGTGTGCAGTGTCTTCTGTGCAGAACACGGTTCTCCATTGTAAAATCGTAATGATTCACTAAGTGCAACAATAAAAAGAGCTTAGACCTTGATCAATGTTTTATTGATGTTTATTCTAACTATTTCCTACAGAAATTATATTCAAAAAGCCTAACATGCCCATTTTATCAACGGTACTCCACACAAAACTTGTATTAATTGTTTTGAACATGTCTTCATCTTTTTATAAGTGATTCAACGTGGAGTACCGTTGGTTTTGAGTTAAATACTACAATTTGAAATATAAACTAAACGTCAGACAATTAAAGAATATATACAAACCCTATTGTTGAAAAAATTGGAGGGATATTTGTTTAATTTGGGGAGTAATCTATTATTTAACAGTGGAGAACCGTTGCTATTTCACGGACAACTATATACAAGCGCACATGGTGTTGAATGACACATTACAGACGTCATGTCTATACAAACAATGTTTTCTTTAATGTATTATCTCTGTATAGAGATAATAAATATATTTATATCTATAGTATAAGTATAGATATATATATATCTATGTAGTATAGATATAAAGATATTTATATTTATTACACATATATTATATATATATATATAGATAGATATATATATATATATATATATATATATATATATATATATATATATATATATATATATATATATATATATATATATATATATATATATATATATAATTATAGATATAAATATATAGACAGACAGACAGACAGACAGACAAAAATGTATGTACACAAATTTATTAGCAAAAATGTATGTACAAAAATTTATTAGCATACATACATATTCTTTGTTCATTTATTTATTAGTTAAAATAAGTTCTGAGAAACAACGTGCGCATGGTTTCATTGCACATTGCTCAACCTCTGGTATTTGTCTCCAAAATTCGAAATAATGCCAGCGTACTCTCATCATATCAGTATTAATTCGATCTATTGATCCTCCCTTTATCATAACGAGTGGGGCATCTGCAGTCGCGAAAAAGGGTGAGTCCTTGTCGAAGAGAATGTCTTGTTGTACAAAACTTTTAGGTGCGGCTAAGTGCATAGTATCCCCTTCAAGCATTTGCAAGAAATCGGACCATGCGATTATAGAAGGCGACCATCTAAAGTCATTGAGGATTATTACTTCTGACTCCTCTGCACCCACCCACGCAAAACCACCAGTTGCCGGGTTCACAAAAGCATGGTAAATAGCTTTCAGAGGTGAAATCATGAATGTTTTACCTGAGTTTGCCGGTCCATATATATATATGTTTCGATATTTTGCACGTCCATAGTGAAGTGCTGAGTAAATTGCGCTAGCATAGACATGCACATTTATTTCATTTCGGTGAAGTATCTGTAGTGCGGCCGCTAGCCATTTCTTTTCACATCCTTCTATACAGTGTTTTTCACCTTCCTCTACTAGTAGTTCTATGCGACTTTTATTCAAGCGTTCTTGTTTCTTTTCAGCATCTTGCAGTTGTGAAGATATAGATAATGCTTCATTTACTACTCTGATCCCTCTATTCGCTATAAATTGTGCAAGATCTTTTTTTCCCTCTTTCTCCTGTTTTGCTGCATAGGCCATTAGATCGAGCCGAGTCTTGATATTATTGTTTCGAATAATAGTGGTTACTTCGTAGACGCTTAGCATTCGTTTTCTTTTCTTCTTTTGCTTCTTCTTGGGGCCACTGTCTTGGCCATCAGCTCGACGAGATGTTGTAGCTGCAGAGGCTGCAGTAGTTCTCGGTTCGTCCTCTAAGCTTGGATGGTCGGGCGATAAAAACGGTGTTGTATCTTCTTTTGTGCAGTAGCGATAAGCACTATAATAGTTACTATGATTGTTGCTGAAATTGACTTGAATTCCAAACCTTGCATCTAATGTATCACGAACTAGAAGCCATCTACTTCTTTTGTTGAGCTTTAGAGCCATATGGTAGTGATATACTTTGTCGGACAGGTTGTTGTTTGTATCGTTGTGATTATGCTCTTCTTTAGCGACTATAAACTGTACAATACGCGATGTCGTTGATGTACCCCATGCATTACGAACAATATTTGCAAACGATTCACGAGAATGGACTTTTTCGGGATCTGCTCGACTGTATGTAACTAAATAGACCAAACGTTGCGAACGATTCGGCATTGACTCTGCCATGATCACAATGTGAACTTCAAATAGACGTTTTCTGCTCAGTTGTTGTATAATGTTCTTTATGTATAACGCTTTGAAGTATGAGATTTATTTTACAAATGCACAACTTTTATAATGTACCAAACCAGTGACGTGCATCTTTTGCAATATGTGACGTTTGCGCTATTACGTACAAAATGTAGCAATTTTGAGGCGCGTCAATTATAGCATATACGTCAAAAGTAACTTCACATTCGTAGGTATTTACATAAGATGTAGTTGATAAGAAAATCATTGTTTAAAGAGAACGTGGTTATTATTGGATTAACTGTGAAGGTGATGATATCTTTTCTGATAATTACTTCATTCTATTAAGTTAGAGACCTTTTAAACTATTTTTTTGGTGTATCCCCTTGTTACGTTGGCATAATTTCGCACTTAAATATAAGGGTTGCTACGGCAAAATGACATTTCCACTAGTTTTCATGTCGTTAGGGGTCGGATATACACATATTACATATCAATCTTTTCCTTTCAGGGCATAGCTTGTAATTAGGAACGCTTCTGACCTCTTACTCGTTTATTTTTAATGAAATTCCACAATATGTCCCTCAGACAATCATTGCCAAAATGTGTTGGCACGATCACATTTCGGACACTTTTTTGTGGGTCTATCATTTTTTTCATTTATGAGGATAAGTTTGTCTACCCCCCTCCCCCAATACAATGTTGCTGTTTTTCATGAAAGAGTACAAGAGTTGGAAATGTTTCCCGCGATTGACAAGGTTCATATACCCCTCCAGCAACATTGACAGGGGGAGGGGGGGGTATTACAGATATAGGAACATAACAAAATCAACAATCGTGCCAACAGTTTTGTCAATGATTGTCTGAGACACATATGACTTAAAACGCCATTGACATTGTTGTGGAAATGATATGAAATTTTCAGGACACAAAGTACATAGTGTACCGATTTGAACAGTAGCAAAATTTTTTCCAGAAAGAAGTTAATACTATCATGTGACGTCACTTTTGTTTAAAGTGCTTTAAATGAATGTAAAATTTACATGACAAGACACTTATATGCTCTATATTCGATAACACCCGTGTTCAAAATAAATGTTCTAAGGTAATAAGCAGTCCTTAACACATATATGCTTCGTAGTTGATATATTTATACTATAGCTCGCGCAAAATTGGATAACCATAGTAACGCCCAAAAATGCACGCGCTTAAGGCGTACGCAACAATACACGTCATTGTGAAGATATCAACGTTTGGAGAGGGTGAAAATGGTCTTCAAAGGCAAGATTAATGCCTATAAATGTGCCAGAGCGTATGTTCTGTTTAGAAAAAACACATACTCTCTTTCGGAAATAGCAGAGATGTGTTCTATATCAAAAAGCAGTGTAAGAAGAATTGGTTTAAACAAAATGAAGCGGAATTCAAAACAACCCGACAAGAAAAGTAAGTTGGGAAGAAAGACTAACTTAACTGACAGAGAAAGAAGAATTCTATCCAGGGGAATCAAAAGGATCAGGAAAGAGGACGTAAATTTTACAGTGAAATCTTTAATAGAGTATTGCGGGCTTTCGCAGCGGAAAACAAGCTACCGGACTTACCTCAGAGAAATAAAAAGATTAGGGTACAAGAGTTTACAGACAAGAAGAAAGGGACTAATCAGTGAATCTGACAGAAAGAAAAGACTTAAATTTGCAAAAGACAATGTTAAAACATTGAAAACTACACCAAACTATTGGACGGAGGACATGGTATTTTATCTTGACGGAGTTTCTTTTATTCATAAGTACAATCCGAAAGCAAATGCAATGAGTCCTAAAGGGAGGGTTTGGAGAAAAAGAAATGAGGGATTACAAATAACATCTAAGGGTTCGAAGAGTCTAGCAGGAGGAAGAAGGCTCCACCTTTTGGTTCTTATTAGTTATAGACAAGGTGCTATTTTTATTGAACAATACCACAAAATGGATGGCGAGTATTTCGCTGACTTTATTACTAGAAATTTTGAAAACATTTTCAAAAAGTTTTCAAAAACCAAAGCCAGAAAATTTGTTATGGACAACGATCCTAGTCAAAATAGCTCATTAGCTAAAAAAGCACTAAAAAAATCAAAGGCTACAATGGTGTGTATTCCTGCAAGGTCTCCAGACCTAAATCCGATTGAAAATATTTTTAATTTAGTTAAAAGAAAAATAAATAATGATGCTATAGAGCAAAATATTCTTAAAGAGAATTTTGAAACTTTTAAAGAACGTGTTATTGATACTTTATATTCGTTTGATACAACTGTCATAGACAAAACTATTCAAAGCATTCCCAAAAGACTTGAAGATATTATTAAATCCAAGGGATTAAGAACTAAATATTAGATTTACTACCTTGTATTAGTACATCCATTTTGCCTTTAAAGACCATTTTCACTCTCTTCACTGTCTTATGAAATTGATATTTTCACAATCACATTGTTGTCACGTAATCAGTATTTATATAGTGTGCAGTGTCTTCTGTGCAGAACACGGTTCTCCATTGTAAAATCGTAATGATTCACTAAGTGCAACAATAAAAAGAGCTTAGACCTTGATCAATGTTTTATTGATGTTTATTCTAACTATTTCCTACAGAAATTATATTCAAAAAGCCTAACATGCCCATTTTATCAACGGTACTCCACACAAAACTTGTATTAATTGTTTTGAACATGTCTTCATCTTTTTATAAGTGATTCAACGTGGAGTACCGTTGGTTTTGAGTTAAATACTACAATTTGAAATATAAACTAAACGTCAGACAATTAAAGAATATATACAAACCCTATTGTTGAAAAAATTGGAGGGATATTTGTTTAATTTGGGGAGTAATCTATTATTTAACAGTGGAGAACCGTTGCTATTTCACGGACAACTATATACAAGCGCACATGGTGTTGAATGACACATTACAGACGTCATGTCTATACAAACAATGTTTTCTTTAATGTATTATCTCTGTATAGAGATAATAAATATATTTATATCTATAGTATAAGTATAGATATATATATATCTATGTAGTATAGATATAAAGATATTTATATTTATTACACATATATTATATATATATATATAGATAGATATATATATATATATATATATATATATATATATATATATATATATATATATATATATATATATATATATATATAATTATAGATATAAATATATAGACAGACAGACAGACAGACAGACAAAAATGTATGTACACAAATTTATTAGCAAAAATGTATGTACAAAAATTTATTAGCATACATACATATTCTTTGTTCATTTATTTATTAGTTAAAATAAGTTCTGAGAAACAACGTGCGCATGGTTTCATTGCACATTGCTCAACCTCTGGTATTTGTCTCCAAAATTCGAAATAATGCCAGCGTACTCTCATCATATCAGTATTAATTCGATCTATTGATCCTCCCTTTATCATAACGAGTGGGGCATCTGCAGTCGCGAAAAAGGGTGAGTCCTTGTCGAAGAGAATGTCTTGTTGTACAAAACTTTTAGGTGCGGCTAAGTGCATAGTATCCCCTTCAAGCATTTGCAAGAAATCGGACCATGCGATTATAGAAGGCGACCATCTAAAGTCATTGAGGATTATTACTTCTGACTCCTCTGCACCCACCCACGCAAAACCACCAGTTGCCGGGTTCACAAAAGCATGGTAAATAGCTTTCAGAGGTGAAATCATGAATGTTTTACCTGAGTTTGCCGGTCCATATATATATATGTTTCGATATTTTGCACGTCCATAGTGAAGTGCTGAGTAAATTGCGCTAGCATAGACATGCACATTTATTTCATTTCGGTGAAGTATCTGTAGTGCGGCCGCTAGCCATTTCTTTTCACATCCTTCTATACAGTGTTTTTCACCTTCCTCTACTAGTAGTTCTATGCGACTTTTATTCAAGCGTTCTTGTTTCTTTTCAGCATCTTGCAGTTGTGAAGATATAGATAATGCTTCATTTACTACTCTGATCCCTCTATTCGCTATAAATTGTGCAAGATCTTTTTTTCCCTCTTTCTCCTGTTTTGCTGCATAGGCCATTAGATCGAGCCGAGTCTTGATATTATTGTTTCGAATAATAGTGGTTACTTCGTAGACGCTTAGCATTCGTTTTCTTTTCTTCTTTTGCTTCTTCTTGGGGCCACTGTCTTGGCCATCAGCTCGACGAGATGTTGTAGCTGCAGAGGCTGCAGTAGTTCTCGGTTCGTCCTCTAAGCTTGGATGGTCGGGCGATAAAAACGGTGTTGTATCTTCTTTTGTGCAGTAGCGATAAGCACTATAATAGTTACTATGATTGTTGCTGAAATTGACTTGAATTCCAAACCTTGCATCTAATGTATCACGAACTAGAAGCCATCTACTTCTTTTGTTGAGCTTTAGAGCCATATGGTAGTGATATACTTTGTCGGACAGGTTGTTGTTTGTATCGTTGTGATTATGCTCTTCTTTAGCGACTATAAACTGTACAATACGCGATGTCGTTGATGTACCCCATGCATTACGAACAATATTTGCAAACGATTCACGAGAATGGACTTTTTCGGGATCTGCTCGACTGTATGTAACTAAATAGACCAAACGTTGCGAACGATTCGGCATTGACTCTGCCATGATCACAATGTGAACTTCAAATAGACGTTTTCTGCTCAGTTGTTGTATAATGTTCTTTATGTATAACGCTTTGAAGTATGAGATTTATTTTACAAATGCACAACTTTTATAATGTACCAAACCAGTGACGTGCATCTTTTGCAATATGTGACGTTTGCGCTATTACGTACAAAATGTAGCAATTTTGAGGCGCGTCAATTATAGCATATACGTCAAAAGTAACTTCACATTCGTAGGTATTTACATAAGATGTAGTTGATAAGAAAATCATTGTTTAAAGAGAACGTGGTTATTATTGGATTAACTGTGAAGGTGATGATATCTTTTCTGATAATTACTTCATTCTATTAAGTTAGAGACCTTTTAAACTATTTTTTTGGTGTATCCCCTTGTTACGTTGGCATAATTTCGCACTTAAATATAAGGGTTGCTACGGCAAAATGACATTTCCACTAGTTTTCATGTCGTTAGGGGTCGGATATACACATATTACATATCAATCTTTTCCTTTCAGGGCATAGCTTGTAATTAGGAACGCTTCTGACCTCTTACTCGTTTATTTTTAATGAAATTCCACAATATGTCCCTCAGACAATCATTGCCAAAATGTGTTGGCACGATCACATTTCGGACACTTTTTTGTGGGTCTATCATTTTTTTCATTTATGAGGATAAGTTTGTCTACCCCCCTCCCCCAATACAATGTTGCTGTTTTTCATGAAAGAGTACAAGAGTTGGAAATGTTTCCCGCGATTGACAAGGTTCATATACCCCTCCAGCAACATTGACAGGGGGAGGGGGGGGTATTACAGATATAGGAACATAACAAAATCAACAATCGTGCCAACAGTTTTGTCAATGATTGTCTGAGACACATATGACTTAAAACGCCATTGACATTGTTGTGGAAATGATATGAAATTTTCAGGACACAAAGTACATAGTGTACCGATTTGAACAGTAGCAAAATTTTTTCCAGAAAGAAGTTAATACTATCATGTGACGTCACTTTTGTTTAAAGTGCTTTAAATGAATGTAAAATTTACATGACAAGACACTTATATGCTCTATATTCGATAACACCCGTGTTCAAAATAAATGTTCTAAGGTAATAAGCAGTCCTTAACACATATATGCTTCGTAGTTGATATATTTATACTATAGCTCGCGCAAAATTGGATAACCATAGTAACGCCCAAAAATGCACGCGCTTAAGGCGTACGCAACAATACACGTCATTGTGAAGATATCAACGTTTGGAGAGGGTGAAAATGGTCTTCAAAGGCAAGATTAATGCCTATAAATGTGCCAGAGCGTATGTTCTGTTTAGAAAAAACACATACTCTCTTTCGGAAATAGCAGAGATGTGTTCTATATCAAAAAGCAGTGTAAGAAGAATTGGTTTAAACAAAATGAAGCGGAATTCAAAACAACCCGACAAGAAAAGTAAGTTGGGAAGAAAGACTAACTTAACTGACAGAGAAAGAAGAATTCTATCCAGGGGAATCAAAAGGATCAGGAAAGAGGACGTAAATTTTACAGTGAAATCTTTAATAGAGTATTGCGGGCTTTCGCAGCGGAAAACAAGCTACCGGACTTACCTCAGAGAAATAAAAAGATTAGGGTACAAGAGTTTACAGACAAGAAGAAAGGGACTAATCAGTGAATCTGACAGAAAGAAAAGACTTAAATTTGCAAAAGACAATGTTAAAACATTGAAAACTACACCAAACTATTGGACGGAGGACATGGTATTTTATCTTGACGGAGTTTCTTTTATTCATAAGTACAATCCGAAAGCAAATGCAATGAGTCCTAAAGGGAGGGTTTGGAGAAAAAGAAATGAGGGATTACAAATAACATCTAAGGGTTCGAAGAGTCTAGCAGGAGGAAGAAGGCTCCACCTTTTGGTTCTTATTAGTTATAGACAAGGTGCTATTTTTATTGAACAATACCACAAAATGGATGGCGAGTATTTCGCTGACTTTATTACTAGAAATTTTGAAAACATTTTCAAAAAGTTTTCAAAAACCAAAGCCAGAAAATTTGTTATGGACAACGATCCTAGTCAAAATAGCTCATTAGCTAAAAAAGCACTAAAAAAATCAAAGGCTACAATGGTGTGTATTCCTGCAAGGTCTCCAGACCTAAATCCGATTGAAAATATTTTTAATTTAGTTAAAAGAAAAATAAATAATGATGCTATAGAGCAAAATATTCTTAAAGAGAATTTTGAAACTTTTAAAGAACGTGTTATTGATACTTTATATTCGTTTGATACAACTGTCATAGACAAAACTATTCAAAGCATTCCCAAAAGACTTGAAGATATTATTAAATCCAAGGGATTAAGAACTAAATATTAGATTTACTACCTTGTATTAGTACATCCATTTTGCCTTTAAAGACCATTTTCACTCTCTTCACTGTCTTATGAAATTGATATTTTCACAATCACATTGTTGTCACGTAATCAGTATTTATATAGTGTGCAGTGTCTTCTGTGCAGAACACGGTTCTCCATTGTAAAATCGTAATGATTCACTAAGTGCAACAATAAAAAGAGCTTAGACCTTGATCAATGTTTTATTGATGTTTATTCTAACTATTTCCTACAGAAATTATATTCAAAAAGCCTAACATGCCCATTTTATCAACGGTACTCCACACAAAACTTGTATTAATTGTTTTGAACATGTCTTCATCTTTTTATAAGTGATTCAACGTGGAGTACCGTTGGTTTTGAGTTAAATACTACAATTTGAAATATAAACTAAACGTCAGACAATTAAAGAATATATACAAACCCTATTGTTGAAAAAATTGGAGGGATATTTGTTTAATTTGGGGAGTAATCTATTATTTAACAGTGGAGAACCGTTGCTATTTCACGGACAACTATATACAAGCGCACATGGTGTTGAATGACACATTACAGACGTCATGTCTATACAAACAATGTTTTCTTTAATGTATTATCTCTGTATAGAGATAATAAATATATTTATATCTATAGTATAAGTATAGATATATATATATCTATGTAGTATAGATATAAAGATATTTATATTTATTACACATATATTATATATATATATATAGATATATATATATATATATATATATATATATATATATATATATATATATATATATATATATATATATATATATATATATATATATATATATATATATATATATATATATATATATATATATATATATATATATATAATTATAGATATAAATATATAGACAGACAGACAGACAGACAGACAAAAATGTATGTACACAAATTTATTAGCAAAAATGTATGTACAAAAATTTATTAGCATACATACATATTCTTTGTTCATTTATTTATTAGTTAAAATAAGTTCTGAGAAACAACGTGCGCATGGTTTCATTGCACATTGCTCAACCTCTGGTATTTGTCTCCAAAATTCGAAATAATGCCAGCGTACTCTCATCATATCAGTATTAATTCGATCTATTGATCCTCCCTTTATCATAACGAGTGGGGCATCTGCAGTCGCGAAAAAGGGTGAGTCCTTGTCGAAGAGAATGTCTTGTTGTACAAAACTTTTAGGTGCGGCTAAGTGCATAGTATCCCCTTCAAGCATTTGCAAGAAATCGGACCATGCGATTATAGAAGGCGACCATCTAAAGTCATTGAGGATTATTACTTCTGACTCCTCTGCACCCACCCACGCAAAACCACCAGTTGCCGGGTTCACAAAAGCATGGTAAATAGCTTTCAGAGGTGAAATCATGAATGTTTTACCTGAGTTTGCCGGTCCATATATATATATGTTTCGATATTTTGCACGTCCATAGTGAAGTGCTGAGTAAATTGCGCTAGCATAGACATGCACATTTATTTCATTTCGGTGAAGTATCTGTAGTGCGGCCGCTAGCCATTTCTTTTCACATCCTTCTATACAGTGTTTTTCACCTTCCTCTACTAGTAGTTCTATGCGACTTTTATTCAAGCGTTCTTGTTTCTTTTCAGCATCTTGCAGTTGTGAAGATATAGATAATGCTTCATTTACTACTCTGATCCCTCTATTCGCTATAAATTGTGCAAGATCTTTTTTTCCCTCTTTCTCCTGTTTTGCTGCATAGGCCATTAGATCGAGCCGAGTCTTGATATTATTGTTTCGAATAATAGTGGTTACTTCGTAGACGCTTAGCATTCGTTTTCTTTTCTTCTTTTGCTTCTTCTTGGGGCCACTGTCTTGGCCATCAGCTCGACGAGATGTTGTAGCTGCAGAGGCTGCAGTAGTTCTCGGTTCGTCCTCTAAGCTTGGATGGTCGGGCGATAAAAACGGTGTTGTATCTTCTTTTGTGCAGTAGCGATAAGCACTATAATAGTTACTATGATTGTTGCTGAAATTGACTTGAATTCCAAACCTTGCATCTAATGTATCACGAACTAGAAGCCATCTACTTCTTTTGTTGAGCTTTAGAGCCATATGGTAGTGATATACTTTGTCGGACAGGTTGTTGTTTGTATCGTTGTGATTATGCTCTTCTTTAGCGACTATAAACTGTACAATACGCGATGTCGTTGATGTACCCCATGCATTACGAACAATATTTGCAAACGATTCACGAGAATGGACTTTTTCGGGATCTGCTCGACTGTATGTAACTAAATAGACCAAACGTTGCGAACGATTCGGCATTGACTCTGCCATGATCACAATGTGAACTTCAAATAGACGTTTTCTGCTCAGTTGTTGTATAATGTTCTTTATGTATAACGCTTTGAAGTATGAGATTTATTTTACAAATGCACAACTTTTATAATGTACCAAACCAGTGACGTGCATCTTTTGCAATATGTGACGTTTGCGCTATTACGTACAAAATGTAGCAATTTTGAGGCGCGTCAATTATAGCATATACGTCAAAAGTAACTTCACATTCGTAGGTATTTACATAAGATGTAGTTGATAAGAAAATCATTGTTTAAAGAGAACGTGGTTATTATTGGATTAACTGTGAAGGTGATGATATCTTTTCTGATAATTACTTCATTCTATTAAGTTAGAGACCTTTTAAACTATTTTTTTGGTGTATCCCCTTGTTACGTTGGCATAATTTCGCACTTAAATATAAGGGTTGCTACGGCAAAATGACATTTCCACTAGTTTTCATGTCGTTAGGGGTCGGATATACACATATTACATATCAATCTTTTCCTTTCAGGGCATAGCTTGTAATTAGGAACGCTTCTGACCTCTTACTCGTTTATTTTTAATGAAATTCCACAATATGTCCCTCAGACAATCATTGCCAAAATGTGTTGGCACGATCACATTTCGGACACTTTTTTGTGGGTCTATCATTTTTTTCATTTATGAGGATAAGTTTGTCTACCCCCCTCCCCCAATACAATGTTGCTGTTTTTCATGAAAGAGTACAAGAGTTGGAAATGTTTCCCGCGATTGACAAGGTTCATATACCCCTCCAGCAACATTGACAGGGGGAGGGGGGGGTATTACAGATATAGGAACATAACAAAATCAACAATCGTGCCAACAGTTTTGTCAATGATTGTCTGAGACACATATGACTTAAAACGCCATTGACATTGTTGTGGAAATGATATGAAATTTTCAGGACACAAAGTACATAGTGTACCGATTTGAACAGTAGCAAAATTTTTTCCAGAAAGAAGTTAATACTATCATGTGACGTCACTTTTGTTTAAAGTGCTTTAAATGAATGTAAAATTTACATGACAAGACACTTATATGCTCTATATTCGATAACACCCGTGTTCAAAATAAATGTTCTAAGGTAATAAGCAGTCCTTAACACATATATGCTTCGTAGTTGATATATTTATACTATAGCTCGCGCAAAATTGGATAACCATAGTAACGCCCAAAAATGCACGCGCTTAAGGCGTACGCAACAATACACGTCATTGTGAAGATATCAACGTTTGGAGAGGGTGAAAATGGTCTTCAAAGGCAAGATTAATGCCTATAAATGTGCCAGAGCGTATGTTCTGTTTAGAAAAAACACATACTCTCTTTCGGAAATAGCAGAGATGTGTTCTATATCAAAAAGCAGTGTAAGAAGAATTGGTTTAAACAAAATGAAGCGGAATTCAAAACAACCCGACAAGAAAAGTAAGTTGGGAAGAAAGACTAACTTAACTGACAGAGAAAGAAGAATTCTATCCAGGGGAATCAAAAGGATCAGGAAAGAGGACGTAAATTTTACAGTGAAATCTTTAATAGAGTATTGCGGGCTTTCGCAGCGGAAAACAAGCTACCGGACTTACCTCAGAGAAATAAAAAGATTAGGGTACAAGAGTTTACAGACAAGAAGAAAGGGACTAATCAGTGAATCTGACAGAAAGAAAAGACTTAAATTTGCAAAAGACAATGTTAAAACATTGAAAACTACACCAAACTATTGGACGGAGGACATGGTATTTTATCTTGACGGAGTTTCTTTTATTCATAAGTACAATCCGAAAGCAAATGCAATGAGTCCTAAAGGGAGGGTTTGGAGAAAAAGAAATGAGGGATTACAAATAACATCTAAGGGTTCGAAGAGTCTAGCAGGAGGAAGAAGGCTCCACCTTTTGGTTCTTATTAGTTATAGACAAGGTGCTATTTTTATTGAACAATACCACAAAATGGATGGCGAGTATTTCGCTGACTTTATTACTAGAAATTTTGAAAACATTTTCAAAAAGTTTTCAAAAACCAAAGCCAGAAAATTTGTTATGGACAACGATCCTAGTCAAAATAGCTCATTAGCTAAAAAAGCACTAAAAAAATCAAAGGCTACAATGGTGTGTATTCCTGCAAGGTCTCCAGACCTAAATCCGATTGAAAATATTTTTAATTTAGTTAAAAGAAAAATAAATAATGATGCTATAGAGCAAAATATTCTTAAAGAGAATTTTGAAACTTTTAAAGAACGTGTTATTGATACTTTATATTCGTTTGATACAACTGTCATAGACAAAACTATTCAAAGCATTCCCAAAAGACTTGAAGATATTATTAAATCCAAGGGATTAAGAACTAAATATTAGATTTACTACCTTGTATTAGTACATCCATTTTGCCTTTAAAGACCATTTTCACTCTCTTCACTGTCTTATGAAATTGATATTTTCACAATCACATTGTTGTCACGTAATCAGTATTTATATAGTGTGCAGTGTCTTCTGTGCAGAACACGGTTCTCCATTGTAAAATCGTAATGATTCACTAAGTGCAACAATAAAAAGAGCTTAGACCTTGATCAATGTTTTATTGATGTTTATTCTAACTATTTCCTACAGAAATTATATTCAAAAAGCCTAACATGCCCATTTTATCAACGGTACTCCACACAAAACTTGTATTAATTGTTTTGAACATGTCTTCATCTTTTTATAAGTGATTCAACGTGGAGTACCGTTGGTTTTGAGTTAAATACTACAATTTGAAATATAAACTAAACGTCAGACAATTAAAGAATATATACAAACCCTATTGTTGAAAAAATTGGAGGGATATTTGTTTAATTTGGGGAGTAATCTATTATTTAACAGTGGAGAACCGTTGCTATTTCACGGACAACTATATACAAGCGCACATGGTGTTGAATGACACATTACAGACGTCATGTCTATACAAACAATGTTTTCTTTAATGTATTATCTCTGTATAGAGATAATAAATATATTTATATCTATAGTATAAGTATAGATATATATATATCTATGTAGTATAGATATAAAGATATTTATATTTATTACACATATATTATATATATATATATATATATATATATATATATATATATATATATATATATATATATATATATATATATATATATATATATATATATATATATATATATATATATATATATATATATATATATATATATATATATATATATAATTATAGATATAAATATATAGACAGACAGACAGACAGACAGACAAAAATGTATGTACACAAATTTATTAGCAAAAATGTATGTACAAAAATTTATTAGCATACATACATATTCTTTGTTCATTTATTTATTAGTTAAAATAAGTTCTGAGAAACAACGTGCGCATGGTTTCATTGCACATTGCTCAACCTCTGGTATTTGTCTCCAAAATTCGAAATAATGCCAGCGTACTCTCATCATATCAGTATTAATTCGATCTATTGATCCTCCCTTTATCATAACGAGTGGGGCATCTGCAGTCGCGAAAAAGGGTGAGTCCTTGTCGAAGAGAATGTCTTGTTGTACAAAACTTTTAGGTGCGGCTAAGTGCATAGTATCCCCTTCAAGCATTTGCAAGAAATCGGACCATGCGATTATAGAAGGCGACCATCTAAAGTCATTGAGGATTATTACTTCTGACTCCTCTGCACCCACCCACGCAAAACCACCAGTTGCCGGGTTCACAAAAGCATGGTAAATAGCTTTCAGAGGTGAAATCATGAATGTTTTACCTGAGTTTGCCGGTCCATATATATATATGTTTCGATATTTTGCACGTCCATAGTGAAGTGCTGAGTAAATTGCGCTAGCATAGACATGCACATTTATTTCATTTCGGTGAAGTATCTGTAGTGCGGCCGCTAGCCATTTCTTTTCACATCCTTCTATACAGTGTTTTTCACCTTCCTCTACTAGTAGTTCTATGCGACTTTTATTCAAGCGTTCTTGTTTCTTTTCAGCATCTTGCAGTTGTGAAGATATAGATAATGCTTCATTTACTACTCTGATCCCTCTATTCGCTATAAATTGTGCAAGATCTTTTTTTCCCTCTTTCTCCTGTTTTGCTGCATAGGCCATTAGATCGAGCCGAGTCTTGATATTATTGTTTCGAATAATAGTGGTTACTTCGTAGACGCTTAGCATTCGTTTTCTTTTCTTCTTTTGCTTCTTCTTGGGGCCACTGTCTTGGCCATCAGCTCGACGAGATGTTGTAGCTGCAGAGGCTGCAGTAGTTCTCGGTTCGTCCTCTAAGCTTGGATGGTCGGGCGATAAAAACGGTGTTGTATCTTCTTTTGTGCAGTAGCGATAAGCACTATAATAGTTACTATGATTGTTGCTGAAATTGACTTGAATTCCAAACCTTGCATCTAATGTATCACGAACTAGAAGCCATCTACTTCTTTTGTTGAGCTTTAGAGCCATATGGTAGTGATATACTTTGTCGGACAGGTTGTTGTTTGTATCGTTGTGATTATGCTCTTCTTTAGCGACTATAAACTGTACAATACGCGATGTCGTTGATGTACCCCATGCATTACGAACAATATTTGCAAACGATTCACGAGAATGGACTTTTTCGGGATCTGCTCGACTGTATGTAACTAAATAGACCAAACGTTGCGAACGATTCGGCATTGACTCTGCCATGATCACAATGTGAACTTCAAATAGACGTTTTCTGCTCAGTTGTTGTATAATGTTCTTTATGTATAACGCTTTGAAGTATGAGATTTATTTTACAAATGCACAACTTTTATAATGTACCAAACCAGTGACGTGCATCTTTTGCAATATGTGACGTTTGCGCTATTACGTACAAAATGTAGCAATTTTGAGGCGCGTCAATTATAGCATATACGTCAAAAGTAACTTCACATTCGTAGGTATTTACATAAGATGTAGTTGATAAGAAAATCATTGTTTAAAGAGAACGTGGTTATTATTGGATTAACTGTGAAGGTGATGATATCTTTTCTGATAATTACTTCATTCTATTAAGTTAGAGACCTTTTAAACTATTTTTTTGGTGTATCCCCTTGTTACGTTGGCATAATTTCGCACTTAAATATAAGGGTTGCTACGGCAAAATGACATTTCCACTAGTTTTCATGTCGTTAGGGGTCGGATATACACATATTACATATCAATCTTTTCCTTTCAGGGCATAGCTTGTAATTAGGAACGCTTCTGACCTCTTACTCGTTTATTTTTAATGAAATTCCACAATATGTCCCTCAGACAATCATTGCCAAAATGTGTTGGCACGATCACATTTCGGACACTTTTTTGTGGGTCTATCATTTTTTTCATTTATGAGGATAAGTTTGTCTACCCCCCTCCCCCAATACAATGTTGCTGTTTTTCATGAAAGAGTACAAGAGTTGGAAATGTTTCCCGCGATTGACAAGGTTCATATACCCCTCCAGCAACATTGACAGGGGGAGGGGGGGGTATTACAGATATAGGAACATAACAAAATCAACAATCGTGCCAACAGTTTTGTCAATGATTGTCTGAGACACATATGACTTAAAACGCCATTGACATTGTTGTGGAAATGATATGAAATTTTCAGGACACAAAGTACATAGTGTACCGATTTGAACAGTAGCAAAATTTTTTCCAGAAAGAAGTTAATACTATCATGTGACGTCACTTTTGTTTAAAGTGCTTTAAATGAATGTAAAATTTACATGACAAGACACTTATATGCTCTATATTCGATAACACCCGTGTTCAAAATAAATGTTCTAAGGTAATAAGCAGTCCTTAACACATATATGCTTCGTAGTTGATATATTTATACTATAGCTCGCGCAAAATTGGATAACCATAGTAACGCCCAAAAATGCACGCGCTTAAGGCGTACGCAACAATACACGTCATTGTGAAGATATCAACGTTTGGAGAGGGTGAAAATGGTCTTCAAAGGCAAGATTAATGCCTATAAATGTGCCAGAGCGTATGTTCTGTTTAGAAAAAACACATACTCTCTTTCGGAAATAGCAGAGATGTGTTCTATATCAAAAAGCAGTGTAAGAAGAATTGGTTTAAACAAAATGAAGCGGAATTCAAAACAACCCGACAAGAAAAGTAAGTTGGGAAGAAAGACTAACTTAACTGACAGAGAAAGAAGAATTCTATCCAGGGGAATCAAAAGGATCAGGAAAGAGGACGTAAATTTTACAGTGAAATCTTTAATAGAGTATTGCGGGCTTTCGCAGCGGAAAACAAGCTACCGGACTTACCTCAGAGAAATAAAAAGATTAGGGTACAAGAGTTTACAGACAAGAAGAAAGGGACTAATCAGTGAATCTGACAGAAAGAAAAGACTTAAATTTGCAAAAGACAATGTTAAAACATTGAAAACTACACCAAACTATTGGACGGAGGACATGGTATTTTATCTTGACGGAGTTTCTTTTATTCATAAGTACAATCCGAAAGCAAATGCAATGAGTCCTAAAGGGAGGGTTTGGAGAAAAAGAAATGAGGGATTACAAATAACATCTAAGGGTTCGAAGAGTCTAGCAGGAGGAAGAAGGCTCCACCTTTTGGTTCTTATTAGTTATAGACAAGGTGCTATTTTTATTGAACAATACCACAAAATGGATGGCGAGTATTTCGCTGACTTTATTACTAGAAATTTTGAAAACATTTTCAAAAAGTTTTCAAAAACCAAAGCCAGAAAATTTGTTATGGACAACGATCCTAGTCAAAATAGCTCATTAGCTAAAAAAGCACTAAAAAAATCAAAGGCTACAATGGTGTGTATTCCTGCAAGGTCTCCAGACCTAAATCCGATTGAAAATATTTTTAATTTAGTTAAAAGAAAAATAAATAATGATGCTATAGAGCAAAATATTCTTAAAGAGAATTTTGAAACTTTTAAAGAACGTGTTATTGATACTTTATATTCGTTTGATACAACTGTCATAGACAAAACTATTCAAAGCATTCCCAAAAGACTTGAAGATATTATTAAATCCAAGGGATTAAGAACTAAATATTAGATTTACTACCTTGTATTAGTACATCCATTTTGCCTTTAAAGACCATTTTCACTCTCTTCACTGTCTTATGAAATTGATATTTTCACAATCACATTGTTGTCACGTAATCAGTATTTATATAGTGTGCAGTGTCTTCTGTGCAGAACACGGTTCTCCATTGTAAAATCGTAATGATTCACTAAGTGCAACAATAAAAAGAGCTTAGACCTTGATCAATGTTTTATTGATGTTTATTCTAACTATTTCCTACAGAAATTATATTCAAAAAGCCTAACATGCCCATTTTATCAACGGTACTCCACACAAAACTTGTATTAATTGTTTTGAACATGTCTTCATCTTTTTATAAGTGATTCAACGTGGAGTACCGTTGGTTTTGAGTTAAATACTACAATTTGAAATATAAACTAAACGTCAGACAATTAAAGAATATATACAAACCCTATTGTTGAAAAAATTGGAGGGATATTTGTTTAATTTGGGGAGTAATCTATTATTTAACAGTGGAGAACCGTTGCTATTTCACGGACAACTATATACAAGCGCACATGGTGTTGAATGACACATTACAGACGTCATGTCTATACAAACAATGTTTTCTTTAATGTATTATCTCTGTATAGAGATAATAAATATATTTATATCTATAGTATAAGTATAGATATATATATATCTATGTAGTATAGATATAAAGATATTTATATTTATTACACATATATTATATATATATATATATATATATATATATATATATATATAGATATATATATATATATATATATATATATATATATATATATATATATATATATATATATATATATATATATATATATATATATATATATATATATATATATATAATTATAGATATAAATATATAGACAGACAGACAGACAGACAGACAAAAATGTATGTACACAAATTTATTAGCAAAAATGTATGTACAAAAATTTATTAGCATACATACATATTCTTTGTTCATTTATTTATTAGTTAAAATAAGTTCTGAGAAACAACGTGCGCATGGTTTCATTGCACATTGCTCAACCTCTGGTATTTGTCTCCAAAATTCGAAATAATGCCAGCGTACTCTCATCATATCAGTATTAATTCGATCTATTGATCCTCCCTTTATCATAACGAGTGGGGCATCTGCAGTCGCGAAAAAGGGTGAGTCCTTGTCGAAGAGAATGTCTTGTTGTACAAAACTTTTAGGTGCGGCTAAGTGCATAGTATCCCCTTCAAGCATTTGCAAGAAATCGGACCATGCGATTATAGAAGGCGACCATCTAAAGTCATTGAGGATTATTACTTCTGACTCCTCTGCACCCACCCACGCAAAACCACCAGTTGCCGGGTTCACAAAAGCATGGTAAATAGCTTTCAGAGGTGAAATCATGAATGTTTTACCTGAGTTTGCCGGTCCATATATATATATGTTTCGATATTTTGCACGTCCATAGTGAAGTGCTGAGTAAATTGCGCTAGCATAGACATGCACATTTATTTCATTTCGGTGAAGTATCTGTAGTGCGGCCGCTAGCCATTTCTTTTCACATCCTTCTATACAGTGTTTTTCACCTTCCTCTACTAGTAGTTCTATGCGACTTTTATTCAAGCGTTCTTGTTTCTTTTCAGCATCTTGCAGTTGTGAAGATATAGATAATGCTTCATTTACTACTCTGATCCCTCTATTCGCTATAAATTGTGCAAGATCTTTTTTTCCCTCTTTCTCCTGTTTTGCTGCATAGGCCATTAGATCGAGCCGAGTCTTGATATTATTGTTTCGAATAATAGTGGTTACTTCGTAGACGCTTAGCATTCGTTTTCTTTTCTTCTTTTGCTTCTTCTTGGGGCCACTGTCTTGGCCATCAGCTCGACGAGATGTTGTAGCTGCAGAGGCTGCAGTAGTTCTCGGTTCGTCCTCTAAGCTTGGATGGTCGGGCGATAAAAACGGTGTTGTATCTTCTTTTGTGCAGTAGCGATAAGCACTATAATAGTTACTATGATTGTTGCTGAAATTGACTTGAATTCCAAACCTTGCATCTAATGTATCACGAACTAGAAGCCATCTACTTCTTTTGTTGAGCTTTAGAGCCATATGGTAGTGATATACTTTGTCGGACAGGTTGTTGTTTGTATCGTTGTGATTATGCTCTTCTTTAGCGACTATAAACTGTACAATACGCGATGTCGTTGATGTACCCCATGCATTACGAACAATATTTGCAAACGATTCACGAGAATGGACTTTTTCGGGATCTGCTCGACTGTATGTAACTAAATAGACCAAACGTTGCGAACGATTCGGCATTGACTCTGCCATGATCACAATGTGAACTTCAAATAGACGTTTTCTGCTCAGTTGTTGTATAATGTTCTTTATGTATAACGCTTTGAAGTATGAGATTTATTTTACAAATGCACAACTTTTATAATGTACCAAACCAGTGACGTGCATCTTTTGCAATATGTGACGTTTGCGCTATTACGTACAAAATGTAGCAATTTTGAGGCGCGTCAATTATAGCATATACGTCAAAAGTAACTTCACATTCGTAGGTATTTACATAAGATGTAGTTGATAAGAAAATCATTGTTTAAAGAGAACGTGGTTATTATTGGATTAACTGTGAAGGTGATGATATCTTTTCTGATAATTACTTCATTCTATTAAGTTAGAGACCTTTTAAACTATTTTTTTGGTGTATCCCCTTGTTACGTTGGCATAATTTCGCACTTAAATATAAGGGTTGCTACGGCAAAATGACATTTCCACTAGTTTTCATGTCGTTAGGGGTCGGATATACACATATTACATATCAATCTTTTCCTTTCAGGGCATAGCTTGTAATTAGGAACGCTTCTGACCTCTTACTCGTTTATTTTTAATGAAATTCCACAATATGTCCCTCAGACAATCATTGCCAAAATGTGTTGGCACGATCACATTTCGGACACTTTTTTGTGGGTCTATCATTTTTTTCATTTATGAGGATAAGTTTGTCTACCCCCCTCCCCCAATACAATGTTGCTGTTTTTCATGAAAGAGTACAAGAGTTGGAAATGTTTCCCGCGATTGACAAGGTTCATATACCCCTCCAGCAACATTGACAGGGGGAGGCATAACAAAATCAACAATCGTGCCAACAGTTTTGTCAATGATTGTAGCTGTATTTTATTTCACAACCCGGCTATCCTCTCTAACCGTCTCTATCAGTGAAGAAATAGAAAACGAGGCAGCGTGCTCTGTTGAGTTATAGAGCACGCGGGGATTTTAAGAAGACGAGAGAAGCGTTAGGAGAAGCACGACGCGCTTCTCAAGTCTTCTTAAAATTCCAAAGTGCTCTATGACTAAATTGATAAGACTGCTTACCTTGATTACTTGATTACATCAAGACCAAAAAGGGTGAAAAGCCAAGCAAAACTCGTAAGTCTCGTGACTGGTAAGTCTGGACCCGTTTTCAGCTCAAACCAAATAGTCAGCCAACAATAACAAATGTATCAAAAAAACAAAACTTGACATCCTGACAGCACTAATACATCACGTAATGGAGCACATTGCGTGACAACAAACTATAACTAGCGGTTTCATAATGAAAGTGAATTGCTGCGACGAAGCGAACGTTGTGATGAATGAAGCGATCATGGCAACCTCCCTTTTATTAACAGCAATGCCTAGTGAAGTTACAGCAAATAAACACAATCAAACAAACATAGTTGCAAGTGGAGATATGTTATGCAATATGTATTGCTCTATATATAGATGTGGTGGCAATAATACATACTATGGAATATAACAACAATAACAAGACAAACTTAAAGTGGAATATATTTATTTCCATCATGTCTTATGCTCTTTGACAAATATGGTAAAAACAAATACCAGATAAACTTGAGGGCAGGTAATCTTCGAGTTACGCGCTTCGAGTTACGCACTTCGAGTTACGCGCTCTTCGAGTTACGCGCTCTATCACGCCCCCACTGAGCTTGACCACGAAACTCGATAAAACTAACACAACTTAGTGTCATCGAGTTACGCGCTGGGCGCATAACTCGATGCAACTAAAACAGCTTAGTGTCATCATCGTCCAAAAGCTGAAAAATAAGTCCACTGGTCCTGATGGTCTTAGCACTAAGATATTAAAGTTGGTTTGTTCTGTTATTGCTGAGCCGTTATCTACTTTAATCAATTTCTCTATCAGTACAGGAGAGTTTCCAGTTAAATGGAAAGTTGCAGAGGTAACACCACTACATAAAGCTGGCCCTAGAAATGATTGCAGTAATTATCGTCCAATATCTGTGCTGTCAGTCCTATCAAAAATATTTGAAAAGCACGTGGCTATGTCATTGCGGGAGTATCTAAATGAATATAATCTATTGTACAAGTTCCAATCAGGCTTCCGAAAGCACCATTCTACCATCACTTCTTTGATCCATTTAACAGATCAACTTTTATTCAATATGGACAATGACAAAGTATCTGGCCTGGTGTTTATTGATTTTAGAAAAGCTTTTGACTCCATTGACCACGGTATATTGTTAAAGAAGTTACAAACTTATCACTTCACCTCGAAAGCTCATAAATGGTTTACTTCATATTTATCTGGCCGTCAACAATATGTTAAAGTGAACTCTACAACTTCAGATCAAATGGAAATCAAGCGTGGTGTACCCCAAGGATCAATTTTAGGTCCTATCTTATTCTTGATATTCATCAATGACCTTCCTCTTCATACACAAACTAAACTGTCGGTGTACGCAGATGATGCTACTTTATCAGTGAGCTCCAACATAAAACAACTTAACTGCATCTCTAAACAGATCAACGAAGATTTACAACTTATCAACAAGTGGTCTGCTAGCAACAAACTACAGATAAATAAAACAAAAACGAAGTCAATGTTTATTTTGGGGAAACGCCTTCGTAAACGCCTAAATAACGACGAAATTGACCTTGACCTTGACCTTGACATTAATATCAATAACTCTGAAATAGAACAAGTACATAATCACAAAGTTCTTGGAGTAATTCTCGATGATGATTTAAATTTTGATGCTCACGTGGATGATCTTTATAAAAGAGTTTCACAACGACTTGGAGTTCTAAGAAAAATTAGCCCCTATCTCAAACGTCAACAAAAGGAAACATATTACAAAACTATAGTTAAACCTGTCCTTGAGTACGCCTGTCCAATCTGGACTATATGCAATAAAAATAACCTAAATAGACTCTTCAGCCTTCAAAAACGCGCGGCTAGAATAACAACTGGTGCTGATCCCGAATCAAGGTCAATCAACTTATTCAACTCTCTTGGGTGGTTACCGTTTTATCAGGAGTCACTTATCCACAGCGCATCTATCATGTATAAACGTATCTCAGGCGAGACACCCGACTATCTGAAGGAGAAGCTGCTAACAAATTCTGACATTCATAGTAGAATCACCCGTTTTTGTAAACTTAACTTTAACTGTCCAACCTTTCAGAGGAAAACGGAGGGAGGCAAAACTTTTGCCGTGCGAAATAGTAAACTTTGGAACTCCTTAGATAATGACTTAAAAAAGTCCAAATCAGTCAAAAACTTTAAAAAAAGTATTTTTTCAAGTTTTATTCAAAAACAAAAAGAAACACAGTCCTTCTTTTAGTGTAGACAATTTACAGTTATTCACTTAAAACTTTTTGCAATTTTTTGCAATTTTTATCATCACATTACGATTATAAATTTCAATCCATAATAATCTCCTTGTAATTTTAAAATAGCTCATTCAATATTTAGCGTTTTATACATATATATATTACATTTTTAACTCTTTTTTACTACAAATTATATTAATATTTTTCTTATATATCATAGTTTTTGTATACTTTGTTATTCTTATAAATTTACTTATATATATATAATTATATATTGATCTATATATAGATATTCACTTATTATTATTCAGTATCATTATTTTCTTATTGTTTTAGGGCCACTAGGTTATCAGTACGATTATTGTAAATTGTAACTGTTATGTGTCACCCTCTTTAAATAAAGTTTATTCATTCATTCATTCATTCATTCATCGAGGTTAAGCGCTACAGACTTCAAAAATAGAAAAATGTTTAAACGGAAAAAGAAGAAAAAACAATTTATGTTTATATATATTTTATTATTTAAAGATCGAAAAAAAACATTTCACTACAATATATATTGATATAAAAGAAGATAATTTGTATTTACATATTTAAGGACACAGGGTATCTAAAATGAACACTTTACATATAATCTGTATTTACATATTTTTATGAAAATGACCACTTTACATAAACATGCCTAAACTTTTACTCCAAACCCGGCCCAATAAAGTACATATTTTCGGAAAGTTTTTGGTCAAAGTACTAGTAAATGTGGATATTCGAAACCGTGTTTCTCATTCATTTCAAAAATAATAGTACAATTTGTAAAAAGTGTCTTAAACGTTAACAGAAATCTGCCATTAGCTATAATATATTAGATAAATGAGTTGGCCATCCTATATCTTGTAAAATAAAGAGTCAAGTTATCAAACGAGTTATTTAAACATAGTTCTCAAACTCATTAATAATTCATGAGCTAATCAACCAATGTGAGCACACCATTTGTACCACGTGCATGGGTTTGAAACCCCGATGAAACACGATTATAGGTTGACCGGTGTTTGAAATATTTTCATCACTAGTGATGAAAATATTTCTAAATCTACATAGTGGTGGGAAATCTGAAAAGTATTAGTATTCCCTAGTTACCTACCTACCTTACTATCCTTTATTACCTTAACCTTTCTACCTAATTTACATTATTATTATTTTTACATTATTTTTTTTATTCCTTTTTTTATTGGCGTGTCCGAGTCTCGAACCTGCAACCCTTGGAGTTGAATTCCCTCTTCATACCAGCTGAGCTATTGGTGATTTGGTTGGCATTCCCATGCCATCAAATACTCTGTATATATTATATCAGAAATTACACTGACGTCAAGTACTCACATAAATGAACTTCATTCGCATCTTTAATGATCCCTACTGAAGTTACAACTTATATTTAAATGACAATTTGGATTATTTTCTAAAGAAAATGAAAAAAAAAACTACTTATGTAGGTAGTTACACGGTTATATTTAGAGTACAATTTGAAATCCCGGGGGGGGGGGGGTACTCCCTTTGTCCAAGTGGTAGGGGTGATCGGCGGAGATTTTGAAAATGACCCCTAAAAGGTACGCTCAGATACAAATAAAGCAGAGTAAAAACGACCCTTAGAACTGATTTTTGAGCCAAATCTCTAAATGGACCCTAAAAGGTACGCACTGGAAATATTTTAACCCTAAAAGGTACGCCGATCACCCCTACCACTTGGATAAAGGGAGAACCCCCCCCCCCCCCCCCCCGGGTTTGAAATATTGCTCAACTGAACTTAAAGGAACATTTTCTAAGCCTTTTTGAACAACTTCAAGTAAGAATCCCGTAACACTCCTTATAAACCCTACAGTATTTCGAAATCCAATAAATTCCGCACGAGAGGAATTCAAAATAACTCTCATAATCCCAGGCATCATAATGAGTGACCTATTATACTATAAAGAACTAGCCACATTCCTGCATAATGAATTATTTATTCGACTGAGAAGTAATTCCAAAAAGCTCGTGCTTCGTGTTTCATTAGGATTTCCAAACACTCAAAAACAATAAAAGCTCTCGGCCTACGGCCTCGTGCTTTCAAATGTTTTATCGTGTTTAGAAACCCTAATAGAGATTTTTGTTTTAGCGGCATTGGCACAAACTATTCCTACTTTAGATAAATTGATTTTCTCTTAGACAAGAACGTGAATTCTATTAAAGTCTAAATTGAATAGAAGTCGGATTTTTCGCTTTTTGCTGGTGATCATGAGTGTATTCATCAAAATTTATAAAAATATTTTTCCATTGTTTCATTTATTTATCGCATCAGTGAATAGTTTATCAATCTTAAAAATATTTTGAAACAATTACATTCCAGCAAACTGAAAGAAGAATTAAGCTACATATAATCATTTTTGTTTTTAATTGTTTTTTTCATTGTCTTATTTTTTACATTTATTTTCGGAAGACATATTATAAATCGATTGACAACGACCAAACCCTCTGTTGTTTTGCTTTTTTTCACTCAAATATTTTTGATATTTTTATTTATATTCTAAAAAGACATATTGAAGAAGTGTTGCTGAAAGTCTGTAAATTGCAAGACGCTATAGGAAAAAAATCAGATCCTATCTGCCTCGTGATTGGCCAATACCGATTTGTTGATTGAATAAGTATGGATTAAAACTCTAGATGAAAAAATGGTTAATTTATTTTAACTACGTAGAAATATCTAGGTTTATGTTCACATATGGTATGGTCCAATGAGTGGGAATTGATATATAAATGACTATTCAAACTTATAAAACTCATTAATAATTCATGATAATTTAACAAAAGAAATCACAACCACACCCCACCACACCACACCGTTGGGTTGGGTATCACCCCATCCTGAACAAAACATTGTTTCACGTTAAACACCACACCACACCACACCACACCACACCACACCACACCACACCACACCACACCACACCACACCACAGTTCTTGAATTTTTTTCGACCAGATTTACTCTTATCTTGACAATTTTATTAAAATATAAAAGAACTAACGTTGGAGTTTCATAAGTACTATACAATATTCGCGTCCGATCTGTATGAGATATACAGTGTATATTCCATACAGATCGCCCGCTCATATTGTATATATATAGTTCTAAAAACTAAAAAAGTAATAAGTAATAAGCTCATGACGAAGTTTCGGACGTGAATATTAATGTCGTATAAAATCCACATTTCTTATCATCGTCATTATGTGTGGAGCTAGCAAAAAATGTGAAAAATAAACACACTTCAAATGTAACGCACCATGTAGAATTGTTTTTAACTAAGATAGTACAAGCGTTGTGAATGAAATGGCTGTTCACAATTTTCGACTGTATAGTGATTGTTCATTTCTGTCTGCAAAACTGCAGCCGGGATTGCAGATCACATGCAAATTATTTGTCAAATCCAAAGATATATTTTTCTGTATGGGGAATTATTTTAAAGAGTAACAGATGAAGAAACTATAAACAAAAGATTAGAAATGTCTATTTTTATCGCAACATATCAATATAAGTAATATATTTTGATCATTTTAAAACAAGTATCAGAATTCTTTGGGACTTTATTATTTACTTTTAATGTTATTCAGATTTTTATTTCTCCAGAAAATAAAGGGAACAATTAACACTAATTAATTTACAATACAAAGTAGATAAATCATTTTGCTATTCTTAGTATATAACGCAATAATGTAAATGACCTATTGTGAACAGCGGTCGCAGATAACTGGTTTTATACAATAGGACCTTCCCTTTTGCCAAAAGCGAGCTTATGCCGCTAAAACAAAAATCTCTAATGAAACACTCGTACTCGTTTTTGAAATATTACTTAAATTTCGTTTAGGCCTTTAAAAATATAGACATTTGACAAAAACACGACGAACGCTATACTCGTGACCGATGCGGGTTTAGGTTGACCGACAACTTAATTCCATGATACTGACTAAGCTGTTTTAGTAATAATTCTTTAAAAAACAAAATCTATATATACATAAACAGTTTTTTCTTCTTTTTTCATTTTATTTACACATTTTTCTATATTTGCAGTCTGTAGCGCTAACTCGATGACACTAAACTGTTTTAGTTGCATCGAGTTATGCGCCCAGCGCGTAACTCGAAGAAACTTAGTTGTTTTACTTGCATCGAGTTATGCGCCCAGCGCGTAACTCGAAGAAACTAAGTTGTGTTAGTTTTATCGAGTTATGCGCTGGGCGTGGTCGAGCTCAGTGGGGGCGTGATAGTATGGTTGTCCATTCGTTTCAAAATTGGGGCCTGCTGTACGCGTATTTTCTTCCCACGTACAATCTTAAAAACGCGTATATATGCGTCTTTTTGCGTGTATACGCGATATTTTGTGGCACACTTCGATAAATTTAGCGACCGCGTATACGCATGTGATTGAAGAACAAGTATACGCTCGAAATTAAAATCGATCACAATCATGTCCCATTTGGAACCACATCTGTGCGGTACAAAAATACGCATACAAAAAACACGCGTATACATGCGTCAGCGGCAAAAACCTTTAATGATTTTTGAAAATATTTCCAAATACTAGCAACAACGGCGACATATCATGGGTTTGGAAAACTATTTAACAATTATTCGCCGAAGGCGAAGTGGTTATCGGGCGAATATTTACCATTTTTGTTCTAATATCCCGAGATAGCGAACCAATGAGAGCGCGCGTTCTTATGAGGTTGTGTATATACTAAAGTTCGATATTTAGATGAGCAGTAAAGGATTTTTTGACCCTTCGCCTGAGGAATGAGCTCTTTTTATAATCCTTGTCTTTGAAATACTTGAAAAATTAAAATGAAAAACTTAACCGTTCAACCAACTCAGTGAAGGTGTATGGAACTCAGTGTAGGTGTGTGCAACTCAGTGCCAACTCAGTAATGGTGTCTGCAACTCAGTGCCAACTCAGTGATGGTGTATGTAAATGTTTCCCGCGCGTGAAGTACATGTGTTGAGAATTTGAATTTAATCATCAGAGAACCATCACTTTACCTACAAAACTCGTTTATTGACTCGGTTATTTTATAAAAGCAATGGTCAGCACTTCAGCTCAGTGTGCGTCTATTGAGTTATGGATGCACTTGGTCGGCTGCTAAGCACTCAAGAAAGTAGAGTTGCTTTCGTCAGTGCTTAGCAGCCTCCCGCGTGCATCCATAACTCATTAGGAGTATCCACCGCTCCTTAAATATAGCATGTATGCGTCTTTGCAAAAAACAGTACTTGCACAAATGTAATGAAAACAGATAAGATATTTGCTAAAGTTGATATGTTACTTGGTGGGCTACCTGTGGTAGCTACCAAGGTTTCAAAAGGCCTTTTTATTATTCATATATTCATGTATAGTTCATATATACGTCGCAAATCGGCAAATTAGCATATTTCTTCTCAACAGTTCATTGCGTTCTAGATAAACAAAACATTCTTTAATTTGTTTACCTCTGACAACAACAAGATGTCGCTCGGTCACTTTTATTAATCGCTCGCTTTGACTGCTTGAAGAAATAAAATATAAACTACGCTTCAAATTCAATTTCTTTATCCATCAGGCCTTCGTTATATATAATAGGATATATTTTTATGGCCTTCGTTTAACTTAGAAAGCACAAGTGAAATGAGTCCTTAATTTTAATTGGCTTCATGCAAATAAGCAGTAACAATACTAATAATGATTATAATGTCTTTATTGAAGAATATCGGTAAAAGTACATACCAATCTAAAATACAATCAATATTTTAAACCTCTATCAATACTCTATCTTAAAGTCTATTACATGGTGCTAAAGTTAAAGTCTATAAAGGCTTATTATTTAATTGCTAGTTTATGTTAATCTATTAATCTATTAATATAGGATGACTTGAACCGCCCCGTGTTTACTTTAGGCAAAAGGCTCCTGGTTTTCCTTAGTCGAAATGTAGACTCCTTAACAGTTAACCGCTTAACTCCGTTTTCAGTTACAGTAATGCCGCATAAAGTACTTTCCTTAGTCTATCGAATATTGCTAACATTAGAAGTGCTAAATGTCACCGCTTCTGAATCAGTTTTGGGTGACTTATTTTGAGTGATTAAATTGATTTTTAATGTTTTGTGCAATACGGTAAAAAGTATACGGACCGAAAACAAATATGGCCACCGCCTTGTAATTATTGCCATTTGACAAAAACGCGGCTGACGCAGTCATGATCTATCTCTAAATTCAGTAGTTTCATTCTTTGATATCTTAAATGCAGTACTTATTGTAACATGGAAACTTGGTCTTTCAGATGGTAGTCTTTATCTTTGGTAAAATATGTTTGGATCAAAAAGTGACTGGCGGTCATATTTGGAATTGGTCTATATATAGTATAGAAACACGTATTTGTTGTTTTTTTATTTTCGATTCTGCCGTTTCGCAGCCTTGTAGTTCTCGTTTTTCTGTCTCCTGCCTTTTTATTTTTCGTCAACATGATAATACATTCTTCTCTCTTGATGTTTCTGATGCTGGCTGAAGAATGCGGGGTAAAACTCGGTCCAGCCTCCTGTTCGCACACGAATCAATTCATACTGCTGTGGACTCTTCCTAGCTTTAGATAAAGTATCGGGGCTGGCACACGTCACTGAAATGAAATGGAAAAATTGCAGAAAATCAAAGTTATAGTTTAAATCAATAAAAAGCTTAACAAACCCAGCGTAAATATCTAATAACTCCCTTTGTCCAAGTGGTAGGGGTGATCGGTGGAGGTTTTGAAAACGACTCCTAAAAGGTACGCACAGGTTAAAATAACTGTTAAAGCCTTGTTGGTTTGAACCCCTAAAAGGTACGGCTGTGCTATGTTCTTGCCAGCCAAGCTTACTTTTAGCAACAAAGCAGAGTAAAAATGACCCTTACATGTACGGAGTCATGTTACGTTACTGATTTCTGAGCCATAACCCTAGGACCCTAAAAGGTACACAGAAAAAAATTTTAACCCTAAAAGGTACGCCGATCACCCCTACCACTTGGACAAAGGGAGTACCCCCGGGATCACGATCATTTTCAGTACCGTCAACTCTGGTATAAAGTGTGGTAGAGCTAGCACCAAATCGAAACATCGTTTAGGATTGGTTTAAAAAACAATAGCCTTTCCAAACAATTGCTCTAAACCTAACCAAACAATAGCGGTACTGTATTAGGGGGGGCCAACGAAAACGCAGCTTTCGACTAGTGCTGTATTACTCCTACGTGTTTAGCCTGGACATTCATTGTGAATATGTAATTGTCTTTGTGCATTACTGTGACTCACTTGTCAAAACGTTTCCTCCAACTCCATTTTCATTTGCGTAATTCTCCAAGAAAGTTACAATGTCGGTTTCTTTGAAGTTTTCATCAATCTTTAGATCCACCTCGGCACCGTTAGCGAAGCCAACATTGATGGACGGCATATCCCAGGATTTTAAGGACCTAAAACATTATACAAAGATTTATAATTTAGCATTTCATTTTTTTGTTATTTTCTTTTTGGGATAATTTTTGTTTAATAATTTATTCTAGATCTGAAAGCTAGCAATGGATAAATGCTTGGTGATGATGAAAACAAACTGAGTGTGAATAATATTGTGATGTGGAATAGAATCCCATAGCTCTTATCTAGCCAACGCGCACTGATTGGCTGACGAAGCTCGAGTGTTTAGCGTGGAATCCCATCTGGATATCACATAAAAAAACTCGCGCGTTGATTGATCCAAGATGACGAATCTGTGACGTAGATATATAGCGAAGGATTCAGAGCGGAATCCAACGCTTTCAGAGCTGAATTGAATGAAAAATCAGGAAAAAGAAGATTAGTTCGCAAAGAATACAAAATATAAAAGCTGCATTCAATGATGTACTAGCCTGGTTTGCAGACTCGATTACTTTTGCTCGGAAATCCCCCCCTCCCCCCAAAAAAAAATTAGACTCTGCTGAAGTAAGCCAAAAAGATAGATTTAAGAAAACTTTTTGTTGGCAAAGCCAAAGTGTTTGCCTTTTAGCGGCATGTTTAAGGAAAGTCTGTGTCCGTGCATGAACCGTTTTAAGGCATATTATTTGCTTTGCATACTTACTTATAGATGTCAAAGCTCTTAGATGTGGCGGGTTTATCCAATGGGTTTGGAGCAGCGCTAAAGTCGGAAGCAATGGGCGAGCAGGAGAGTCTTCCATCAGCGGATGCTCCGCAACTTGCTCCCCAACCAACGTATCCTTCAAATGTTCCTGAGCCTGTGGGCAGCAATACTTCCCAGGGTGCTCCAGTAACCGAGTACTTCTTCTTCAAGCCATTGATGACCCCTTTGAGTGGCTGACCATCAGGAGCATCACGGGCCACTTTCTCGATAACAGTTGAAACTTTTTCAGCCAACCATCTATAACACAATCCATTCCATAAATCTAAATTTTTATTACGCATACTCAGCAATGGTCCTGCTCGGAATTCTTAAACAAGTACAACTGAAAACAACTGAAAAAGTACTAACTTGTTATCAACTAAATAAATAGCACAACCTTATATAAATGACGAATTCGAGGACATGGCACGTGTCTAGCCTACAATATGCCCTTAATTTGGTTCTATAGTGCTATGATGCATTTCTCGTCTTGCAATAAATATAATTAAAATAAAGATAATACTTTCTTTCTGACTAAAACAATTCAAACGTATTTTCTAATGGGCACCAACCAGATTCGTTTCTTATATACATTTCATTACTTATATCAAATATATATATATTTACTAGTGAGTGATATTTGCAAGCTATCTTTGACCTACTAAATCAACATGACGGCAACCAACTCGAAAGCTATGTTCCTTTGGTTGCCGTTCACAAATTCTTATGATTATTGAAATATATATATTTATACAAAACCACTATAAAAAAGTAAAAGAGAAAACAAAATATGTAAAATATCTAAATAGTGAAAATAAAATTGAATTGAATTACAGGTCCCCTGTTAAATCAGTTTTTTTCCGGTCAGCAAAATCTCCTGTTGTCTTTTCCAAATATTATGCAGCCCCCCTTCCTGGTTGGTAAAAAATATCATAACCTCCTATATTTGCCTAGTTTATTACTAAAGCTGGATACAATTAGTGACAACCCCCCCCCCCCTATATAGCAATAACGTGACCCCCTCAATATTGCCGACCCCCCATATACTAATAAATTAATGCCCCCTTAATTTGGTTGCTCTTACCTGGTAATGCATTGGATGTCTTCGTTTTCTGCGCCCTCTGCGGTGCCAAATTTTGGAAGCTCTAGCGCCTTCCTCCTTGCTTCCTTGTACGTCTCAGAAAGACGATGCCTATGTGCTGGTCCTGCTTCCTCATCGTGGAAGGGTTCTTTAAAGTTGTACCCCCAGTCGCACTTGAGACAGCTAACCATTTCAGACAAGGAAAATATTGCCGTGTCATGATCGAAACAAAGCCTTTTAATGGAATACAGAGCGTCCACAGTATTAGCAAAACTGATAAACTGGACACCGATCAATGTGTAATTAGCGCCGCCATTATAAATATCACGCTTAGTTTCCAAGCAGCCACGGATGACGGAGGAGAGCAAAGGACTGGGACAAAACTCAGCAATGTTGCCATAATTGAGGAGCAGAAGGAAAATGTTGAACTCTGTTCGTACACAGAGATGTTTAGCAAACAGGTCCTGGAGCTAAATAAAGAAACAAATAAATATAATGTCAAGTGATATAATATTAGGTAATGTACAATCCTAACATTTGTCAGTATATTCGTAGGTTTATCTTCAGTACAACGGCAGTTCTTTCAAATAAAAACTTGTTTTAAAAGTTCAAAATAAATAAGCCTTTTCAACAAAACGATGTAGGATGGGTAATCAGGATCGCAAGTTATTTTTCTCGCAGTAAAGATTATAATATTAAATTATCTAGTATGTTTTGTCGATCTATTTTTTCAGCAACATTCTACTCTCCTATCAGGAGATGAGCTAGCGAATTTTAGTCATTTTCTTTTCTCACTCAAGTTTTTTTTAAGATTTCGGGCTTTAAACGTTTCTAAACGATTGTGAGTGGTAGATAAATATAAAAGGAAACACTTACATCGATAACAGCTGTAAAATGTAAATATTAATATAAAGGGGACTTTCAATTATTAGTGTGTGTGTGTCTGGGGGGGGGGGGGGGGTCGGCAATATTGAGGGGGGCACGTTATTTTTGGAAGCTATATAAATGGGGTTGTTACTTATTGTATACAAATATAGCGGGTGATGACATTTTTTTCCAACCAGGAAAGGGGGGTTGGGTAATATTTGGAAAAGACAACAGGTGAATTGGCCATGTTCTAAACGAGGTGGGGCTAGGAGGGGACTGGGTATTAGTTTCTAGAATTTATGCAATTATTTAATAAATAAACTACATAACATGAAAAAGCACATCAAAATATACGATATCACAAATTTTGATGCTATTTGGTTGTATATTTCCATTGCAATTGTCTCTCAAAGATCCATAAGATTACAAAAGAATGTATGGTTATACATTATTATCATTATTCAACAGAATATAATGTAACTCTGCAATCTTGTATATTTTGATGTGCTCTTTCATGCTATGGGCTATATTTCTTAATTGCATTAAATCTAGAAACTAGTACCCAGTCCCCTCCTCGCCCTTCCTCATTTAGAACATGGCCAATTTGTCATCCCCCCTAATATCCCCCCTTGAAGTTCTGTTGTTGACTGCAAGAAACGATCCTGATCTTGCTTATTCAAATTTCTCACTTGAGGGCAAAAGTTGAGGGCAAAAGGAATTCAGACATATTTATGTAAGTAAATAGTTCAACTAAGAGACAAACACTTGATACCTGTTCAAAATCGTTGATTTCCTCAGGAGGTGCTGTAGGGAGTGACTGGGGTGTCCCCTCAAGGAATGTAGGGCCAGCAACAAGGTAAGTAGATCCGTGGTTGATTGTCATTTCTAGCACTTGTAACAGAGCCACATAAGCCAAAGAAAAGTCAGTCTCGCCCGGAAAGATAGGTTCGTAGCAGCCGTCACAAGCGTAATTTCGCGCGCTTTTCAGGCTGACTGGTACGTCTGATGTCCCTGCTTTAATAAGACCCTCTATTAAACGATCGTCATGAAGAAAAATAGGATGGGCCCCTCCACTTAGAACAGCTTTGGCGGCTTCCTGAAGTACCTATGTGGAAGATAAGCATTAAAAGACGTTTCACATCTATTTCGACACTTTCAGCTACAAGACAAACAAGCTATAAGTAAACTGAACATATACCTCTTTGCCAATATTTTTGTGAATTCTTAAAGATAAACAAGGAGCATTAAGTGGAAGCCTTCGTGAAGCCTTAATGCACATGACGGTAATGAGATTGCAGGCATCCTGCGGGACGCATTCTTCGTTGGCCTTGTAACCGCCCACTGTGATCTAAAAAGATGTAAATAAAAGTAGTTCATTTCAGGTCGCAAAACCAGTTTTCATGAATCTTATTAATTAAAGTACGTATGTGCTACAATAGTAAAACGCACGATTTGGGTTTGGGAATATATTGAAATTATTTTTGTGACCCATGTATCGCTCTTGGGTCCTTATTGATCCAATATTGTCCATGTTTTAAAAACCTGGTTTGGAAACTACATAATAATAATAATAATAATAATAATAATAATAATAATAATAATAATAATAATAATAATAATAATAATAATAATAATAATAATAATAATAATAATAACGGTTTATTTGAAGCATTTCTACCACAGGGTAGCTCTACATCTTCAAAGTAACATAATGATTGTCAAATAGAAAAATAAATAGTGATATGGAAATAGTATAAAAGTTGTGTATATGAATGTATGATAATCTAAAGTTATGAAATTCCAACGCGTGTTTTAGCTTTGTTTAACAATAGTTTGTACACTTGTTTTGCAAATGTTTTAAAGTCTTTATTTTCTCGGGTAATTGCTGGAAGTTCGTTGTACAGCTTTGCACGTTATCTTGGAAGGTTCCAGTTTCAAGTGGGACTACTAAGTGTATGAACTGCTTGACCGTAACTGGCGGCCGACTTTGCGTATTTCTATCTTTAGGTAGTCTGGAAATGATGGATCCCACAGTGACCTATGGGCTAGGCGGAGAAGGTGATATTCTGTTCGCTCTTTAATAACCTACAAAACCAATGTTGGTCTTTCCATATTATCATTCACGACATGTCCTTACCTGCTGAACCCATTGGTTAATAGCGTCTCCATTAGGGAACATTCCTGTGCTACTGTACGGCACAGCTGTCGCTCCCCAAACAGAGATATCATTTAATAACACATTGTTTGGATTCACATTTTCACAAAGCTTGACAAACAAGCAGTCGATGATTTCTTGAGCTTCTTCAATTTGGGTGTCCTGGAGGAACGGCTCAAGGAGTTGATCTAGTCGACCGATGGATGTTGGCTCACCTGTAAGGTGCAAGCAGCAGTGATAGGCGAACAACAGCTGAACGGCTTCAATGAATGTCTCAGGACGTTCAGTTGAAATCCTCTTCATTCTAGCCTCGACCTGTTACGAACAGAAAAACATGGAACGTAGTAAATAGAAAACATGTTTTAATCTGATGCAACGAAGTTATTACCTTTTCCATGTTGTCTCGCTGAGCTTCAGTAAACGCAAAGTCAGTCCATTTATTTGCAAGGTATCCAGCGTAGAATCCAAAGTTTAGGATATACTGCTTGACTCCTTCTAAAGATCGGATACAGGATTCAACAACTTCTTTCTCTTCCTTTGTTTTTCCTGGGCTTGCCCTCATTTCCTGCATCATTCTTGCCAAACCTTTCTTCAGTAGGGTCTCGTAATCAGGTATAACATGACCCATGCCTGCTGCTTCGCTGAGGCCCTTGATGAATGCTGGCATTGTTTCTTCCTCGCGGAAATAAGGCATCACAGTTTGTCCAAGACCTAGAGAGAAGCATGGCGGCATCCTTCCAACTATAATCTCGTCTGGATGAATGCTAAATGTGTCAGCTTTTCTTCCAAAGAAAGATGGATCTTCAAGAATCTGACTATCATTTGTAGTGAAAAGACTTTCCAAAGAAATCTTGATCGCCCAACCTTTACGGATCATGATGGAAGCATCTTTGATATTTCTCTTCGAATGTGAAGAGATACTTTCAAAAAGATGAGGAAATTTAGGCATCTCTCGGCGCTTGAACCATTGGTCATTCCACTGCTGAAATGCGTAATCTAAAAGACGTAATACTCGGGCGGTGGGAGGATCCCCAGGACTGTACGCTCCAGTAGTCATACGATGAAGGTATTCCTTCTGATTATAGAACAGATATTCGTTGGGAGATCTGCTCTTATTCCAAAAGTCTATGATTTCAAACCTGAAAATGAGATAAGAATAAAATGAATAAGAATAATATGTAGCGTATTTTAAAATAATCCTTTTTAAAACTGTTTTGGCTTGTACATTTATAACAAATCCTCTTTTTATTCTAGAACAGTAATGCTACCTTGTAGCAACCTTCCTTGCTTTAATAAAAATGAACAATTTATATTTACCTTTGTTCCTGACAAGACGGCGACAACTTCAATTCTTCAGCACTGGGCACGTACCAGAATGTTCCCTCAAGAGGCTCAACAGCACTGATTAACATATCAACGGTTACATCTCCTAGGCCAGCATGGTTATCATTCCCGGCGATGTTTTTCAGAATTGTTGTGAACGCCTCTGTTGTGTTACACATATGAAGATACATCGTACCTTCTTCTTTACCGGGTTCGTTCTCCACGTGGCCGTACGGCATAGAAACACGGAAGATTCTTGGATGGCGCTGGAGAACGTTCACGGGTGGAACATCGTGTACCACGTGAGCACGTGCAATGTGGGCGCGTTTGTCAGGATGAGTGACAAGAGCGTCAGTTCCCGATTTTCTTCCTATCATATCTTCATTTTGGCTCTGTACAGTAGCAATAAAAATTGAATTGGTACTTTTTAAGGCTTTTACATGAATTTGACAATTAAAATGAGAGTTTTAACGGTTTGCACGCATATTATTTAATAAACTTGAAGTTGCGGCTTAGAAAAGAGAACACTAGATTTACCGCCTACGCCTGATACCAATCACCGCCAACGCCTTTAATTTGCCTCATAAACAGCACATAACACTAACCATAATATATATAAAACTATTTCTGTAAGCTATCTATCTTGGTTAATTAGACAGCAATGGTAATTATAGGTAGCCTGTACCTTATCTTCTGTCTAATAACAAAATTGTAAATTATATATATGTATCTAAAGTACTGAATTAACTTTTGTCATTGTCATTGCTACCGCAAGTATAGCCGAAACGTCAAGTGTGTTCAACATTATGCGTGCAAACCTTAGAAAGTCTAATTTTAAAACTTGATTTGATAAACATTTTCAACTAATCTAAGGAGTAGCTATGAATCTGTAGCTGCATTGGGATTTGACTTTGTACACCTGTTGTACATGATAGTGACGAAAAACCATAAAAACATATACATAGCTGGGAAAGTGAAACCCAGAAGCTTAGTTGGTTTTGTGGAATCCTAAAACCCCTTTAGAATCAGCCAGGAGAAAGGCGTTTGGTTTAATTGAGCTATGTAGCTATCTGGTTTAGAGGTATTATTTTTATCTTCGTAAAATGATAAATAACAATAATTCAATTTTCATTTATTTGCTCAATACTTATCTTCAATGCAAGGGCAGATTATCTTATCCTGAGTGACGTAAGTCATACAATTTACCTTATCCATATTTCCAAGAACCATCCAGTTAAATTTAAACTTCTGTGTAAGTAGGTATGTCGAACCAGGGTAACCTGACAACGCTCCCTCGTTCTTTACTATGTAAGTCTTCATGCTTTCCGGATCACACGGATTTGCCAATCCATCAGTGAACGATCTGTGAAGGATTTGCTTAGGAAAATAGAACAAAGTAATTTGAATAAAAATTATAGTTTAATAAACGGGCATAATTTTGTTTTCTTGGGTCTTTGACCCAATAAAACAAGTATTTTTTTGAACAGCTTGAAATAAGTTACTACAGCTTGCAGCGAAATTCCCGTGACACGTTTTTTAGAGCCGTAAAAAGATGTAAATTAACCACAAGTGTCATCTTTTTTGGCTGGTACACTAACGAAATTGTTAATTTGTTGATTAAGCTTTTTACCTCTTATAAAGCGTTTTAGTTATTAAATTCTTATTTAAGAATTTGTGACCTTAGTTAATTCTCTGTTTATTACATTTTGTAACTCAGTTAGATTCTTAGAAGAGTAAAAAATATTGGTGTCATCTGCAAAAGTTCTGAATTAAGAATATTTGAAGAGTTGGGAAGATCATTTATATTAATGAGAAATAAAGGGCCTAAAGTGGATCCCTGAGGCACTCCACATTTCATTGTCAATGTGTTTGATTTTGTATGTCCAATCTGTACAAATTGTGATCTATTCGAAAGATAACTACGAAACCATTGTAATGGGAGACCTCTTATACCATATCTTTCTAGTTTTTTTTAATAATATACTATGATTTACCGTATCGAATGCTTTTGAAAAGTCTAAGAAGATTCCACAAGTATAGCTTTTATTATCATTACTCGTTCTTAGACAGTCAGTCAATTCTAGAATTGCATGCTCTGTAGAATAGCCTTTCTAAATCCAAATTGATATTTATATAAAATATCATTTATCTTAAAAAAAAGATAATAATTGATCAGATACACTAACCGTTCTAACGTTTTACTAAAGGGCGAGAGTGTAGATATGGGTCTATAATTATTTGGATCAGTTACCACTCCACTTTTGTATATTGGAGTGACCCTAGAGATTTTAAGAGTTTGAGGAACTACGCCTTGATGAATAGATTCATTAAAGAGGGGTGTGAAGATCTTTGAGAGTGGTGTACAGGCTATTTTAACCATCTTATTGGGTATGTCTAGAGAAGACTTACTAGGATTCAGTTGAGAGAAGTTCTCACAGACATCAGTTTCAGATACTTGGGACAAGACAAAACTAGAATTAGGAGAATTCTTAATATAAGATATAGGATATGTAGCAGACAAATCAATACGACCAGCTAAAGAAGGACCAACGTCAATAAAGTGTTGGTTAAGTACGTTGATCAGCAATATTCTTAGCATCATCAAACACTTCGTTGTTTCTAGATATTGTAGTTGGAATCATTACGCCTTTGGAATACCTTCCAATGAGCGTCCATGTTTTTTTAGGTTATTTTTGTACTTTTGGAAATATTCGTTGTAGTATTTATTTTTTCAGCACACTAAGTAGTTTGGCATATTCCCGGTATTGTTTTACACGGACTGGTGATTTGGATAAGAAATTAATGAGAGCGATACATTTTTTTGCTTATTCTTAATTGATTTTAGAAGACCATCTGTTAACCATGGCTTTGAAAGTTGTTTAGTTTTGGCTTTAGAGGCAATTTTCAAGGGAGCATGCTTATCAATTACATTTTGAAGACAGTCAATTGTACCGGAAAATTGTTCATCTAGAGATAGTCCATTCGCGATGAATTGGTGCCAATTTGTGTTTATAATATCATTGAGATATAGTTCTTGATTGAATTTTTTATAATCACGATAATATACATTATTTTTGGTTCTATTAATTTGTATATTATGATGTGACGTCTATTAATAGCCATCACGGTAATATTATAAACTATGTAAATCAAATCACATTGTATTCACCTTACTTGTACATTGCGATCTTGTAACACTATATTTGCTGTCGCAGCAATAATCCTTCATCTTGTCCATAAGATAAGCAAGAACCTTTTCTAGTTTACCCTCTTCGTCTGATTTCAGTAAGAAATACACATCTCCTCCTGTGTCCAGGAATTTCTGAGAGTCGGGAATGAGTATTTTTCCTGGTGGTCGACGATCAAGGTTCTTGAGTTTAGGATCGTCTTCATGCCACTTACTCCACTGATCCGGGTTAAATGCAACAATGGCTATGGTGGGGTGCTTGTCTATGAAAACAAACAACATTATATAAACTATTGTTTGTCAGTGAATAAAACATATAAATATCTGCCAAGGAAAGGTATCAAATTAAACCGCAACCATTTTTGTGGCTACTGCATTCTGGGAATGCGTAGCCACTATGTTGTCGCCCTATAAGTAAGTAAGTTGTTAATATTTCCTGCAGGAAGCCCAGCCACCTTTAGGTAACTTTTATGCTTCATTCAATAGCAGTAGCCACATGCAGTCTTAGACTGTGAAATTTTTCTGATGATCAACACTAGAATATGCAGCAGCTGTTTTTGCGAACCTTTCAAAATATCTTTCAGACGATATCGAACATGTACAGAAGCGCGCCCTGTCTATTATATATCCTTTTACATCATATAATCAGGCGCTTAAACTATCAGGTTTAGCAACCTTGGAAGAACGCAGACAGGACACTTGCATCAAGTTAATAAAGAACATAAAAAATAACAATCGTCTGTATAAACATATTCATTGCCAGATTATTAATTTGTATCGTCATTACAATCTGAGATCAGAAGGAAAGAAATACACTGACACTATGAACACTAACAGTTTTAGCCAATTTGTGACCGTCAAATATGCTGTAAATGCCTTGGTGTGAATTGATTGTTCTTTACTATTCTTTATTATTATTTATGATATACTGGCCTTTACCTGTAATTCATTATTTATTATTATTTATAATACACTGGCCTTTACCTGTAATTCAGTTGTTACTGCAAGAGGTATTAATAAACTTAATTATTATTATTAATATTAATATTATTATTAATATTATTATTATTATTATTATTATTATTATTATTATTATTATTATTATTATTATTATTATTATTATTATTATTATTATTATTATTGTTATGTATAGTTAGTGCCATGGTATTACTTATAATAATAAAATATTCACTGGCATTTCATCTCCTTACCCCTTCCTCTTGCTTTTCCAGGTTTAAATGCGAAATTGATGACATCACGAACAGCACCCACAATTCCATCGCGCACGGTTGGGTTATCGACATCCAGATCTTCTTTGTACCAAGCATTCACAAAAATGCCGAACTTTGTTTTACCACGAAAAAGGCCATATTGCGTATTACGAAAGACTGGGAATTTCAATAGTTCATTCTGAAAGCAATAATCAATATGTTTAATGTTTAGGTCTTTTTTAATAACTCCAGGTAACAATCCTTATTATATCTCTGTAGACATACTTTGCTTATATACGGCAGTTACAATTTGTTACACATTTGTAATCCCTCCCCCCCCCCCCCCCCCGTTTCCTGGTTACATAAAAGAAAGGGTGGTAAAATAAAAGAACAAGAAAACATACCGCAGAATTCATTTTTCCTTCTTCTCAATCTAAATATAAAATTAGAGAAAAAATTAATATAATATTATGTTATTATGGGCCATTATTTGATGGACGAAAAAAGATATCCTGAAAAAGAAGTAAATGATAAGAAGAGTCCTGAAGACTGTAACTTTAAGGGGAGGAGAGAAACGGATCAGGGAGGAAGGAGAAACAGTTAAAATAAACAGGGAGAAAAAGAGAGAATCAAAATATAAAGGGAGGAGGGAGAAGGTTTTATATTTGTAATTAATTCTGTCAGTTCTAAAACTATTGTTTTAATTATCGCTTGTGAATTCTAAAGTTTAATTACACAAGCTTTAAAAATTACTCCGTTTTTAGGGCAACGTTATTTCGCTAAATGGAACTGTTTACTTTTTGCGCAACGCCGCATTGCAGATATGCTCGGGCTCAATGCTAACAAGTTTTGTAGTTTGTCGTCCAGGCTCGGTTATAAAAGATTTACCTAGAATGTGCTGTGGATAATTATTTCAATCGAATGCGCTACAGATGGAAAAATATCATGCATCAAAGTCAGTCCAAAGTGATAAGATGGACCAAAACTTCCCACTTTCGAGTAAATGTTTGGTCGCAAAATTAAAATATAAGATAAACCTATTAAATAGTAGAAGTCATTGCCAACACGATACTGCGAAGATTGAATCATGTTAGGAAATTTAAACACAATCGATCGTCAAATAATTCGCAATGTTTACTTCAGCTTAAGGTTGTTCCGGATACTTGGATTTCTTACATGAATTTTTTTATAAATCCTGTCATTTATAGATCATTGTTAGGCAAGTCAAAAAAAGTAAAAAAATATTGGGGTCACCGTATTGGTTATACAGTTATAAGATATAGTAAAAGTAGGTATTTGCAATAATTTGCGGTGATTTGCTCAAAAGTACCTATTCAAAGCAGTCAAGTGAATGCGAACGTATTCTGCTAGGAAAAGCATAAGGTTATATCAAACGATAGATCTAAGGGTTATCTAACATTTGCTGTCATAAAAATCATTGAATCATTTCCAAATATGGGTATAAGTGAACCATAGAAGCACAATTCTACGCCAATTACGCACCCTACATGTGTAAAGAGTTGTAGCGTTTGTATAATTTCAGAAAATCAAAACATGAATATTTTATTTTTTATTTTAAATTGTAAGAATAGTAAATGCAGTCTTGAATAAAAAGGAAAAAATAGGGGGTCACCGTACTAATAGGCGAGTTATAAGCGACCGAATCCATTTTTTTTTGTCAAAAAAACAACACGGTAACGGTCCGCGCGGGACTGGGTTCTAGTATTTTAAACATCTTGAAACTTGTCAAATTATCCTTCCTTGTCGTCCCCAGAAACCCTAAAACCTATTTTGTATTAGTTTTACGACTAAAGACGTCAAAATTATATTTTATCTATTCACTTTTACACTGAGTTGTAAGTTTGTTGTTTTGAGACAAAACAGCGACCATGTCAGGTAGTGAAAATCTGAGCATGTTTCGAAAAATGTCCCATTTTACCTCCACAGTTGCATGAATTTACATTATACTTTCTTAAGTTATAGATAAGCATTCAAATTAAGATATTATTTAGATAAATTTTCAAAAATTTTTAAATGATGAAAAACGAGATGCGCGAAATGGATGCGCAGTAGCAAGAGTCCGGAACTACCTTAAGCACTTTTGCGTCCGGGGGTGTCCGGTGCCACTAGGGACACATTCCTAGATCCTCTACTGCTCTGTAAGCATACCATGCACCCAAGGATATTTTGTGTTGTTTGTAGCACTTCTATATATTTTGGCTCGTATCTGAAGGTTATGGTAATTATCTTTATTAACGATTTTGCTGAGTATTGAAAACTACAACGTTTCAGTAGTATCTATAAAGAGACTAAAAGATAGTATGCGGCAAAAGATATTTTACACGTGTTTTCTTTTTTTCCAACTTTCCTTTGCCGGATATAAGAACCAAAACATGTCAGAAGTAAGTTCATTCTACATAATTCTACTTTGCCTTATTGCTTAAGTTCTTGCCAAAAACACCAAGTAATGTTGTGATATGAATGTCGATTGATTATTCAGAAATAATCGGAAATACCTTGCCCTGCATATTAAGTCTACAAAGTATTATTTGAGCCCAAAACAGATTAGGTACATGTAGTAACTAAGAAGAACATGTTGTAAATGAAGCCTTTATTTATTAAACGATATATAAATACATACCAAAATTTGCTGGGTTTGCTCAATAGATCAATATGCAGTAGAACTGTATATATGCAGTGACAACGTTGGATGGAATGACGAATTCTGAGAAGAAGAAAAAGATATAGCATTAATCAACATAGTATTTTTATCTTCTATTTAGCTTTATCTTGCGTATAATGGTGTCATTTTGATATTGGAGGCACGCTTTCCATATGGCTGAATACCAGGCACTCCCTACTAAACAAGCATGCATGCACAACAGCTTAGTGATTTCGGATTACTGAAGATAGTATAGTCTTGAAACTGCTCAGTTAGAATTTCCATGAATGACCAGAGCCTACAATTGACAGATCATTTACCGATATCACTTGTGTTAGAGCACTCACTCGGCTACGCTGGGGACAGGGAGCACTACACTCCGGTTGGACTGCGCCTTGCTCGAGCAGAGGGGAGTATTGTACGAGCATGCGCTAGACCGCTGAACTATCAAAAATTCGCATGACCGCAATTGCTAATCGCTAAAGTGTTTACTTTTTTTTGATTGGTCAATAAGTGTTAGGTAATTTATACAATTTCAGAAAAACATTTCTCGTCGCATTGATAATTAGGTAGCCATTGTTTAAGGTGGAAAAGGCATTGTTCACAAACCAGCTAATAACGGTGTCACGGCGTACTCATCACGGATGTCACGTAATAGTACGAAAGGCTCTGTAATACAATAACAAAATCGTTATTTTGATACATTTCCCCATTTTTGCCACTAAAATCAATAGTATGACATGAAGGACAGTCAACTGACTGATGTTTTCTGAAATAAAATTTTTGGAAAAACTAAAAATCATCATGAAATTGGGAAGTGAATGAGTGCATAATGTGTTCCAGAATCAACTCAATGAAAAATGAATAAATCGTCATTTTTGGTCATTTTTGAGCATTTTCCATTTTCGGGGACAGTAAACTTTTTTGATTTCCCTACCCCCGGTAAGTCGTTCGTTGTTGACAAAAGTTCGCAGTTACCCACGAGAGGGTCAGTAGACTTTGGTACCGTCACCTGACCAAAACTGACCAATCAGAGCGAAGTTTAACGTATCGGTGGCGTATCACTCACCGGCAACCCTGGCCGCGCATCAAACGAAAGAAAAAATTGAAAAATTTCAATAAAATACGTGCGTTATCTTTTCGGATATCGGACAAATTGGGGGGCTATTTGTAGTAATTTGTAGAGTGGTTCTCGCTGAGTGTAGTGGTGTTAATTTTTTGTTGATAAGTGTAGTATAAGTGTAAGTTTTTGTGGTCCGAGTGAAAGTGGTGGTTTGTGAAGTCTCCAGCCTTGACTTCGTCTTGAACTGGATGCGACCTTTTTTCAACTCGTTGAAAAAAGAAAAGCGAAAAACGCGCGATTTAAGGCACCTAGAAGGCTGGAAACCGGCTCAAAATGTTCATTAACTTAGATTGTTAATTAATTTGATAGTCATTTTTCAAGACTTAGCGATTTTATTTCACTTTTTTCGACTTTTCGTTTTCACCCAATGGTCCTTAAAAAAAAAAATTCCCCCAAAGGTCCTTATAAAAACTGCCGACTCACCACAGGACGCCCAAATTCAGTTTTCGCTCGCTAATTTCGCTCGTTCGATATATACGCGCGCGTTCTAATCGATTAAAAATCGCCTGTTTCTGGATCCTGGGGTGCCTGTGATCGGAAGTTTACGGAAATGTTCGGAAGTTACAAAATCCAGCGCACGGGAGTATAGCGGGGGGAGCCAATTTTTACGCTCAGGAGAAGTGTTAGGTGTTTTGGTGTTACTAAAAATAGCTCGGATGTGAATTAGCATGGCGCGCGGGCTAATATAGGAGTTTCGCTCTCTTATTTATCCTCTCTTGCTTTAGTCCATCAAAATTCGTCATTTTTGCGCATTTTCCATGGGCTATAGTCCATCAAAATCGTCGGTTTTGCGCATTCTTTAAAGGGCTTTAGTCCATCAAAATCGTCATTTTTGATCATTTTCCATGGGCTATAGTCCATCAAAAATCGTCATTTTTGCTCATTTTTCAGCATTTTGCATGGGCTATAGTCCATCAAAAATCGTCATTTTTGCTCATTTTTCAGCATTTTGCATGGGCTTTAGTCCATCAAAATCGTCATTTTTTGCGCATTTTTCATGGGCTTTAGTCCATCAAAATCGTCATTTTTAGTCATTATTGCTTATTTTCCATGGGCTAAGGTCCATCAAAAATCGTCATTTTTGCTCATTTTTCAGCATTTTGCATGGGCTTTAGTCCATCAAAATCGTCATTTTTTGCGCATTTTTGATCATTTTCCATGGGCTTTAGTCCATCAAAATCGTCATTTTTAGTCATTTTTGATCATTTTCCATGGGCTATAGTCCATCAAAATCATCATTTCTAGTCATTTTTGCGCATTTTCCATGGGCTATAGTCCATCAAAATCGTCATTTTTGCGCATTTTTCATGGGCTTTAGCCATCAAAATTGTCATTTTTGCGCCTTTGCCATGGGCTTTAGTCCATGAAAATCGTCATTTTTGCGCATTTTCCATGGGCTAAGGTCCATCAAAAATCGTCATTTTTGCTCATTTTTCAGCATTTTGCATGGGCTTTAGTCCATCAAAATCGTCATTTTTTGCGCATTTTTCATGGGCTTTAGTCCATCAAAATCGTCATTTTTAGTCATTTTCCATGGGCTATAGTCCATCAAAATTGTCATTTTTGCTCATTTTCTATGGGCTGTAGTCCATCAAAATCGTCATTTTTGAGCATTTTCCATGGGCTATAGTCCATCAAAAATCGTCATTTTCGTGCATTTTGGTCATGTTGTCATATAGTTCTTCAGAAAACGCATAAAATCTGTATACATTGTTCAAGCAATATTTTTATTATTTAATATTTTTGAGAGTTGACAATGATTGGTATTTCAAAGTTGTAAATAATCAGTGATAGTCTCATTGGATGAGCTTATATGTTTAACGATTCTTAATGTTTATGTCTATTGCAAAAACGACCAATCGGACCTTTTCACGGTTCTCGTCCACAACCTCAGCCTCGCTAGCATGTAACATATTGTTTACAACTTGACTACAGCTCGCGGTAATTTAAGTATAATGTACACATTAACAAACAATGAAATACTTCAAATCTCCACTAACTGTAGTCAAATATCTTACACGTTATCGAGGCCGAAGTTGTCCGATGAGAGCCATGCAAAGGTCTATTGTCTCCAAGGCATTCCTATTTCTGTACGTTAAGCTGATAGTTTCTCAGAGTGTACTTGTATCGTCCATTTTAGAAATGATAATTCCTCTTGACGATGATATTCTGGTTTACGTGTTGATAACATGGTCTGGTCTAATGTTCACAATTCCTGTCGTTCTGCAATCACCAACCTCTAGGTGCATGGTTGTCTACAAACTTCAGCAAGTTTGTGCTTCTGAAAGCTTGGTAGTATCCTTAATGGACTTACTTTGTTTACTGAAGTGTATCATCACATAGCACACTGTAGAAGGTCTGTGATTGCAGACAAACTAGAATGTTGTTTTTTTTCAAATTTTCATAAGGAATTGTAAACTGAGAATGCGTTCAAGAATAACCGCCTTGATAAAGAACTATGTTATGTACAGCTTGTAACGTAAGAACTGCACAATAAATAAGCGTGCATGATTTAAAAAACTATGGAAACTATGAACAGTGGATGATTAAAAGTCGTAAAAATGTTTTTGTTTTATCTTTAAAAATGTGGTTACTTGTACCCTTATCGATAATTATTATATATAGAAGACCAATTAACTGGTGAATAAACCAACAAAGTGTTCCTGATCAAAGCTTCTATTGGCACAGATGATCTCGCAAAGTCCACGTTCACCGATCAGAAACTGATCAAAGCTTGATTTACAGCTTATCAAAGCGATTCCATACTGATCAAAGGTTCTATTCCAAAATGATCAACGGTTCGATTCCCATCTAATCGCAGGTCCGATTCCAAACTGATCAAAGCCTCGATGGTTAAGTGATCAAAGGTTCGATTCCAAACTGATCAAAGCCTCGATGGTTAAGTGATCAAAGGTTCGATTCCAAACTGATCAAAGGTTCGATTCCAAACTGATCAAAGCCTCGATGGTAAAGTGATCAAAGGTTCGATTCCAAACTGATCAAAGGTTCGAATCCAAAGTGATCAAAGGTTCGAATCCAAACTGATCAAAGGTTCTATTCCCAGCAGATGGTGGTCATAATTAGTTCGATCTGGATTTCTTCGCTTCTGGTTCACCAATGTCTGTATTTGATGACGGTACTGTAGGTACTCTTAGTTCGGCTAACGCCGTGCTGTTGTCTCCATCTGAAACATCAAAACAACACTCGATTAACTGATTGTTATTGACTCTTCTTGATGACTTTTAAAGTGGCCACTTCTCTAGACAAAGAAGATTGTCATTCCATTGTCTCTTATCTTATCAGACTAAAGTAACTAGTTATTACTTGACAGGAAAGGTATTGTAGAACACACATTATTATAATGATACACGTAAGCTGACAATCATAACAATGATTAAATAATACAGTCATTAATTATGTAAATCAGTAACAGGATTACAACACCAGTGAAAATTAAGGTGGTCAGGTAGACTGTCAACTGGTGGCAGGAAAACTACTACAGCCTATTGAATAAAACAAGAACGCACAGCTTTTCATCGGTAATTGGGTGAGTCATAGGACCCACTTGAAAACCTATATGTTAGACGAAATGGCTTCCTAATAAAACATTAGTAAAAAACATAGTCATAGTTCGACAATGCCCTCGATCACCTTGTACCTACTTAGAAGTGAGCTCGGAGAAAGGATCAACGTCCTTTAGTAATTACAGTGTTATAGTAACGGTTATGATTGCACTTACTCTCGTCTCCCAGTAGACTGTTCTCCACGGCATCAAGACCCATCGCTAGGGCTGAACCAAGACCAACATACTACAACAAACAAACAATCAATATCATCACAATAATATGTACAGATATGCATGATATGCTACGTCCTCAGTAAATGTTTCACGTCACTCAATGCAGATTGTACATAGTAACGGGACGTTTTCCATGTAATGAGAGTGAACAACACTGATGCATAAAAGTAAACTTGTGAAGAGTGACAATAGCCTCCTTGACAGTTTCCTGCGCCATCTTGAAAGGTAGCCGGGTCTTTGTAACAAAGCGAGACGAACGTTGAGCTCGCAATGATATAGAATAATTGCCTGGTAAGGTGTTAAAAGGTCTCTATTATTTCAAGGTCAACGTTGATCTCGCTTCGATGCAAATGCCAGGTTACCTTTCAAAGTGGTGCAGGGAATTGTGAAAGAGACTGTTCTTACCTCCCCCATGACTGAGATAGGTGAAGCTCCTATAGCTTTTGATACTTTATGTTCAACCAAATAGAACATGTATTCATCATATAAAAGACGAATCAAATGAAAAGATCCAAAACTGGCTGCACTACGTAGAGTTAAATCACGAATAATCATGGAACTGAAACAAGAAATATCACATCATTAACTACTGCAGTACAGATAGAAAAAACGCTCTGAAAACAGCATATACTACTAAGATTGCAGGGATATTTTTATCACTACATAAACTACTGGCAGTACAGACAGGGGGTGTCAGGTGCCTGAAGGGACACTCCCCTGCAGAGTTTCTTCATCATGAAAGTTGAACAGAATTACAGAGCATAATTTTGAATAGTTGATCTCATTTGTTTGTTTGTTTTTCTTCTTAAATATGTCATCATCATCATCATCATCATCTTTATAATCATTTTTATTGTTATCGTTATCGTTATTATTATTGTTATTATTATTGTTATTGTTATTGTTATTGTTATTGTTATTGTTATTGTTATTGTTATTGTTATTATTATTATTATTATTATTATTATTATTATTATTATTATTATTATTATTATTATTATGAGGGTATACCTGTAGAATGACCATTTTAGTAAGAATTGTTTGGCTGCTTTAGGATAACCATCACCCCCTTCGTGTGGTTTGAGAAACTGGTCAACCACACCCTCTAGCCATGTTGCCCATTGCTCTAGGGAATTCTACACACAAAAACACAAATCATTATCCAGCAAACAAATAGATATCATTTGAAAATTCATGAATAATAAATGAAAACAAAAGAAAAGAAATCACGTCTGTGGCGAATGCGGTACAGTATCTTAGACACAAAATCATCCCGATTTGCATAATTTTTAACATGAATGTTCTCAACCAGATTTAGTTTTATCTTGACAATGTTAGTAAAATGTGAAAGAACTTATGTTGGACTTTCATAAGTACTATACAATATTCGTGTGAGATATGTATATCCCATACAGATCGGCCCCTCATATTGTATATATTACTTTTGCCCTGTACACTGATAGATTCACAAATGATGTCATATACATTTCCCTGACCAAAACCAATTTTTCAATGACCAAGTGGCACAATTCTATTTAGTCCTTTTAATGAAAAATTGGGAACCTTTGGGAAGTTTTGTTTAGGAGTGAAATTACATAATTATCACCAAAAAGAGCCTTCAACTTATACCCAGTACTGTGGTAATGCACTATTCAGTATTTTACGTTTTTGAAATGGCTTTATATTATTGTAGTGCATTTGATTATATTCATTGTTTTCAAAACACTCATTAGTACTGATCACTAAAGAGCCTTCAATCTTACACCCAGTACTGTGGTAATGTGTTACCTGTTGCTGAAGTGTTAGTTTGAAATCCTGTTCAATCCTGTACACTAGGTGATCATCACACTGACATACCCATGCCGCTTGTTCCTATAGCAACATACATCAACATGTTAGATCTGTGTTTATAACCACTTTAATAACTTGGAATATTTCATCAGCATCATCATCACTATCATCATCATTACCTTTACCATCATCATCATAATCATCAATAGCACAACAATCATCATCAAAATCACCATCATCATCGATATCATCATTACTATCATCATCATCAAAATCACTATCATCATCATCATCAAAATCACTATCATCATCATCATCAAAATCACTATCATCATCATCATCAAAATCACTATCATCATCATCATCAAAATCACCATCATTATCATCATCATCATCATGTTTATCATTAATATCCTTATCACAATCAATATCATGATCTTCAACAAAATCACTATCATCATCATTATCAAAATCATCATCATCAAAATCCTCATTACGATCATCATCATTACGATCATCACAATGATTATCTTCATCACAATTAAAGAGGGCCATATAATGTTATGTACCTGTACATTGGCAAAGTCCACTCTATTCAAGTCATTCAACATCTGGTTTATCTGGGATGGGTTCTGTAACACTGCACGGGCTGCTTGAGCCAAGTGGTTTAGTGAAGTGTAACGACGTAGTGTTTGTGCAAATGCACAACAGCTTGATACCTGTTACATGCATAGTACTGTATTAGATTATTATTACTATCATAATCACTGTCATAAGCATCATCATTACAATCATCATTACAATCCTCATCATGATCATCACAATTCTCATCGTCATTACGATAATTATCATCATTATAATCATCACCACTTTTTTTCCTTTCAACATCATCCCTGTCATTAACACTTTCACCATAATTATCACTATCACCATCACTACCAGCAACAAGTATAGCTCAGTTGGTTAGTGCAATCCCCATTGGCCTTGCACTTTCAATTTGGTGTAACTTTCACCATTAGCATCTTATTCATCAGCATCATATTCATCAGCATCATCTTCGGCATCAACCTAATAATCACCATCTTCACCATTATCATTGTCATCATCACCATCATCATTGTCATCATCATCACCATCATCATTCTATAATAGTTTTATATCTGACCTTAACATCTCCCATCTTCTTAGGTACATGGTTTAGTGAACCAGCAACCCAACCTTCTAGTCTTTTGGCAAAGTTACGAATAGCTTGGGTCAGAGACGCTGAAATAAAACAAACACAATTGTTCTGAATGATCGAACACCCCAAAAATGTACTTGTTCCAACTCAAGATTGAAAACCTTTGTTGACCCATCCAGAAAGTGTCACTAATACACCATTTCACAGTTGATCATTGATCAACTTCAGCCTCAATAGCATGTAATATATTTTTTTAGAATATAACTACAGCCCATGGAGTGCTTCAATTGTTTGATAATCTGTACAAACCTAAAGTATATATTTAACAATCAACAATAGTTGTATTTGATTGGTGCATATTCATACTTACAAGGTATAGGTCTTACTACATCAAGGATAAGGATCTCAACCATAAAAATATCGCTATGTATGGCTTATATATTTAACAATCAACAATAGTTGTATTTGATTGGTGCATATTTATACTTACATGGTATGGGTCGTAGTACATCAGGGATGAGGATCTCAACCAGTGTCTGATACAGTAAATGATCACAACTCTTGACATAAGCAACTACAGGTTCATATTCACACAGGATCATAAGCTTGACTTTAGAAAGACGTTTCTCATTGTCCTCGTCATCTCTAGAACATTATGTCAACAAATATTGGGTTAGAAAGCATAATAGAACATTATACCAACAAATATTGGGGTAGAAAGCATAATAGAACATTATACCAACAAATATTGGGTTGAAAAGCATAATAGAACATTATACTAACAAATATTGGGTTAGAAAGCATAATAGAACATTATACTAACAAATATTGGGTTAGAAAGCATAATAGAACATTATACTAACAAATATTGGGTTAGAAAGCATAATAGAACATTATACCAACAAATATTGGGTTAAAAAGCATAATAGAACATTATACCAACAAATATTGGTTAGGAAACATATTAAAGACAAGACAGAATTCTGTATCATTATTGTGTCATTATCATTTTGTAATTCAGTGTTGCTACAAATAGTCTACCGTATTTGCCAGTGTATAAGTCAACATTTCAACACTTAAAATCGACCTTCAAAAATTGACCTTGACTTATACACCAAGTCTAAAAGCCTAAAGTCTGAAGATTGTTTTTATTAAAAGTGATTGCTTAATATGTTAAGAAAGGGTTTTATATCATCTATCTAAACAAAGAAGTGTGAAAAAGTAGCAATCAAAAGGAAGGGAAAATATGATGAAGACAAATAAAAGAAATAAATAAAAATTAAATAAAAAATAAGAGTCAAGCTTACCCTAGTTCCTTGATGTGTGGTGATGTGGATAAAACTTGACCATCTTCACTCTTGTCTTCTTTTTTAACATCATCAGATATATGTCTCCAGAAACTCTGCCACAGGGACTCCACAACAGCAAACTGTAGATTGACTACCACATCTAGGAAAGCCTGAAAAACAGATATTAATGTTATTAGACTAGTAACAATTTATTATGATGACTAAACTGGTAAACTGATAATGATTCTGATAAAGGCAATGATGTTCAGTGGTGCAGTGATAATGATGATGATGATAATTGATAGATGATTACAATAATGATATTAATCATGATTCTGATAAAGGCAATGATGATCAGTGGTGCAGTGGAAATGATGATGATGATGATTGATAGATGATTACAATAATGATATTGATCATGATGATGGTGGATACAAATAATCACAATAAAAATGATGACGATGTCAATGATGATGGTGTTAACAACAATGATGATGGTGGTAATGATGGTAACAATAATGATGATGATGAAACTAATGCTGATGATGACAAAAATGATGACACTGATGGCGAAGATGATGACAATAATGATGATGATGATGATAAAAATGATGATCATGATGACAACAATGATGATGGTAATGAAACTAATGATGATAATGATGATGGTGATAACAACAATGATGATGATGATGACAATAATGATGATGATGACAATAATGATGGTGATGACAATAATGATGATGATGATGACAATAATGATGATGATGACAATAATGATGATGATGACAATAATGATGGTGATAACAACAATGATGATGATGATGACAATAATGATGATGATGACAATAATGATGATGATGACAATAATGATGGTGATGAAACTAATGATGACGATGATACAAATGATGAAATTGATGTGATGATGATAATGACAATGATGATGATCCCTACCTCGCAGTGTTCTCTGTACATGTCCTGGAATGTGTCCAAGTCATCTTCCACAACACCATCTAACAACAATCACAACAAAAGCATTAATATCAGTTATTAACATTAACATTAACCAGGAGGTACATTACCAGGTAGAGGTGAACCTTTGGTGTCCAGATCTTCAAAGTCAGGCAGTCCTTGAGTGATATCACCAAGATATTGTTGATGTTGATGATGAGTTTGTTGTGCTTGATCCCCTGATCCTCCTGATAGTGATGAATAGTTATCACCACCCTCTGATCCATCTGCTCTTGACGCTGGCTTGATCCTGTGTAAACAACATTATTGCAATGAGTGAATGAATAGATGAATGAATGAATGGATAAATGAATGGGTGATAAATGAATAAATGAGTGAGTGAAAAAACAATCATGAATGAATGAATGGATAAAATAATGAATGGATGAATGGATGAATGAATGAATGTATGTATAAATGAATGAGTGATCAATGAATAAATGAGTTAGTGAAAAAAACAAAAACAAATAATGAATGAATCGATGGATGGATGGATAGACAAATGAATGAATGAATAGATAGATGCATGAACGGATAGATCAATGAATGAATGGATAAGTAAACCAAATCATGTACAAAGAGATTGATGGATGGAAGGATAAATGAATGAATGGATGGATCAATGAATGAATGAATGGATAAAATAATGCATGAATATAGAGGATAAATTGATGAATGATTGATTGATGGAAAGTCCATATGTAAGAAAGAGTTAATTCATTCTAAATACTACAGAATTAGCTTCATGAATTGTGTACTTGCCTTTTCTGTGTAGAAGGAGACTGTCTCAATGCTACTTGTGTATCATCAGTGAGTGCATTGAGCGGTGAGCTTGGCTTGATACGGATACCATAATAGTGGTACTTAGAATTACCCCTGGTGACAAAACATATAGGTGAGCGTAGTGTTTACAAGTGTTGGTATTGTGATGATAATTCGCTAACCATTTTTAAAATAGATTTTTTAATTTTCTTTGTTTTAATAACAATGGTTGGTTTGTAAAACCATAACAAAACACGTGACTATACATCCACCTTTATATAACCATCATGAACAATGCACAGATATGGTAATTCATAGATAAACTAAGATATGGTAATTCATAGATAAACTAAAGGCCCCAGCAAACGCACGCAACATTGTTGGCCAACATTGTTGCGATACGGTTTGTTAAACACGAGAAAAAAAGAAATGTTGGATGAAACTCATCCAACTTCATCCAACAGGGTGTTTAAACGGGCCCAACATGTTGAAGCAATTATGTTGGTCCAACAATGTTGCGTGCGTTTGCAAGGGCCTTAAGATATAGTAATTCAACACAATAATGAAACATATTATAAAACTTTCACTCAGCATAGGTTGCTTGTCCATGAAGTTCACTCACACTCACTATCCCTACTTTCAATATCTACAACAAACAACACTTGACGGTTGACTCACATGTTGATTTTTGCCGAGGGAGGAAAACATGAAAACCATTAAACCCTCCTGGCAAGTGAGAACAATACACCAACAGACTCAACTCACTCATAATCTATTCCCAAGCTGGGACTTAAACCTGGACCACATCATTATTATCATTATCGTATTCATCATCATTGTCATACAGCTGTGGCCAAGATGTGTCACAAACCTGGACCACAGCGGTGACTGGTAAACCACTACGCCACCAATGACTACTAAAACCAGACACAGGTAGAGTTAATTTCCTATTTTCCTTACCTAGTACCAAGACGTCTTGTCTTCAGTCCCAAGAAAACAGACCTTATTAGCTTGCCAAAGCTGGCAGCATTGACAGGGTCAAGTTTATGCGTTTGACAGTGAGTTAGGTAATGATGGTAGAGAGTCTGACGTGGTAAACTAACACCCTCAGCTGTCTCGTAATTCTCTAGCAGCCATTGAACCTGGTAGACAATGAATTAGATTAATATTATAGGTGCAAAAATGTCTGACCTTGAGGAACAATAAATATGTGTAACAATTTCATGCAAGTAGAACTAGTTAGCTACAAAATTATCAATATCTAAACTAGTAAACTATCAAAATTTCTCCAAACTTTATCAAAAACTATGACTGGTGTTTAGGCTGGGACATCACTGACATCCTCCATCCTTGTATTAAAGTCCATTGTCTTACAAAATTAACATTTGCTTCTACACTATGTATTTTTATCTACCAACAAGTGAGTGTACTGTTTACAAGTGTTGGTATTGTGATGCTAATTTGCTAACTCTTTTCACAATAGATTTTTTAACTTTCTTTGTTCTAATAACAATGGTTGGTTGACAAAACCATAACAAAATATGTCACTGTATATCGTCCAGCTATACTTGAATACTAGTAGTGTGAGTACAAACTAAAATCTGCAACTTATGTCCAGGTAGCTGTCCAGCAACAAAGACCACACGAGATGCATGCAATGTACACTATTTTAGCACACACTGCATTGGTACTGACTGCATTGGTACTGACTGCATTGGTACTGAGTTATGGGTACAGTATATAGGATATACTTACAGTAGCCGGCGAAGCCCTGGTTGTATGTGCAATAGGGTGTCGTGGGATACCTTGATGTTGCTGGCCAGCTACCTGGACATAAGTTGCAGATACACTATTAACTGCTGTTCCTACGGTTGGTGTTGTTGCAACTGAGAATGTTTGTGCTTGTTGGGGTTGTGCTGCTGTATCCATAAATGTCGCAGGCTGCTGGGAGAACATGCCGCTATCATTGTAATGAAACGCGTTACTTCTGTAAAGAACAACAACAAGAAATCAGTCAAACTCCTAAAGCAACAAAACGTAAATACAAATCAACAAAAAAATGCATCTCCTAACTAACTTATTATAATAGTTTGTACATTTTGTTAAAAAGAGCCTTTTTTCTAAGGAAACATCCAGGAGTACCAAACTACCCATGGTATAAAATTTCTATTTTAATACTGATAAAACCTGATGGAGGATTAAGTACAAAACATTTTATATGATGCATTTAACATTTGAATTTGAATCATTTCCTCAGAAACACAATCCCATCAGTTCATCTGTATAACTGTGTAGAATTTACACTTGATAAAAACTGTGACAAGAGTGCAATGTTATTGATCAGCTTCAAAATCCTTGAAGGTGAGGCTGTAAAGTTTACTAATTTACATATAAATGTATATCACTCTATTAAACTGTTTAAGTACTACAAGTGCCACTAGCCTACTTTGAAGCTATTAAACACATTAATTATTGCTGTATAATGTGCAATTAAGATAACAGAGGGATAATAAATATGCAAATATGTACAACCACTTCAGATCATTCACATTACTTCATATTCCAATTGTTGTCCTTGGAAATAGTCTCTACAATAATTATACTAACACAAAAAGCAGTAGCATTTTTTTTATTATTCATTTAATTTACTGTTTTTCCATATTTATTCCAAGAAGAATACAAATGTGTTCAATTTACCAAAATATCATCATTAAATAATGGCATATTCAAAGTCATGTATATCATGACAGACAGTATGTAATTAAGACGATAATAAATTGATAACATAATTTAAAAAATGCTAAAAAACCACTGTTTTAATAAGTTATAATATTCAAACTAGAGAACGACTACAGTAGACGACCACGCATGAAATAATAGTCTAATAAATTAACATTTTAATCATTAATATTCATCAGTATCCTAGAAATAAAATTGTGGTGGAAAAACGCTTTTATAGGCAAAACTTTTATATTATTTTACATATGAACACAACAAGCATGCAAGAATAAACAAATTCTAAAAATATTGATAATATTGTAAAAAAATATATTTATTAGTATTGTGGGTTTTTTAATTTAGAAACAATTGAGTTTCTAATGTTTCAACTTTAACTTACAGACAAAGACATGAAGATTAGCATGGCACTGGCAAACAGCCAAAAATAATTATCACTTTGTTTTTTTCAATACAGCACACATGTTTAAACTGAAAACCATGAAAGTGTAAAATTGTGTGAAATTTGATATTTAATCATTCATATTCTATGTATTCTAAAGTGCAAAAGCTGTAAGCAAAGGAACACAATAATAAAGCCATAATGTATGCTTTTATGAGAAGAAAATTTGTCATTGTATTCGCATGCTTTCATGGATAAATGGATTTAAATTAAAACAGTTTTTTTAAATAAACTCTTTTTTTTTGCAGTATTTCTAGCTGCTGAAATTATTTCTAGATCTAACAATGATCTTCAAAATGAATGTATGCTTTTATGAAATAAGAAATATTTTCATCATATTCACATATTTGTCTTGGATGAAGGGTCACAAACATTGGACAAAACTGTTTTTGTAAATAAACTCTTTTTTGCAGTATATTTCTAGCAGTTGAAATTATTTCTAGATGGAATAATGGTCCTCAAAATGAATGTATGCTTTTATGAACTAAGAAATATTTTCATCATATTCACATGCTTTCATGGATGAAGGGACACAAACATTGAACAAAACTGTTTTTGTAAATAAAATCTTTTTTGCAGTATTTCTAGCAGTTAAAATTTCTAGATGTGACGGTGGTCTCCAAAGTGAAAGGTGTCAAAATATGGTCACCATTATTCATCTCTTGTGGTTATACTCATTTAAATAATACATTGTATGATTGAAAGGATTATTCTTTGCACAGAATTATATTAAACAATTAAATGTTTGAAACAAGGTTATTTAGACATCCAATAGACCAACTGTATTACATTTAGTATTAAGTAAACCTAGAGTAAGATACATCAGCAATTTGATTGAAGTTAGATATATTCATGTATTCATGATTGTGAGTCATAATGTTGTTTTTACGACTGAAAGGAATAGGCTTCAACACAAGACCATTATATAATACTTATCTCACAACTCATTATATCTATACATTGATATATACTAAGAATCTTACGTGAGAGTTTTGTGGTTCAATAGAAGTGAAACTGACTTAAAAACACAAATATGAAAAGCTTTTAACATTTTAAAATTATATCACCTTCATAAGAAGAGAATGATAACTTTAGCACATGCTTACCAAAAAGCAATACAAAGAACAAGGCCTTTGAAAAACAGTAGTGCATTTTTGCTTTCAATACTGTGGATCCTAAATGAAAGATAACATGAACTTTGTGGAGATGTGAGTGTATGTTTATTAGTCAGGCTGTAGGGTTAGTAAACATTGATCAAACTTATTTATGTTTATAAGTCACAAGAGCATACAGATCTCTTTGGTTCGTAAAGAGCAGTGTTTATAGGAAGTATAGACCAACTTAATCACGGTATTACTGCTATCAATATACAGAATTACTGAATGTAAAGCTAAATAATAAATAAATGAATAGAGAACTAAACAAAAAATAAGTGGAGCATGAACATGAGTGAAAGGGTAGTATAATAGAAATATGAACAGTATGTATTCACTATAGACCAACAGTATTATTGCTATCAACATACGGAATTACTGAATGTAAAGCTAAATAATAAAGAAATGAACAGAGAACTAAACAAGAAATGAGTTGAACACAAGTAAAAGTGTAGTATATTAGAAACAGTTGCTATACTAACCGACACAAGCAGAAATTACTGCTATAACATACTACTAAAAACATACTACTAAAAACATACAGACAAATGAACATACGTACATATAGCTTGACACTGGCATAATTGAATCCAATCTTCCTTAACTTGTTGGTGTTTCTAACGTTAGAAATCTCCCCAAGTAACCAAGGGGTCTAGCATCAACACTAAGGGTCTTATGGAAACTACAGTCTTATGGCCGCATGAAATGAGTGCTGTATCTATTCATTCATTCACAATGGACACTACCGTTGCCATAGTGAACTGGTGAGTCTCTTAGGAAAAATGCTTTAAACCAAGACTTGTAATTTCCAACTGAATAAATAAACAGTTTCTTTGAATAGATTTGAAAAGACTAATGATATGCAAAGGTTTAGCCTACGGACACACAGGAAAACAATATCTAATAGAGACTAGGAATTTCTATGGTGACGGCGACATATATCTAAATTCAAAAATAAACAACAGCTACAGCTAGACATCCTTAACATGTTATTTCCTTGAGTTAAAAAATGATCAAAATGATCAAATCAATAATTGTATCATCAAATTCAGCGATATTCTAATCTGACTTGCCTTATATGGGATTCAAACCTTGTGTCAAAATTTATCATCAAATAAGTTTCGAATGATGAATTTTAAAAACAATATGTTAACTATTAGTGGTGTATATAGGGTGAACGTGTAGGCTGTGTCATACGATCACTTGCACCATGTGTTTCATTATTGGTAAGCCATTCAAATGCAGGTGGTGAAACGTGTCAATCATAATCGCTCAACAAAAACCGAAAGCCATTCGAGTGATCGCTGTAGCGGGTCTTCGATGTCTACGCAACCAAATAACTTATTTTTATAAAGGAATACTATTCTAAAGAATGATTAATATAAATAGGATTAGGTAGTATTAATATAAACTCACCCTGTTCCATTGGGATATAAGCCGTGGTCGGCAGGCGCTTCAACGTACTGTACCTCGCCAGTAGTAAAACCTTATAAATATAAAACATCTTAATTACTTACTCTTTCTAACATACTAGCTAGTTTAAGTAGATTAAAGTGAGTATATACGAGATAGATGAGACACTGATCAACACGAATGTTTAATAAGTAGTTCAAGATGGCTGACTATATGTACCTTCCTTTCCAGTGTTCTGAAAGTCTTCTGGTGATAACACACTGGCTGCAATAATTTGTGCTGTGCCAGTTTGTTGTAGAGATTGTGTGTGTTGTATAGGTTGTACGGCTAGTGTTACTGCTGTTTGTTGTAACGACGCTAGTGGGGTACCAGAGTGAGGGATATTCGAAGCGGTAACTACAACCCCGTGTAGAGGAAGACTACTTGTTGTAAACTCTGCTTGTGTCACATTGCCACTACTTCGCGCTGCGTTGGACGAAGTAACGTCCTTCTCATAGCCTTGCTGCGATACAAATGCTTGCTGGGCTGTAGCTGCCATAAGATGTTCTAAAGAATCGAGATAAAATGACATAAACCTTCGCTCCAACCTGCAATCATCTTATTGTAGCCGCACGAACTAATTTCGTTTAAGCGCCATTTTCGCAGAAAGTCTAACGGTGCTAGCCGCACTGTTGCGTTCTCAAGTCTATAGCTTTACTAGAATAATTAAGTTAATAGCAAATAAACTACAAAAATAATACTAGAACTATGTTAGGGACAAGTAACAGGGGAAAGACCTAAAAACATACAACATATTTCAAGTAAAAAACTCTAGCCGAGCGAGTCAGCGAGCACATTTCCCTCACTGAAGCAATCTTCTGAAATGCGAGGCCGTTAAAGGCTGAGTTAAGTAAGAATACAAGTAAAAACAAGCTACATATGTATAGATTCGTTGTTGTTCAACCAACCAGTTAGACAGCAAGTATACTCTGATGTCGAACGAACTTCTGGGAACGATCTGTAACCTTGACTACGGATCTCCTTGGTGAGTTTTCGAATCTTTTCGTTGTGGTAACAAGAAACAACTTCGCAACGCTGTCTACTCGAGTCTCTTTACACTATGCTACGGGTTGGACCAACCAACTCCCAGGGGCTCATTTACATAATTGAATTATCATAACAATAACCGAACGACTAATATCACTCTAAATAAGGCCTGTCGCCACGTGGTTGGTCCAAATTTTGTTACTTTCTCTTTCATAAAGAAATAATTAATAACTATATATTAAAAATTTGCAGGGGTTCTTTGGAACTTATTCAAAACCAAACCAAAAATTAAATAAAAGCGAAGTAGCTATGAGAATGGAAAACAGTTCCATTTGCAGAGTGTATTTACATAATGTTGAGACATGTATCAATTGTCTTTGTTCTTCGCTTGGGTTCTTGCCATTGTTTCTCCTTTCCCTTCGCGGTTTCTTGCTTTGAAGTGTCAGCATATTTTTTTGATTTCATTAAATATTTTCTTTATGAACGTACTTCCGTTTTTCACGACATTTCAATTATCACTCTCTTTTCTTCGTTTCTTTCATTTTGTTACGTTTAACACTCAATTCTTTGTTGTTCTCTCTCTTTTTTAGTGGGATTTTCTTTGCTATTTTTTTTTTCAATTATTTGTCACCATTTTATTTTTAGTTTTGTTTCGTAGACAGCCATTTTATTTTTCATTTCTTTTTTTCAATGTTTTGTTGTCTTTCTCAGTTCTCCACTTTTCCTTTCATCTGCTTTATTTTGCCAGTCTACTTCCTTATTAACTTCTTCTGACTTTCCACTTTTTACGTTACTTCCCTTTTCGTATCTTACTGTGTTAGTCGGCAAAGCGTGAGCCAAATTCTGCTGTTTTATAGCGCAGGAATAAATTTTTATACAAACTTCAGCACTTGATAACGGCTGATAGACTTAATAATAATAACATTTTCCACATCAGATCCACATAGTGGTTATTCTTCAACTGGCACTCACACTCACTACTGGCTAGACCTCAACATTAAATATTTTTCTTACATCACTCCTCAAAGGTTGATTTTTGCTTCTCCCGTGCCCTCCCCTGACCGCCCCTCTCTTCTGTTCTGCTCCCTCAACCCGAAAGTATCTAGTACGCAAGCTGGCTTATTCAAGACAAAACCTATAGATGTAATACAGGATTACTGTAAATACACTAGAATTATTGTGATCGGGCTACTATCAAAGTGGTGATTTGATTTTAGCTTGAATTATCGGTACAAAGACATGTTTTAGCATGTTAAAACGTCGCGTGATTGTGATTCAACGCAACAATAATCTTAGTGGGCGTTAGATTGTGCGTGACGAGTGAATTGGTAATATTGAATCGTTATTTGACTCGATAATTAGTGACCAAAAGACGAAATGAAAGATCTAGACTGACAAAAAAAATGATTTGGTGATTACGACTAAGTTCCCATCATGCTTTGCTCTAAAGAATAGCGCTTATATGCAAAGTACTGTTTGTAGAGAGAGGTTCGTTCATACTAGACCATCCTTGAACAGAGAACGATTAATTAACGTTGCTTTTTGTCAATCCGACTAATTATCAAGTGTAATTACACAGAGGATCGCGATGAGATATTTTACGAGTAATAAAAATAGAAATTACAAAGAAAATAATGACATCATAGCCAATTTTGATTATCCCACAATGCAACAATTGACGTCAACAATTCTATTCTTTTCAATTCCACTTGCCGCCAATAGAATAAAATATGTCAAATGCAAAAAGCAATTGTTATGATTGACTATGAACTCGATAGTTCTCGTTATTGTAAACAACTTGAACTGATTGTTTAAGAAATATAAACTAGCGAGTAAACTAGTATAGGCTGCGTCGGTGTTTGATATAAACGATAGGTAATAGAATGAAATTTGTAACACCGTAAAAAATAGAAATAGAAACTAGCGAGTAAACTAGTATAAGGCTGCGTCGGTGTTTGATATAAACGATCTATAGGTAATATAATGAAATTTGTAACATCGTAAAAAATGTTAACTTAGCTTTACAGACCTTTCGAGCTCTAGCCCTTCGTCGGAGTAAAAGAGGAATGTTTAACAAACTCATGTTTCCCTCTTTGATCGAAAGTGGATATATAGTTCCATCATTTCACTTCTTGCATCCTTTTTGTCACGTACACCTTGCAAAGAAACTAAACAACGTACCCCACTGAGCGTTTACACTATGAACCCCTGTGGGAAGTGATTTCGTTCGACATCATTCTGACTTTCTCATCCTGTTTGACACATCGAAAAGCCTTTTAAGCTTAAAAATCCAGCAATTCTTTTCACTATCCATTCTTTTATCGTGACGTATTATATCGTGCGTCTTAGGTTAGAAAACTGTAACTGGTTATTGGGTCTCACTACTTAAATAAAGATATTGCATTGTACGGTATTGTTAATTATTCGATGTGTTCCTTTCCCCGCGATTTCATTAAGCAATTTTCTTATTCTTTAAACATACAAATGTTCTTACGGTTGATGCACAGTTGTCTTCTTTTCTATACCTTTCTTCTGCTTTCAAGAGAATATTTCTATCGTTTTCAATGCTGTGTTTTCCTTGTGTAAGTATTGCATTCTAATAACAATAGTAAATTTCTTATATAGCGCGCTTTACAGAAGTTACACATACAATTATACGTAACTGTTAGCTGTCAAATAGCCTGGTAATATTTCCGTGTTATATATTTCTATTCTACTCAATTTTAAGTACTAGAAGCTTGATACTCTTGAATCAATGAGCCATCATGATAGCATATCGACGTTGCCAATTCACTCTCCTGCTTGTTTCTTACAAATAATTCATCAATGTTACTTAAGAGATCACGTACATCACCAACACTTTCTAAACTGTTTTGTGACTACTTTGTCGAGAAATAAATAGGTCGGCTTAGTGGCTTTTATAAGTTTTCTCACAAAAACTACTTATTTTTTCTGACTGAATGTTTTTAAGTGTTTCAAGGTGCGTACTCCACGGCGATAGCATAAAGAATACAACGAATCTATGTAACAAGAGATTGATAGAGTGATTCATACTTTTGCCAGCTGAAAAACTATAAAACTAGACAACATATCTAAATAATATCAAAAATAATGTTAAGTTCCTATTGGTTTTCCAGTGTTTATATGTCTATCGATAACCGTAACAGGTTTATGTATGATATGCATAATACTGATCAGTGCATCTTTTCACGATCACCTATTAAATCATTAATGCCCACTATACAAAAAGGATCAAAGCAGACTAAGAGACTATGCAAACTGCGAAATGCTAATTCTATGAGAAATAAATATCAACATTACGAAAAGAAACACGTTTTGCTGAAAATTTCCTTGGCAAATCCCCTTAGGCTGAATGGTTAACTGGATTTTACAGGTGTCTCGTGAAGAACGTTGGGTTATAGTTATAATACAGTAAAGAACATGGCAGTTCGAGAACATAACGTGCGGTTAAATCAACGTGCAATAACGGTACTTACTGACTCCATAGTGTGGATATTTGCCACGATGTTCATAATCACGTGCAAACTGATTCTGTGCGGTGTTATACGAGCTCATTCCACCGTCTAGTAGCAGTCTAGTTGTGCAGTCGTTCTGCCAGTAGCCGTTCGTACATGGTTTGAATGAGCCTGCACTCTCATAAAAACAAGGCGTCTCTCTCTTTTTGTGGAATACTGTAAATGGTTTGATGTCTTTGGACGAATCATGGTATTCGTGCATGGCTGGCCGCATCATCTGTTAATGCGGTAGTGTGAACTATACTGCCTGACAAAGGAACATTTACTGACTTACTGCATAAACTGATAGAAAGCCCTACTGGACATGAACGTTGCTTAGCAACCCTTTTGTTAAGGTAAGTTAGACTACTGTGATAGTAGTTATTGCATAATTGGTCTATATAGTCTACGACATCCCTTGCTTGAACTATTTCTACATATATATATATATATCAATGTTGATTAGTTTAGTAGTGTGATAATCTGAAGTAGGTTGTATTTGCTTATTGATGGCAGCTGACATCATCCTCAGTAGACAGTATCTGTACGCCCTGGGTGCTCGTCCCTTATTAATAATATAACATATTTAACTTGTGCAGTAGTGAGGAAGTCAAATAAAAATGCAACGTTTGCAACATTGAAACTGGTTGCAAAGCAAACTCTGTGTCTTACTTCCTGACAAAGTCAGTGCATGTCGCATATTCGATATAGTGGTACAATGAGCAAAAACTGCAGACCTCATATCATTATTCTCACAAAGAACATTATGGAAGTATGCAGAACAATTTTGATGACGTTAGCTGTCACAACTAACAATTTGAAAAAAACCTAAAATTTCAAAAATCGTTATTTGCAATCAAAGCTACAGTCTGCACTCTGAATTCTGCAAAGAATCAGTTGGTAACATGAACATAATTTGTTGAAATATTCAGTACACGTTAAAGATATATATTTTTCATTATCTACCACTACAACTTGTGAATTGGCAACAAGAGAAGAAATCTTGGAAGTTCCTATTTTTTCTGCGACGAAGGGTTTAACGTCTAAAGTGTCTAAACCTTTTTACACAGTATATAAAGTTACGATTTTGACGGAAAATGAACGCGTTCGAAAAGTCAATAAGTTACTTCGCAAATCATACATATTTGTTGTCTATTTTTAGCATCCCATCCCACTCATTGTAGGTGAGTATACTTGTGTTATTTTTAGGTTTTAAACTAACAAAGGGGGTTAGTATAAATAACTTACATGATGTCATAGCTGATACATCATATACGTCGGTTTATTCATACACTATACACACTATTCGAATACCTACTGAGATGGACTACCTTGCAACATAAAAGCTCTTTCATATTTTGATGAATAGGACAGTGAGATGGGCAGGTGGAAATGTGGAACAGAGTCCAAGAAGATCGTTCCAGAACAAAACGCTTTTCGGTATTAGCAGGCGTTTAGTATGCGTTCTTTGTTGAAATGTCGCAATACTATCATTGTCAAAAGTAGTTGGCACGATCTTAGTATTTTATCTCATAGTGACTACTTCATTTATTTTAAGTATAAAAGAATTTCCCTCCCTTCCCCCCACATCAATGTTGGTGTGAAATGATAGCGCATTGATAGGTCAACCACATAAGCACCAAACAATGACTCCCTCTTCAACATTGCGAAGGGGGGTGGGGGGAGTAGTGGAATTTCAGCAGTGCTAAAATTACTTAATCACATATTTGCCAACAGTTTTGTCAATGATTGTAGGTGCATTTAAGTAAGGATTTCTTTGACCAATGAATCAATGCATTAAAGAATACACTAGAACATATAGTAGTCATATATAATATACTAGTCAGTTATTATCGTACGTTGTCAAGGAAACACACCATGATAATACTAACTTGATGGAAATAAAATCAGTCTCTTCACAGCTATCCACAAACACTAAGACCCCGTCTACACGGATCCGGATGCTTTTGAAACCGCATACTTTTTGATGCGAATCGGCCTATCGTCCACACGAATCCAGTGAATCCGGTCACCGAAACCGCATACTTTTGAATTGGAAACGATCAACAGGATTCGTGTGGACGCAAATATTTCTATGCGGTTTCAGCCGGATCGGATTCGTGTAGACGAGGCCTAACTAATGTCATTTTACTGAAAGAAACAGCGAATTTTATTCAACCCATCCATATAATGCTCAGAAAATTGGAAAACCAAATAATGTGATTTAATCAGAAATATCTAGTTACTAAAATTGACGTCCAAATGATTGGAAATCTAAACAATGTAATTTCGGACAGACGAGTTTAAATTAGAAGTAATAACATTACGAAGAAAGGGACAGGTGCGAGTCAATTAAAAGCAACTGCAAAAAGAGTTGCTCTGAGCTGTGACAAACATAATGGAAACAAAACATCGTTTACCAGAGCATACTTCGTGCAGCTCGCGCGCATTATTATTTTTACATTCCTTACAAAAGATAAGTCCCTGTGTATCAAACAACGCACACTGGAGGACGTCAGTGATGCTGCACAAACCCTTCGGGTTGATCAGTGTCTCAATGGTAAAACCCTAACCCTTACCCGTGTTGGTCAGTGTCTCAATCGTAGAACCCTAAGCCTAAACCCTAACCCTCGTTGATCAGTGTCTCAATGATAGATTAATATACTTGAACTCACTGAGTATGCAATAGGTGTATACATATATCTAAGGTTATATATCTGTTTCAAAAAAGGTTGATGTCCTGACTTCTGAATCTCACATCTGAGCCGATAAAGTTACAAGCTGCAAATTGTAATACAAAAAACGTTGTAGTAACACGTGATCATGTGTATGTTTGCTTTCAGCAATTGAAATTTTCGTCGGAGTAAAAAAGTAGACTAAAGGAGATACGCAAGAGAGATATTGTCACGTGACATTTCTTTTATAATCTGTTTTTGGTTAACAATGACTGTATACCGATCGATGTAGTTCGGGGTTGGAAGTGCGCTTTTTGTATTAATCATGACTACAAAAATAAATATTTAGGTTGAGATTCAGATGTCAGATTCTCAGTCTCTTTTGAAACATACATGTATATGGTTGACGCGAACATTAGAATGCTGCGTGTTTAATTCAACCCAGTCTCCTTTGAAATATAGTATATGGAGTTGAGGTATATGGCTGACGCGAGCACACGATGCCATGGTTGACGAGAACATTAGAATGCTGCGTGTTTTAACTTGGCTGCCCTGCAAGCGACAGTAAAGTACGCACAACAACCAAAAGTAGACATTTGTCTTTTAGCGACCGCGTGAAGATATTGCAATGTTAAAATGGTCGCTGGTCACGTGTCCAGGGAAAAGCCAATCGTGCGTTCTTATCTAAGAGTATTGCGATTGTTGGCAGCAGAAACTCTTGCTTTCAGTGCTTCTACTGGATGATAATATTGCAGGATCTGAGGACTGTACAGTCTTTGTTCGATGTACAATTGTTCTTTGTTGGGTTAACTGTGTTATCTAGCACACAGGTAGCCCGCAAGAGTGACTACAGCTTACCTGGATTGGGATTAGCGACTTCATCTAGTCTTGATAAATGTGCTTCATAGAGAGTAAGGTACTCGTCTGATTTATTGGGTTTGATGATACCATGATGCTGGCGTACATCATCCAATGAGCCCTCGGAGCCGCCGTCTGAATATTCTACAACACAGAGAAATGATTAGCCTCCTCCGCAGGATCCTTAGGGATTCCTTTGTTGACGCGATCGGGATTCCTGTGTTGAAATATTTCACCACAGGAAGCCCGATAAAAAGAGATAAATGATTTCACTTTTCTACACTTCAGGGAAGAACTGTTTGAAACATACAATATTTAACAACGGTAAATAATAACCGAGGCTGAGTCAAGGGTTTTTATTCACCGATAGTTACTGAGCCTGAGGTGGATAATTGTTTTAGTATAACTAAACAAACAAGTGATTATTTCAAAAAGTAAAAATAAAAAACTGGTCATTTCTCATTTCTAAGAGCGCGCGAAACGCTGTCGGTGATTATGAAGAATTAGTATAAATACAAAGGTGATTATACAAAATCGCGCGCTCTGATTGGTTTGCTATCTCGGATTATCAGTCGATAATCACCTTTTCGGATAAAATGGCTGCCAGTAGTTGTTTTGTCACTGTTAGCGAAGATGAAATTGAAAACTTTAAAGAAAATGCTGTCCCAAAATCGACAAAAGAAGCTACTAAGTTTGGTGTCAAGCTATTTAAAGGTATCATAATAAATTTTCACGGTTTTTTTTGTAATTATATGTGAGACAAAGTTTACAATTTTACGCGTAACAGTCGCGCTTATAAAAAATAAAATATTTTCACTTTCAATGCTGTTTCCTTCTTTCTCTTTTGAAATAATCACCTTTGTATTTATACTAAAACGATTATTCACCTCAGGCGAAGTGATTATCGGTTAATATTTACCTCGCAGCTCGAAGACTCACCGCTCGGTAAATATTCCCCGATAATCACTTCGCCTTCGGCGAATAATTGTTAAATAGTGTGAATATCTCGGCCAATCACCGCGCGCGATTTTTTTTAATAACTTGTGTATTTATACTAAAAATACTTATTTGCGGGGACCTTAGGAATAATGCAGAGGTCAATGTAACAAATAGTTAGCAGGATGTAATATGGTTTTGCAGGTGTAGTGTGGTTTTGCATGTTCGCAGACGTTACTTACCATCGTTCTCTTCGCCGTTAGCTCGACGGTTTGTCTCTTCCATTTTCTCCATCAGACGATCATCATGTTTTATTATCAGATCAAGGTTCCCAGTCCTCCCATTAGGAGATTCTTTAGCGATCAAAGTTGACCGTGTATCGTCCAATAGAAAAACGTATGGACCACGCCTTTGATTGACTGGGGAACTGGTTAGGACTATTGATGTTGGTGCTGCAAGATATAGCACAGATATCAACACCACCACTATCACTATCATCATGTATCATCATATATGATCATCATCATCTATATCATATATAATCATCATTATCATATATCATAATCATTATCATATATCATAATCATTGTCATCACATATCATATATCATCATCATCATGTATCATCATCATCACCATCATATATCATCATTATCATATATAATCATCATCATATATCATCATTATCATATATCATCATTATCATATATCATCATTATCATATATCATTATCATTGTCATCACATATCATCATCATCATATATCATCATCATCATGTATCATCATCATCATCATATTTGATCATCATTTTAATCATCATTATATATATCATCGTCATTATAATCATATATATATATATATATATAATCATCATATACTATATTCATCATCATATATCATCATTATCATATATCATCATCATCATCATATATCATCATCATCATATATCATCATCATCATCATATATCATCATTATCATATATCATCATCATCATCATCATCATATATCATCATCATATATCATCATCATCATATATCATCATCATCATCATATATCATCATTACCATATAATTATCATCATCATCATCATATATCATCATTATCATATATCATCATTACCATATATCATCATCATCATATATCATCATTATCATATATCATCATCACCATCATATATCATCATCATCATATATCATCATTATCATATATCATCATCATCATCATATATCATCATCGTTATCCTTTTTATAATCGTACTTTCACTTCAGTTACGCATCACCATGGGTTAATTGCGTGACATGGTATTCCTACCTTTATTATATGATATTGTGTCACGTGATCGTACATCGTCGACTTTTGGTTTTGGCTGTATGTGGGCTTCCTGTGTCGTCGATGGGACTGAAAGAAAATGAATAAAAATGAATAAATATTGGAGTAATGGGTATTTAATGTTCCCCTACATAATTGGGTTTCCTGTGTCGTCGATGGGACGGAAAGAAAATGAATAAATAATAATAAATAAATAGGAGAAACGAGTTTAAAGTTCCCCTACGTAATTCCATACCTTTTTGAATCTTTTTCTCTGTCTCTTGTGCGACAACACTGAACGGCGATGAGATGGTGTGAATGACAGATTGTACTACTTTAGGTGACATGCAAGTCACTTCTCTATTCATCTCTATCAAGTCAATAAAATAAATACATACTTCAAACTGACAAGAGTTGGTTGAAAGTCCAGGGAGACGAGGGAAAAGAAAAATACTATTAAACTCAGTCAACTAAATTTACGTATTAATAAAGCTCCAATGACCATTTGAAATTAACTAGGAAACAACAGCTTTTGCCTTGATCACTCGATTCAGTTAATACAACTTGTAAATTTCCTTTTTCTAAACAAAAACAGTACTTCTTATGAATCTTTTAATATAATTTTGAAGCCTGTTGGAACGATACAAATTCGTTTTATATTTATGAAATTACAGAGCCTCGGAAGGCCTGGAAGTAGTTCAAAACACCTCACGAAGTTTCTAGATCAATGACTGCTTAGCTAACGGCCCAGTCTTTACTGCTAATATCTATATGAAATTTGCCTCAGAATAAGAGCATTTGCTAAGCAATAATCAAAAGAATCCCTGAACAAACACTGAACTAGACGTGTTAGCTTTGAAATACATCGAATAGAAAACCGATTGACAAACTGTTTCTATGGCGATGAATTACTATGGCAATCGACGGTTGGCATGGACATCGCTAAACAACAACACCCACATCGAAAATAAATACATACAGCAAAAATATAACAAATTTTACCTACCTTTTCATTCAGAAGCTGAAGTTTAGCTAATGTAAAGTTGTAGTATTGTATAGTTTTGTCGTGAAGACGACTCTAAAATGTCTGTAAAGCTGACTTGAAGTGAAAAATCACGTGATCAACGGTTTGATGTGTCTTTACGACGCATGCTCCTATCTGACGAATGACGTCATTGGGGTTCACTGAGCTGAGAGGGAGGTGTGCATGTGAGGGGTCAAGAAAAACCCGGGAAAAACGCCCAAACTAGCGTTAGAACGTTTTTCATTTTGTCTTCTTTGGATGGATAGAGATCAATTAAAATAAGGTAACATATGTTTTCGATAAATCTTTCTTTGTTGCATTAGTTGATTTTCGTTTTTGTCGGGTTTTTCAGACAGGGCAAAAGCAAAAAGTATTTTGCAATGGTTTTGTTTGCGGGTTGGAAAAATTATAGAATTTTTATATTTTCACTGCTCACCTTACCCGTTACTCTCTCTGGAAATACACTTTATTAATGGACTCTTTGTACTTCTGCTAAAATCTAAGTGCTCTTTCCATTTGTGAAGTTCATTCGCCGCCGTTGCTGGCTTGATAGATATAAAGATGTATTGCGCAATGATATGCAATAGTTTTATAAATGTAATTATCTATTAAATGTATTTTATTTCTCTATGAAAATACAATTGACAATGTGACACATACAATAAAATATTATCACTGTGTCTACCTACAAATATACAAATATAAACTTGATTTATGCTATAAAAATATTGACTAAAAACATTCTTCGAGATTTGTATCAAAAATGACAATTCCTAAACTTTTAGAAAAGAGCCCAAGCGTGGCACGATGATTACAATACTACAAGAAATACTAATAATAATACCGAGAAAATCATCCCCATTAACTCCCTTGAGGCGATATGTATTAAATATTCTGGATGGCATGCATGGCATTGTAGATAACTGGATACGCTGAGTAAAAAAAGTTCTTTGAGTGGTTTGAGTAATGTTTAGTTGGCACCAGGTATGTCATCATAGAAATCCTCATCTTCTGTAACAGCAATGAGAACAAACATAATATAATAATCGTCATTACAATCATCATCATCATCATCACCACCATTATTATCATCATTGTCATTACTGATCATCATCATCATCATTATCATCACCATCATTATCATCACCATCATTATCATCATCATAACTATGAACATCATCATCATCATTATCATCATCATCACCAATATCATCAGTCATAATCATCATCAGCATCACCATTATCATCACCATCATCATTAACATCACCATCATTATCACCATCATAACTATGAACATCACCATTATCATCTTTGTCGTCACTATTATCACCAACAGTATCACTATTATCATCATCATCATCACTATTATCATCATCATCAACATCATCACTTTTATCATCACTATCATCATCAACAGCAGCATCATTTATTATCAACATCATCAATATTATTATCACTATCGACATCATCATCATCATCATCATCATCACTATCATCATCATCATCATCATCAGCATCATTATCATCATCATCATGGGTTGGTATTACCCACTAACCTGCAACAAGAGTATCATCATAGAGGTCTTCAGGGAAATCATCTGAAATAAGCAAACACAGTAAATAAAAACAGCCAGTAAAACCAGTGACAACCATATGAACTTACCAGGGACTACTGGAGGTGGTACTGGCCGTAGAGCTGATTGACTTTGGAATGTATCCACACACTCATACAGATCTTCATCTAAGTTGGCATCCAGACTTTAAGATAGACAAACAGTTAGACTTAATAAACAGAACAATGAATTGAAATGCATTTGCTGTATAAGTGAAAATTTATACAGATACATGAGAAAAATATCATATGCCCTTGACGGGAATTGAACACCTACGGTTTCAGCTTTCTAGTCCGATGTGTTGACCGCTACATCACAAATGCTGGATATGCAGCCAGACATTGTAGTATAGGGAAACTGTGAGGTCCCAGGGCCATATTAATAAACAGACTTAATTAGATGCACCGGACACCCCTCTAGCTCCGCAATTACCCCTATTCATTTAAGACATTAAGGAGAGTACACCCCTAACACCCAAGAGCCCTTCATTTATAATTGGGACACTCCCCCTAAATCAATTAAAGTTGTTGAAACATCAGACACCAATATGGAAAATCTTTCTCAAGAGCATGTATGTACTCATACCAAAAGTGCTCACAATACTGTACACTTATATCCTGTACACTTGGAATCAAACCATTCACCTGACAATAGATGTAGTAGAAAGAATACTAAAAGTGAATGACAAGAAACTGAGCCATAACTTCCTCTCTGCTTTTACACCAGGTCCTATTTCAATGAAGGTTGCCATAGTGAATGGCAAATAGTAACTGTATGGTCGTAAGGTAATGTGATTCAAATAAATTATATCTTAATGAAGTGTTTTTGTTGATTGTAATGCAAATGCACAATTCCATTAATATTATAAGTTCTTCACAGACAGTAAATTGGTTTTCTGACATACACCAAAAAATCCCCTTCATTCATGCATGCATGCATGCAATCACCATTTCCATTTACTGTTTACCCTGACATGTTAAATAGAAACAGGTGTAAGTTGTAGTACATTACCTCTCATCATCTTCTTGATTTCCCTGGTTGGATAGAATAATAACAGTGTCAGTGTAACATAATGAATTGAAATGTATTCAGTGTATAAGTATAACATACTTATGGGTGGCATGAGTGGCTTAGCGGTGAGAGTGCTGGCGTTTCACCTTTTTTACCTCGGTTTGATTCCCGGCTCGAGCCACAAGTGAATAGAGTTTGTTTGATGTGTTGTTCTCTCTCATGCCACAAGAGCTTTTCTCCGGGTTATCCGGTTTTCCTCCCTCCGCAAAAATCAAAATGTGAGCAGAGTTGTGTGTTGTAAATATGGAATGTAGTGGCAGTGAGTGTGAGTGAACCTCACAGAAGAGCCCTGACGAGGAGTGATATGGTTGTAAAATTATTATTTTTTACTTAATGTACATTATCATGTAAGTATCTTAGTTGATAAAATAGTTGAACGATAAAACTAAATATTTTTTACATACCTCAAGTACAAGGATTTCCGATTGCACATATCCATCTTTGAACAGAAAAATTATTATATTAGTTTGAAGAAAGAGAAAATAAAAAAATACATGACAGAGTGAATGAAAGAATGAAAATGATTAAACAGATGAATTATAATTTCAATGAATGAAGGAATGAATAGATAAATGGATGGAGAAATAGATGAATGAATGGACAAATGGATGGAGAAGTAGATGAATGAATGGACAAATTGATGGAGAGTAGATGAATGAATAATAGATAAATGGATGGAGAAGTAGATGAATGAATAGATAAATGGATGGAAAAGTAGATGAATGAATAGATAAATGGATGGAGAAGTAGATGAATGAATAGATAAATGGATGGAGAAGTAGATGAATGAATGGACAAATTGATGGAGAAGTAGATGAATGAATAGATAAATGGATGGAGAAGTAGATGAATGAATAGATAAGTGGATGGAGAAGTAGATGAATGAATAGATAAATGGATGGAGAAGTAGATGAATGAATAGATAAATGGATGGAGAAGTAGATGAATGAATAGATAAATGGATGGAGAAGTAGATGAATGAATAGATAAGTGGATGGAGAAGTAGATGAATGAATAGATAAATGGATGGAGAAGTAGATGAATGAATAGATAAGTGGATGGAGAAGTAGATGAATGAATAGATAAATGGATGGAGAAGTAGATGAATGAATAGATAAATGGATGGAGAAGTAGATGAATGAATGGACAAATTGATGGAGAGTAGATGAATGAATAATAGATAAATGGATGGAGAAGTAGATGAATGAATAGATAAATGGATGGAGAAGTAGGTGAATGAATAGACAAACAAAGGAGTGAATGAATGAATAAAAGAATGAATGAATACATGAACAAACGAATAAATGAGTACATGAATGAACAAATGAAAAAGTGAACAAATGAAGGATTGAAGGAATAAATGACTGAATGAATAGATATACTGAATAATAAGCAATCACTCACAATGTCCTTGTTGATCTTTGACCAACCATTTCCCCTGTGGGCAGTTCTCTTTCATTACTACTTCAAGCTCAACTCCTTTGGTACATGGCATGTCCTTGCCTGACCCTAGTAAGTCTTCCTTGGTTGTACCCTTACATACTATTGGCTCGTTACCTTTAAGCTGTAAACACAAATTTATATGATGAAAATTATACTAATAATGATAAAGATGATGTCAAGGATATGCTGATGATTAAGACAAGGATTTTTATTACATATTATTGGCTCGTTCCTTTAAGCTGTAAACACACATTTATATGATGACAATGATACTAATAATGATAACGATGATGTCAATGATGATGATTAAGACAAGGATTTTTGGAGAGAAAAATGGTGACCAAAAAAGTATAAAACTAACCTTATGTGTTTTCTTCAGATCTCTGTCCACTTTTTCCCTCCGTTTCCTTTCATCTTCTTTCTTCTTTTTTTCCTCTTTTTCACGTCGTTCTTCTTCCTTTTTCCTTTTCATCTCCTCCCTGTCTTTCTTTTTCTGCAATTCCTTTTCTTTTCTCTCCCTTTCCCTTTTTGCTTTGATATCTTCTTTGCTGTGGATGAAAAAGAGCAGTTCACATACTGGTTAAGTCTTTCCTTAGCTTTATGCTACATTTATATTTAAACAATTCTTTCTCTCAGGATCAAGACCATGCATGCAGTGAATAATAGCCTCAATGTTGTCTGAGTCATTATTTGTAGATATAAGCCTGAAATTCAATACTGAATATAAAAGGCTGCATTAAATATTAAAATACAGAAAATAAGAGAACAAAAAACAACAAGATATTCACCTTTGGCAAAATTGTAATTCTAACTTGGTCGCTAAATATATTATTTCAGACAATTATTGCAATCAAATCTACAGGATTGTGCAGTAATCAATGAAATGTTCTATCTATGCATGTCGCTGTACAAACCTATATAAACATACATACATACACACACACACATATATATATATATATTATATTATATTGTATCTTATACATTGTTATTGTACATTTATTGATCCATTTATTTATTGCTATAATCATTCATTTTTTATATTTGTTTATGTATTAATTAATTAATTTTTATTTAAGTTATTTATTTATCTTTTAAAATTTGTTTTAAGAATTTTGTTATATCTGCAGTGATGGGCAACCTTTGTATATTAAAATTTAGATTTGATAACTCTATACTTGATGTTGAACAATAATTACCTTGGCTGAGTAGACTGTACAGAAGGTTGTTGTTGTTCATCATCATCATCCATGTCTGCAGGTTCAATATCATTGGTTTGTTCAATGCTGAATGTTCCTTCTACAGGCTGATAGAAGTCTTCACCAAATTGTCCTTCACCATCAACATGAAAACTAGAAATATTATATAACCTTAGCTAATAAAGCAAATTGATCCATTCATTTTTAGTTAGTCAGTCAGTCAGTCAGTCAGTCAGTCAGTCAGTCAGTCAGTCAGTCAGTCAGTCAGTCAGTCAGTCAGTCAGTCAGTCTATAATAGCAGCTAGTAGGTAAAAGAGTTCAGTTTGCACTAAATCCACCAATCAACAAGTCATGCAGTCTATCAGTTAGCTAGTCACTATAAAACAATCAATAAGTCTGTTTTTTAGACAATTTTGTATATTTTCTCCCATCCATCCATTGATTGATTCATCTATTTGTTTATTGATTCAGTTTGTCAAGTAATTGGTCAGATTCTTTATTCATGCCATCAGTCAATCAATCAGATGTCAATCAAACAATCAGTAAATCATTCATTCAACTAGTCAGTCAGTTGGTCAGTTAATCAACCAATCAACCAATCAATCAATCAATCAATCAATCAATCAGCCAGTCAGTTAATCAATCAGTAAATCATTTAGTGTGTCAGTCAGTCAACCAATCAATCAATCAATCAATCAATCAATCAGCCAGTCAGTTAATCAATCAGTAAATCATTTAGTGTGTCAGTCAGTCAGTTAATCAATCAATCAACCAGTAAATCATTCATTCAATCAATCAATCAATCAGTCGGTTATATTTCTTACCTTTCAATACGGCCTTGTGGTTGGGCACTCTCCTGAGCTGTGAACAAAAATACCATATAATAAACTTAATTAATAATATAAATGGAAACTAGCAAGTATATAAACTAGTATAGGCTGCGTCAGTGTTTGATATAAACTACAAAAACTAATTTATAATTCATAAGCAATTGACAAAAGAACTCACAAGCAAGACAAGTGTTTTAAAACTGATAAAATTTCATCTTAATTTACACAAAACAGGTTCCCATTTAAATCTGTACTTGTGGAAATTGTGTTGATGTGTGCTAAACACACAGATCAACCAATCAGAGTATATTATTTCTGAAGTGAACTTCTCTGATTGGTTGATCTGTGTGTTTAGCACACATCAACAAAATTTGCATAAGTACAGATTTAAATGAGAAAGTACAGATTTAAATGGGAACCTGTTAATTATTAAGAACTTGATTTTTGTTTTAAAAAAAAATAGCAGAATGTCCTTTTTTACACAGAAACATAGAAAATAGGTTGCATTTTGGAAGCCGTTCAATAAACTTGTGGTTTTAAACTTGATAAAACACTCCTGCTAGTTTATTAAACGGTACATTCTGCTTATAGAAGCAAGGATGGCACAGTTGGTTAGTGCGCGACATTCTGTGTAGCTTTAAGTAGCTTTACAGCGCAACGCGTAAGAGTATGGTCACTGATAATGTATTTGCATACTTCTGTCTAGCCATCGATCCAATAAGCGTTTTGATCCGACAAGATAACACAATCCTACAACGCTGATTGGATCGATTGCGAGACAGAAGTATGCGAATACATTATCAGTGGCCATACTTTTACGTGTTGCGCTGTAAATACCCGTAAAACGGAGCACTGATGGAGAGAGGGGAGTAAAATGAGCACTGTCGGCCTTAAGTTTATCAGTATATGACTGTCACAAGTTACTGATGTTAAATAAGGTTACTTTATTCTACTTTACATGATTATAACTAGATATTAATTAATACCTAATTGTGCTTTAACAACCTCGGCCAGCTGTTCTACATCATCATATGTATCCTCATCAATAGGCTCTGGTTCTATTGGCTGTGGTGGTGGTAATGGACGCACTGGTATAACAGGTTCATCTAAACCAGTATTAATGTCATCATAAATATCTTCTTCAATCAATTCTTCATTGTCATCTGCTTCTGGAACTAACATAAAAAAGAATACATATATGAAATAATGAATGTTATATTTATGACATTTAAACTATTTTTAAATAGTTGAACTATTAGCACAGGGAATAATAAGCCTCCAAGAATGGAATCCAATCAGGAATGTGAAAGATAAATAATTTACATTTTATAATTCTGTTCAAAGCCTCTTTTTCATACTTTGATCAAAGATTCTTATTCATACTTTGATCAAAGCTTCTATATTTTCACACTTTGATCAAAGCTTCTTTTCACACATTGATTAAAGATTCTATCCCATCTACTTGCCTTGATCAAAGGTTCCATTCTTAACTTCTTCAACAATTACATTCTTGACCTTTGGTGCTATCATCACTTTGTGGTTTTTATATTTCTTTTCTATTTTCATTGTTAATATCAAAGGTTTTGGTGGTTTCGGTGGTGGTTTTAGGCCAACACTCTGCAATGTGGGTAGAGGTCTCAATGTTGGAACCCCATTTTTCTTTACCAGGTTTTCATTGCTATCCGTTGTACTATCAGGTAGTGAATCACTACGAGATTTTCTTGTGTCACTATCACGTCTATCACTGATTCTTCTGAAAGGCTTTGGAGCTATTCTTGGTAACGTCGCAGGCTTTTCATGTCCCTGTTCAAACATTTTTCTTTTTGCAAAGATATTGTTCAGCTCATTTGATGTGTTTTCTTTCTCAACATCCATGTCGGCTGCAATCAAGCTTTCTCGTTTACCAGTCTTTTTAAGTTTGACTGCACTCAAGTCAAATGGACCCACCCCCGTCGGGGATTGTGGACCTGCCTCGGGTACCTTAGGAGCTGGTGCCCGTTTAAGGTGTTTTAGTGTTGATGCTAATTCTTGTTGAGAAAGAGACATGATTGGTTGATTCTTCTTTTGTATTCTAAAATTGAAACAGCTCCTTGTCATAACAAATATGAATTAATTATTATTATCAGACATCTAGAGTACAAATACTAAAACTGTGCAACATAAATACCACTAAATACTGCTAAATTATGCAAATTCTTTTGTTCTCTATTGTTTAATCAACACTATTTAGTGGTAAATAGTTCAAAGTATTGCACACTTTTAGTGTTTGTACTCTACTCTTATTTAAGTTGTGCTTTCTCGTAGCAATTATTTTATTTTGATAATATAAGACAGAACACTTATTTCACGACGTTTCGATGTCGCTGACATCATTTTCAAGTGAGGTTTATTTGATAAATTTGAATATTAAATTGAGATGAAATTATCCTCTTGGGATCAATAATACGCGTGACAACTTATTAAACAAATACTTTGGCACGTAAGGAGTCTGATTGTGTGTTTAGACTTGGTCCTTTGTTTCTTATCAACAACATTTCGTTGATTAGGCAGTCAAGCTCATCTTTGCATTTCTTCAGAATTGTAAAACAGTCAGGCGGGACAGAATCAACAGCATGAACGGACTTGAGGTGTTTGCCGATTGCAGAATGTTTATGCTCATCGATCCTTTGGTGTAGATGACGACACGTAAAACCAATGTATCTTGCATCGCACAATTTAATATTCAAATTCATCGAATAAACCTCACTTGAAAATGATGTCAGAGACATCAAAACGTCGTGAAATACCTGTTCTGTCTTATATTATCAAAATTTGTATTTAAGTTGTATTAAAGTTTGATTTAAATTTTATCGACATTTCGACACCATCCAGCATCATTTTCAAATATTATTGTGGTGAATTTATAGTTAATCCTAAATATTTATCCAATATTAATTATTAATTATTTGATTTTTGTACAATTGAATATATTTGTAAATCTTGATAATTGTCTGTCAATCAATCACACTAACACTATATTTATATTAAAAAAAAAATGAAATAAGATATCAATAACATCTTCAGATTGTCAATCCATATTTCATCAATGTAAACAGATAAATTTCAAATCGAATGTTTGGGTGTTGCAAATATGATGTTTTGGAACGTTTGATCGATTCAACTTATTCAGTTGTTGATCTTAAACATGCAAGATTATTCCGGAAAAAATAATCATTAAACATTGAATAAAATGTCAAACAAGACATATATGAAAATAAGATTAGAAATCAGTGATTTTAGACGATATTTCAATCAAGTACGATCTTGTAATAAATTAAATGCCGGAAGTAAAGCGACAACAGATCGAACAACTCAAAACTCGACTTGGAATCTTCACAAAACTTTAAAACTTTTAATGTAGAGGTATTCCTCACACATTCTCTTGTATAATTACCGAATTTCAAAGACTTTTAGAGCAGTATTTGATTGTCAAGTAAATCAACATTAGCGATGTTGTGACAGTGTTATCGTTTGATGCAAGCTGAAGCTGAAAACCAAATCACATCAAAATGGCCCACTTTGAAATCAAAGCCTCGCCTAAGATGATAATTTCACCGAAGACTTAGGAATGAGAATGCTTATTACAGTAACAAGTATGAGTTGGGTCGATATGAACTACAAGTATGTGTTGTTGACGATTCGTCTCAACATGTTTCAGCAACAGCAAATTAAAGTCGTTAATAAAAAATTACCTTGATTTACGTTGCTCTTTCACTTATAAAATAGACGACAAAACCATCTTTCCATTAGAGCAGAAACACTACACACATCGTAGCAATATATTAACTTTCCACAGAAGATTCTTTCGAGTTCCTTGTATGATTTATTCGAGTTCCTTGAATGATTTTCCTTGATGACATCTAACCTCGAAGATGATTGGCTGATTGACTATTAAGCTGAACAGCAATTCGATTGGTTGGTTAAGTTAAATAGTAACAATTTAATATTTTTTTATTAATTCAAAATTATTTCACCTCAAAAGTTAATGGAATAGTAATGAATGTGCTATTTTTATATCAAAACTCTGGATGGGAAATGTCCTTTGAAAAATTGACCCCAAACTGTACCCAGTCCCCCAGCCAAATGGGCGTGACAAGATACCAATAACAGGGGCGGATCCAGACATTTTTCAGGGGTGTCCAAATTGCAAATGAAGGGCTCTTTAGGTGTAACGGGATGTCCGGTCCCTAAATGTATTTAGTAAAATAGGGGTAATTGTGGCGCTAGGGGGGTGTCCGGTGCCTGAAAGGACACCCCCTAGATCCGCCCCTGAATTACTATTACAAATACACTTTTTCTGGAAGTATATTATGAATGAATAGATGAATGGATTAAATGAACGAATAAATGGATGAATAGTTTAATGAACGAATCGGACAACTTCGTTCCCAGGGCCCTCTCCCTTCTCTTTTGCCCCACCCAGAAGCGGAGGGAGAGGGCCCTAGGAACGAGTTTGCGAATCGGATGGATAATTGAGCAAATGAATAGATAAATGAATGGAAGAAAGAAAGGACACGGAAAATCACTGTGTTCAAAACTGAACATAAACTTTTATTGATATTTAATATCATCGAACACAAGACTATAGCAGGAGCCCATTATGTGCTCCTGACTATAGTTAACAAGCTCGTTGTGTGACGAAACAGCAGCTACGCAGGAAGACCGCAGCCTGGTCATACAAACTGACATTACCCATGTTTCCATGCGGTCACACAGTGAAAAATGATGTTATTACACTCAAATTGTAAAAACCCCTGAAAAAATCAGTGCTTTGGTGTGCCGACACTTAACTGCAACAATAAAATAAGCAGATAAAGTAAAAAACAACTATAGTAAATAACTTTTCATCGCAAAAAAAATGTGTACAAAAATGCAGTTTCCGTATGTCTATGAAAAGCTCACGACTCGAACATGGTGAAAACGAGTTCCAACAACGTGGATGAAATTGAAAAAATTACCCGGTATTTGAAACTGAACAGCTCCAAAAGACCATGTTCAACCGTACTGAATTTAACAAGTGGATCAACGCCAAATTCGATGGATGGAAGGCAAGGCAAGACACATCAAAATTCTAGAAACATCACGATCGCGGCAAGGCATGCACAAAACACTGACGGAACTTTCCAGTCATACGAAATAGTAGTCTGAGTCACATCCGGACTTTTCTTTTTCGGTTAAAAAGGTCCGAATGTGACGCAGTCTGCTTTTTACGAAATCTGCTTAAAGAAACTTCCGAAGTTGCATAGCTTACTATATACTCCGATGGAGAAGGAATGTTCGAAACGTCAGTAAGTAATATATATATATATATATATTGAACTTTGCTTTTGACGCATTTCACGCACTAGCTAACAAGCGTCATTTTACTAATAGCCTGCGTGGCGGCTCTTAGGGATTGGGGGAGAGAGGGGAGGGGAGGGGTGGTGGTGAGAAGGAGGGAAGGAAGAGCCTGCAGGCTCTCCCTTCTTCCCTCCCCTTCTCTTCCCAAACGCTAGAGCCGCCACGCAGGCTATTTTAATCATTGAAAACACAACATGCAATGCAACTCATTACCGTCGTTTGCATCTATCCGTTAACGGTCGCGAAAAAAAACATGTTCTGTCTCGCAGTCAAACTTCAAAGATTGGTAATCCAAACATTGCAAGTTTGTAAACCACTGTAGTAAAAAAGGCTAGAAATTTCAAGAGAATTATCGTCACTTGCATTTAAACCCGTTACTGATAGATACGACAAAAATATAATATGCGAAATTTTCCTTGACAAATTGAATTTATTTAGAGAATCGCATTGGGAGTCGGAGTGCGAAGTTTAGCGCCAAACTTTGGAAGTTTACGTCTAGACAGAGCATGTTTTTTGTCAAGACCGATGACGGGTAGCTGCAAACGACGGTATCTTTATAACCAACGTAACAAATCAGTAAACTGTACAACTCAAGGGGGGGGGGGGGGGGTAGAGTTTTATGGTTGGAACTCCCTTGATCCTTTATCCCTTTGCGCAGTGATTTTGAAAATGGTTTTTAAAGTGACCCCTTAAAGGTACGCGCATAAATCAACAAAACTGCCTTGGAGACAGGAGAACGAGTACAGATGCCACCTGTTTTGATGACAGTGAGGTTAACTTTGGTGATAAACAGGACAACAAAGATGTACATGACCCTGAGAGCTCTTTTTCCATTTAACAAGAAACCTGTACAACCTCGTTCCCAGAGCCCTCTCCCTTCGCTTTTGGTTTGCACCCCACCCAAGGGACAGGGCCCTGTAAACGAGGTTGGAAACCAGAGGAGTTATCCTGGAAAAGGTTTGTATGACTGCCATTACAGGAAATATTTCCAACCCTAAAAGAGCGGATATCAACCCTACGGCTTGGACAAAGGGAGTTCCCCACCCCCCTCTCCCCCCTCCCTCCCCCGAATAGTACTTCACATGTGAAGATATCGGGTTTTTTTGCCAATCATCTTTGACCTTTACTTCATACTAACAGATAACACAAACAGATCAATTGTTCGTAAATGTCAAGTTCCGGCTTTGAAGGCAACGACAAGTCATGTTGGTGAGATACTAAAGATAAACTCTAAAAAGAACATCCGGGAACTGCCAGGAAAGCCCCTACAAAAGACAATAGCAAGACGGGTTAAGGCCTAAACACACACACACCACCTCCCCCCGGGAAATATATTGACAGACTTTAATTACTACCGTTATCAGTGAGGTGCGTTTCCAGGAGGTTGATGTCTCGTTTGCAAACTAGCATTTATTTCAGCTGTCAATCAATATACTAGGAACGAGTTTGAATAAGGGGTGGACCATTAGAAGTGGGGGAGGGGGGGGGGGGGCAATATTTTTGTGTAGGCTATTTTTTTTCGCCGCACGGGTTGTGCAAGATCTTTTTTTCGACCAGAGAGGTCTTGCACGTTTTTTTTTTTTTTACAGAAATTTGTTCTCTGAAATTCAAAGCGAAAACAACTGTTTGTGTTTTGGTTAAACTTTTGAAAAGCCCGTTTTTCCGTTTTATTTATTAGTCCGGTACAACGCGCAGATACTTCGCAGCGATCTTTTTTACTTTCGGGCGACTTGTTCACTTTTTGTCGGGAAAACACACCGAGGTCGATTTTGTTTTGTATATTTTGTATACTGATACAAAGAGCGTAAGTCTAGGATTTTTGTGTTTTTGATGCCTCAAAATCTCGGATTTCCGTGTTTTTGATGCCTCAAAGTCTCGGATTTTCGTGTTTTTGATGTCTCAAAGTCTCGGATTTTTGTGTTATTGAGTCTTAAAGTCTCCCGGGAGTCTCGGATTTTCGTGCTTTTGATTTTTAAATGCAATAAATGCATGAGCTGATATATTTCTAGAATCTCAGGCTCGGATTTTAAAATTTTAGCATTCTGCACGTTTTTTTTTTTAGCTTGGCTCTGTGCAGGATTTTTTTTGGGGGCGCATTGGCCTTGCACGTTTTTTATTTTGGGAATTGACACCCCCCCTCCCCCAACTTCTAATGGTCCACCCCTAATGTTGAATAATGAGCACTGAAGTAGAGAAGACGTAGCTAAAGTGGCTCTCTCGTGAAACTTGTAATGTCTGTTAGAAAGCCTTTACGTCCTTCAAGATACTCAATGACCGGAATGACCAAAAGGGAAAAAATGAAACTTGTTTAACAGCCGAACAAACGTCCCCAGAACCAAAGATTGTTAAATCAGAAAAAGAACTAGAACACGTGGAAGACGCACTATTCTCCTTTGAAGTCTACATAAAAACTTAATTAACATACGACAGAAGAAAAGTCCCTTTGATGCTGTAATTGGATCGAGCTAATATAGCTATGAGAAAAAGAAGAGCTAAGGACGAAAGGACCATGGATGGAAAGATCTTCGTTAACTTGAAAGGTATTATTTAAACTTCCAAACCACTAATGATCACATTGATAGGGATTTCACACTGATAAAAATCGTGTCACACATGTGTCCGAGGTGTTGATGTTTCTATTATTACACATCATCTATTAGTCTCCCTCGCAGCCGTTCTTAGTGTCGGGCTCTATTTAACGTTTTCATTTCTTGATTTAAAACATTGTATGTTAAATAATACATAATTTATACAATATTCGCGTCCGATTTGTATGGGATAAACAACGACGAGCAGTTGTATACCTCATACAGATCAGACGAGAATATTCCGGCTTGTGTGGTAAGGTGGTACTCTACCCGACGTAACCAATCGAACGAAATCGAACGTTCGATTCAATCGAATGATTGGATTCGAGTGTATTCGGTAATCGAATGAAATCGAATTCACAACTTTTTTTGAGCCAATCGAACATAATCGAACATTTGATTGTTAAAATCATTCGATTTTCTTCGATTTTGATTTTCTAGCGCGGCAATCACTTTAATTGTTTTCCGTATTAAAAGGAACGAGGTTAATATTGATACAAATATTTTCCTTTTATTAGACGAGCCAATAACAAAATAAACATGTTGTAATGAGTTCACAGAACGTACGTTGTGCACAGAGAATGAGATAAGAGATTTATAAAGAGAAAGAAGATTTATTTGCCCTGATTGGTTCAAATAAAAAATGTTATGTTTATAGCAAAGTCTGGGAACAAATACTTTGGGTTTAGAATTGCCAGAAATTGAGTTTATTTCATACGTTTCAATTTATTTTAGCATTCGACTTTATTTAATTACCGTTCGGAAATCGAACACAATCAAGCATTCGATTGCGTTCGGAAATCGAATTTAATCGAATTCACAACTTTTTTAGCATTCGATTTCATTCGATTACCAAACGCAATCGAATCCAATCATTTGATTGGATTCGATTGCGTTCGATTACCGAATCGTTCGATTGGTTACGTCGGGTACTCTATTAAGCGGTCACCCTCGAGACTTTCCAAAGTGGCCGCTAAATAGAGGTTGGCCGCTGAACAGAGGTATTACCCTGCGAGCAGAGGTTCCTTTCTCTTACCTAGAACGACGAGAAAACGTTGTTCCAGGTAAGAGAGAAAGAAATCTCTGCTCGCAGGGTATAGAGGTATAGAATAGGTATAGGAATAGATTTGGGACTTTTTGTTGTGGCCGCCGGATAGAGGGTAACTGTACTTATAAAAGTCCAACGTTAGTTCTTTCATATTTTACTAAAATTGTCAAGATAAAAGTAAATCTGGTCGGGACAATTCAAGTTAAAACGTATGCAAATCAGGACGATTTTGCACTAAAATACGACCTTCGTCGTAATCAATTGTCAAATTCTCATTAATTGTTCATGAATTTCATAAACATATTTATTATATAATTGACAATGAAAAAATTTGATATTTCAAATGTGAAAAATATCATCACTATGGTTACACAGGATTACGGAAACTTCTTATTGCATAATAAACAGAACATTACATGGTTGCTTGGTGATACAAATTTTATCTTCTCATGCATGTTGAAAATCATTTCAGTAAATTATAATGCTGTTATTAATTTATTAATTAATTTTATTAATATTATCTATTCTTATGTATATTTATTGTATATTTTAGACATTTTAATACTTATATAGTTATAGTTATATTCCGTATTCTTAGATTATTATATCTTAGGAGGGCCACAAGTTTATCAGTGCAAACTGTTTCATGTTTTACCCTCTATTAATATTAAAAGTTTGTTATTATTATTATTATCATTATTATTATTATTATTATTATTATTATTATTATTATTATATTATTATTATATTATTATTATTATTATTATTATTATTATTATTATTATTATTATTATTATTATTATTATTATTATTATCCAATCACAAAGCATGTACTATGTTCATTATTCTATAAATTGGTACATACCGTTAACGAAAACTGCCATACATCTCTCCATAGGTAATGGTTCCTGTCTTGACGTCATAGCCAGCCGTGTTGACTTTCATCCATAAATCAGACTCTAATGGCAATCCTTCATCTGTTATGGGTAATCTTTCTGCTGTCAATCTTAATTGTTGTACTCCCTGTTTCTTAGTGTATCTCTTGACTTTTACAAGTAACACAATGAACATGACAGACAAGAAAACCAATGCACCAACTACAATGACAGCGATATACCACAGTACAAAGCCTTGGTTTGTCACAGGATTTGCTGCAGTGGTGAGGTGTTGTGATGTCAATGCCGTTAATAATGCAGTAGTAGCAGTAGTAGTAGTAGTTGTTGTTATAATGGTTTGAAGTGCTCTGTTTGTAGTAGTATGAGCTTCAGTGTCAATGACATCCCTTTTTTTCTCGACATCAATGGTTGTGATGTTCTCTTCTATGTAGTCATCATCTTCATGTACCCAAGGCTTGCACACCTTCTCTAAAAGCCTGACAATGTTGACCTTAGGGGGGAGTGGGTGCGATCTTTTTTTAGTACCAAAACACTCTAAAGGGCCCAAATAGTATGATAGATGTGGTTTGTACTGGACACCAACTACTGGTAAAAGACTCCTTTCTGTCAAATAACCTGCAAGAAAAACAAACAAAAGATAATAATGAAGAAAAAAATTAACAATTAACAAAGATAACAATTAATGAACAACAGGTAACAATGAAAAAGTTAAGATATACAAGAATTGTAAAATGTGGTCACACCCTCCCTCTACGCCTGTGGGAAATTGCTCCCATCTTCTGTCTCAAAGTCACTTTCTTTACGTTCTTGTTGACATACCTTCACCTGTAAATGGTATGGGACCCCTGTTCCCTTTCACCGATATCCAGAATGCTGTATTCAAACCTGAAGTCATACTCTGTGAGATGTTATAAAAGGTCAAGTACTGACGACATCTTCTACTTCTTGCAATCAATGCCTTGATGTGCATAACACTTGTTGTGTAGGAGTGCATGGTACTCTGGAAGGTTAACTCTTTATGATTATTGTTATAAGGAGTTTGGTATTTTCCACCTTGTTTGTTTTGTACTATAGTAACTGCATGATTTCCTGGTATTTTACACACTACCTGGAATGGTGTCAAAGTACCATTTTGGTCTGGATCAATCAAACATGATGAGTTGGATGAAAGTCCAAGTTTGAAATATTCATGACAGGTTGATCGATACAAAGGAAGTGAACAGTGAAGACCAAAATGGTCTTTACATTTGCACATGAAGTGAGTCCCATAGTCGACACACACACCTCTATTCTTACATGGGTTGGGATGGCAATGATTTAGTAATGGACATTCAGTAAACGTGACTCCTGTCTGAGTATAATCAGCTTGTCTCAGGTTTTTACCATTCACCATAATGTGATTCAAACAGCCAATGAATCCATCGTCAGGTCCTCCACTACCAACAATCACTGTCTGGAATAACATAGAAATGGTTTTGAAATCCCTTGGGATTCTCCAGCTGATTGCCTTCTTGTCCACTTTCAACATCAAGCTTTTATTCCCTTGAACAGTCAGTTTGATATCATGCCAATCACCGTCTGCAATTTTATCTCTGATGATGAAGGGATACAACTCATTTGTGCCCCCCAAGATAACACGAAGGTTTAATAGAAGTCTTCCATCTTTCAAGAACATCTTGATTAATAGATTGTCACCAACTTGTGTCTGCAACAGTTTTCCATGACCAGTGTAAGTACGGAGACTAAAGCTGATCTTCAAAGTCCTTTTTACAGTTGGTTTTATCTTCAAGAAGGCAGGCCGTTTGTTGAACCCAACAACTGTGTTTGTAATGCAACCAGCAATAATGATAGTACCAGAATACTTGTAGTTCTTGTTATTTCTTGCCAATAGTACATTCTTGCCATTGATGGAAGCCTTTAACATACATCCTTCAAAACTAGTCAACTTAGTCATCTTTTGGGGCAAGTTTGGTATGGTATGGTCAATGCCAGCAATACATGTGTGTACACCAATGTCAGGTTTGCCTGAAACAACATTTAAACTAGTGAGTAAGTGAGTGAGTGACACTTCCAGTTCAAAAGCCCCATCCCAATAACTCGAGGATTTTCAATCAACGAGTTAAAAATGGGAATGAATTCCCCAGGGGAGGACTCCCTTACAAAATGGATAGGGGTGCTCGACGGATGTTTTAGGGTCGAAAATAAGACCCTTGCGCACCTTTTAGGGTCTCGAACTAGCACCATACCTTTTAGGGTCAGTTTTCGAACTTACAATTATACATATTGAAAATTTTTTAAATGTGTACTACTTTTAGGGTCTGAAATCAGTATCTGAGTTAATTTATGCATACCTTTTAGGGTCATTTTCAAAACCGTCCGTCGAGCACCCCTATCCATTTTTGAAGGGAGTCCCCCCCGGAAGAATTCTTTACAGTGCAGACACTCCAACTGGAACCACTTAGACAAAACTGTCCAATCAAAAAACATTTAAACCAGACAGAGATTGAACTGATAACAGCATAAGCCAATCAAATTATAGTGTTCTCATGCTCATAACATTTTTGAACTAAAAGCTGCAATATGATTGGTTGATTATCAATTCATCTAAAGTGGTCCCGGTGGGAGTGTCCGTACTGTACATCTAAAAGATAAAAAACTTTGTTATCATAACTGTTCGTTTAACTGCTGGATGATAACAAACAGCACATTTGATTCTTTTAGTTGGCTCACTATGACACAGGAAGCCCACTCATCTGGGACACACAGTACTTAAGAAAAAAAAAACGTATAATAAATCGAGTAATTTTTAAACTACATAAAATTAATTGAATTAATTGAACTACATAAAAATTAAATTAAATTAAATTAATCCTTGGTCAAAAAATATCATTATTAATACTGAATTATCTTAAAAACAATTACTAAGGGCACTTACATTTATTAGGGAGGGGTGGTCGGCAAAATCACCTTTCTCAAATATTATGCAACCCCCCTTCCTGGCTGGTAAAAAATATCATAACCCCCTATATTTGCCCAGTTTATTACTAAAGCTGCATACAATTTGTAACAACCAACCCCCCACCCCCCATTTGATCTTTTTGCATTTTCTCCCTTATTCCCCATAAGTAAAATAACTGTCTCCCTAAAATGTTTTACCTTATGTTCCCATGATCCCCAAAAACTATTGTTTTATCATATTTTGCTCCCTTAGTCCCTGAAAATAATTTGACAGTATCCCTTGTTCCCTAAAAATAAATGCCTGTGCTCCCTTGATCACTAAAACCCCTGGGAGGGGCTCAATATTGCCGACCCCCTCCCCCCAATTTTTTAAAAGACCATCATTTGATATCACAATAATGTATAGATATATATATTCCATCGAAAGTAATGCAAATAAATACATGTTATTGTGAATTGGGAAAATGTGACTTGTGTTTTTGTGTGTGTGTGTGTGGGGTTTTTTTTTTGGGGGGGGGGGGGAGGGGGGCATGAATTGAATTGAATTTGATAGCAGTGGGGGGGGGGGGGGGGCAGATTTTTTTTGCAGCCAAAGAGAGGGGGGGCAGTTTTTTCTAAAGGGCTACCAAGGAAAACGCACCAGCCCCCCCCCCCCCCTCCCTGGTAAAAAATGAATGGTCCCTTAAATAATAATTAAGTTACGCTATTACCTTGTACTGTGTATCGATATTTCTGATTATCAAAGTTGATATTCATCTTGGTCTCCGTGTTCTGTGTTAGTTTGAGTAAGTGCCATCTCCCATCACAAACATTAGGATGTTTAGGATGTTTGTACAGCGTTTCATCTAATTGACTTGAAGTAAGACCTATCATAATCCTATAACATACATTACACATCACTATATTGATCAGCTTGTAAACATGATCGATTTAATAAAGATTAAATGGCTCACTGGGGCTTGTTTTCCATTAAACTATTGTATTGTGTGTTAGCTTCGTTCTGTGTGTTAGCTGTTTCTATTGAATTACCCAGACTGTGTCCGGTACAAAGAGAAGGAGCAACATTTTTGTAAGAAAACAGTTGAAACCAATACAGTAGAGTTCCAACAGTACATATTTCTAAATAGTACAAAATAGTAGTAGACTTGACGCTTTAGCGCAAGGACTTCATAGAACAGATTTCATATGACTATGAAAAGCTAACGGCATGAACGCGGTCAAGACACGGCAAAGCACATCAAAATTCTAGAAACATCACGGTCGCGGCAAGGCACGCACTCGGCGCTGAACTTTTCATAGTCATACGAAATCTACTCTACTACAAGAAATGTTTTACCGTATTGACTTGCAAACGGTTTTTTTAACATAATATTCCGACTGCATATGCAGCATCATTCTGATGAAGACTAGCTGCCACAGATGCTGTCGAAACGTCATTTAAAAAAACATTTTACGCCTGAATATCGTAAACAATGTCTTGTATTACAATAATAACACGAAACGAATATCTATTGTTTCCCCGAAGGGACGGGCCATATTTTTTCGGGGACAAAGATGTTGCAAGATATTTTTGGGGCAGTACTCAATACTTTTTATTCGTGGAACAAAGGCTGCTCGATAGTTTTTTTTTTTAAATTCAGCCCCCCTCCCCATCAAATATCAAATGGTCCGTCCCTTAGGTCAAATATGTTCATAAAAAGATAAAATAACTTGTAATGAAGCTCTATTGAAATCACCAGCGTCAACAAACAATTGATACGCGCGTACGATAGAGAGTGCTGGAAAGTTACTGAACAATGGTTGGACTTATTTCCCGCGCTGACGTCGCAAATGAAATTGAAAGTGTTTGTTCAATGTTCAAAATTTATTCTCTTATAGATAGTCTAGTCTAGGTGTGATCCTAAAGTAGTTTAATGTTTTGTGCAACTTGTCTCATTTTAGCTCATTTGAGGTGCATTTCTTGTCCAACCATACTTTTTTAATTAACTCCCACGAGAGCATTTGATATTGAAACTATTGACACGATAAAATCATTGATAGTCAATTTTGAGTTAGCTAGTAACTGTACTTACCTGACCATACCAGAGTTCAAAGTTAAAGCAATATAATGGCCATTTCTGCCTTGTGTATACAGCAGTACGCCATTAGGATGGAATGTTTTGAATCGTACTTCAAGACGAAAATGGTTGCTTGGTAGCCTTTGGTTGGATATCACAATGTAGGCGCCTTTAGTAAAACTAACCTCAACTTCCTCACAATGCGCAAAAGACAAAAGAGTTAAGAGTATCGAGAATGACAAAGGATTGCCCATAGTGGACAACTTGTTATTGTGTGTGAGTAATTAACGTGATCATTCAAAGCACGTGCAACTAAATGGACCTTGCCCAGGGATTTTAGGAGGGTCCTGAAGAGGTTAAATGGGAGCTGGGATTGGCCTTATTTTTGACTGGGAAACTGGGATTGGATGCACTGGGATTGGGATTTACAGATAAAAGAACAATAGAAAATGGGAATGGGATTGAAAACTTAAGCAAAACTGATGGGATTATGGGATTCTTGACTGGGATTTGGTCCAAGTATAAATTGGGAAATGGGATTCAACAAACATGACGTGTTTTTGGTAAAAATATATGGAGCAGCCATCTTTGTGTCCCTGTGAAGGCTGTGAAGGGCACAAACACGGTGGACAAGGCAAAACTCAACTTCAAAGGCCTAATTTGACGGAATATTCAATAATTTGGATTCTATTTTACCCAAATATTTTTAAAATGAAGATAAATAAGCAAAATATTTCAATTTGGGTAAATCATTTCAATGTCAATACTTATTCAGATACAAGTGACTCTATTGCGTGACGACACAAATTCAACCTTCATAACTCGGGAACCAAGTATCAAAATGGCTTGAAATTTTTTCCTGTAACTTATGTCACTAATTTCTAAAACATACTTTAGAAATGTCTTCATATGATGATTGGTAATAGCATGAAATTTGTAACACCGTAAAAAATAGAAATAGAAACTAGCGAGTAAACTAATATAGGCTGCGTCGGTGTTTTATATAAACGATAGGTAATATAATGAAATTTGTAACACCGTAAAAAATGTTGACTTAACTTTACTGACGTTTCGAGCTTTAGCCCTTCGTTTTTTATTTACTCCGACGAAGGGCTAAAGCTCGAAACGTCAGTAAAACGATTTTCGGATGGGTGGGAATAAATGTTCCAGTTTTCATTTCAATAATGTATTGGAATTGTCCCTGTGGCCTATCTCCGCCTCTTGCGACTTACTCACGTGACCGGCACAAAACGAACACAATTCATCATCATAATATGTTCTTTATTTTGTTCAATATTTCAAATAATAAGAATTGCTGCTATCTGACAGTTTTCTCATAGTACAGCCAATTTAAAAACAATGTCGTTGAAAAGCGCTCAACATACGGCATCTAACAGTGAACGCAAGGAATCATGGGTAATGACACTATGTTCCTGTTATATTACATACAACCCCTCCCCCTCCCCCCATATATCTAATGGCCCGTCCCCCAGACAACCTGTTTACACAAGTCGTTTATCGTATATAGTTTTGATTTCTCTTTCAATACTCCAGTTTCACGTTATCTAGCACCGCTGTACTATTTGTACAGGCTAAGCCTTGATTTGTTGTCAAAATATTCACAAATCCCAAGCAAAGCACAAACAAATGTTATCACTAAACAATAGATAACATCTGAATTTACTCTGAGTTGACGTTATCTCTGTGCAAATGAGCCTTTTGTCAAATAGTACAGCGGTGCTAGATAACACGAAACTGGTCTATTAATAATTGATATTTGAGTTTTTGAAAAATTTCAAATTTCAAGTTTTGTTTTTGTTGAATTCAGCAGTGTTATTAAAGAATCAGATGTCAAAACGATGATCGATAAGTGATCACCAGAACAAATTTTGTGTCAGAAAGAGCTAAATGCCGGTTTCTTTGCCATAACATTTCAATAGTAATTATCCTACGAATCAATAGATAAAACCAACAATAAAGCCGTTGCTAAGAGACGTGTTTCATATTTGTACTTAAAGCGATCTGTTTGATGTTCACGTAACATTTTTACTTGCTGTCTGGTCATTCAAACATTATGTTTCCCTTGCTTAAAACGTAGTCGTATTTTCAGTAATGACCTGGTTGATCTTGAAGCTTGTTTGTCATTGTTAAACTTTACGTGTCCATTGAAATACGTACATGTTCTTGTGTACAGGCCTCTGTAGCGTAGATATATATCTCATCAACTGTCGTGTAACGTACACACAGGTGTTGTTATTGCGTAATGTCTATTGACGCACGTGAACATTGGTCTTGGTTACTACGTAACGTGTAACCGAATGACGTTAGTACACGCAGGTCTTGTTGCGTAATGTTTATTGACGCACGTGAACATAGGTCTTGGTTACTACGTAACGTGTAACCGAATGACGTTAGTACACGCAGGTAATGTTTATTGACGCACGTGAACATAGGTCTTGGTTTACTACGTAACGTGTAACCGAATGACGTCAGTACACGCAGGTCTTGTTGCGTAATGTTTATTGACGCACGTGAACATAGGTCTTGGTTTACTACGTAACGTGTAACCGAATGACGTTAGTACACGCAGGTAATGTTTATTGACGCACGTGAACATAGGTCTTGGTTTACTACGTAACGTGTAACCGAATGACGTCAGTACACGCAGGTCTTGTTGCGTAATGTTTATTGACGCACGTGAACATAGGTCTTGGTTTACTACGTAACGTGTAACCGAATGACGTCAATACACGCAGGTCTTGTTCCGTCACGTGTAGTTCATACGCAGCAACGTTTATAATTCATCTGCTTTACGTGATATCAATAGATCGACAATGTGATTGTTCTTGAGAAACGTAACAGCGTGCTCGTGGGAGATACTTCTAAGATTGATTCCATTGACCTACAGGGTGAACACACAAACCAGATGAGGGAAGAATATGAAAGGGAAATACAGAAGAGAAATGGGAAGAAATGGAAAGATGAGAAGAGAATGAAATAGAGGGTTATGAACCACAGAAGAGAAAGGAAAGAAATGGTAAGACGAGAAGAGAATGAAATAGAGGGTTATGAACCACAGAAGAGAAAGGAAAGAAATGGGAAGAAATGGGAAGAAATGGGAAGATGAGAAGAGAATGAAATAGAGGGTTATGAACCACAGAAGAGAAAGGAAAGAAGTGGGGAGAAGAGAGGGAAACAAAGGAATTATGGTGTATTTCCTTACCTCTAGTAATTTGTCGCCGGGTTTTAAATAATACGCAGCGGGTCCTTCAGGTTGTACTTTAGTCACGTATATGCACTAGAACAACAAAACAATGTTCTTCATGAAATTATAAAGATTATATTTCATCGTGGATATGAGATAAATAGAATGTTGTTCATTTGTCTCACGAATGTCGAAGGTTTGGACCGCTACTGCTAGTCTTCAACAGGCGATGTTAATAAACTTCATGCAGCAATCCAACGCCAATAAATATAAATAAACTAAATGTACTAGCAACATATGGCGCAGCGCATTTTACGTTTTGTAATATAAATTCAAATTTGAAGGACTATTTCTGCCAGGATTCAAACACAAAAAGACGATCAATGTTACCTTGGGGTCGAGAGGGTCGTACGGGTTGGTGGTGGACTCTTTACCGCCTGCGATACTAAACCCAAGGTTAGGGTTCTTGTGAATACGAACTGTAAACTGATAACAATAGAAAACAACGTTGGTAATCATCATCGCCATTATAACCATTACTATGATCATCATCACCATTATCATTATCGTCATTACCACCATTATCATCATTATCATCACCATTATAATAACCGTTATCATCACCATTATTATTACCATTACCATTACCAGCATCATCATCACCATTATTATTACCATTACCAGTATAATAATCACCATTATTATTACCATTACAAGTATGATCATCACCATTATTATTATCATTACCAGTATAATAATCTCCATTATTATTACCATTACCAGTATGATCATCACCAATATTATTACCATTATCATCACCAACACCACCATTATTGCCATTATCATCACCATCACCACCATCATAATCTTTATGATCATCATCTTCACCACCAAATTATCATCATTGTCATCGTCACCAACACCACCATTATCATCATTGTCATCATCACCATCATCACCAACACCACCATTATCATCATCATCATCATCAATTCAAGACATATCTCTACAAACCTCTTCTTCATCGTCACGTGATGCGAGAGGTACCCGAATCTCTTCGGTAGACATTCGGGTTACCATAGGTTGGTTATCTTGATCTGACGAGGTAGAATCGATTACTCGTCGACCTTCTCTCCTTTGTATTTGCAATTGACGTACTCTCTCCTCCAAATGTTCTGGGTCCTGGGTACTGGTGACATATTGTGGGTTTGTTTGCGGGACGCGGGTCGTTTCGGGACAGGACAATGAAACAGGTTGTCTTCCAGCAGTCACATAACCGGAAGTCTGTCCACCGGAAGTCGTCAGATTTTCATAGCTCGACAAAGGAGGCTGGGAATAGTCTTCTCGAGACCATACTCGTGGATCTATCGTAGAGTAACCGGGCGGCGGCGAAAAACGAGGATCGATTTCCGATGTTGCATCGATTGTCCTTTGACCACTGGGCCGAAGTTGATCAACGTAAATATGATTGTTGAGTTCTTCGGTGGGATTCCTGTGTCCGATAGCTTCGTGATAGGACGGGGGTCTGAGTACTGGTTGGTTATTTCTATTGTTCCCATACAGTAAGCTCGGCTCTTCGGATCCAAACGAATGAACATCGTCATAACTTACCGTTGAACCTTGGGGCTCACGTGGGTTGTGTTGGACCCATTCTCCTGTCGGTGGGTTTCGCATGGAGGAACTGGTACTAGGTTCCTCCTCGCGAAATGAATAATGGGAAGGTAGACTTGAAGCGTAGCTTGAGGAAGACTGCTGACCACTATATATCGGTGGCGGGATGGATTGAGATGTTTGTACCTGTGAGAAAATAGAAATTGTTTGATTTAAAGATATGGTATTCCTGTGGTAAAAGAAAAGAGGGTTGATATAATTAGTTCTATTTAATAGAAACAGTGTAAATCGACAGTAACATACACCTAATTCAAAAAGGTTGACGGGGCGAACGGCGATTGCACGACCGAAAGGAACTATGGGTAATACGAATTCCTTCTTATTCCTTTCTAAATTACCCAAACAATGCTTTTACCGTTCAGCAAAACCTTCGAGACACCCATCTAAGGTCATCGCTGAACGGTGTTTGGGTAATTTAGAATGGAATAAGAAGAAATTCGTATTACCCACAGCCCCTTGCGGTCGTGCAATCGTCAATCACCAATCGCCGTTCTTAGGTGTATTTACTAACATGGAGGTATGGAGTACATATGAGGTACAGATTTACAAACTTACATTTTGTGCACTTGGTGGATAAAGCGGTACTTTACCATTGGCTCGGAAAACACTATTCGGGCTATTTTCGTGTTCTGTTCGTGTTTCAGTCGATGATTCTCCGTTAAGAGTCGGTCTAGTCGATGAAGCGCCGACAGTTCTTCGAGTAGGGTTGATAGAAGCACTGTGGTCTGAATGTAAAGATACTACAGAACCTGACTCACTGGAATCTCGGGGCTTTTGGAAAGATAAAGGTATTGATTATTAGTGATAATAGTTATGAATGAATGAATAGACGAATGGATGAATGAATGGATGGATGAATGAATGAACGAATGGACAGATTGATGGATGAATGAATAGATGAACTGATGAATGAATGTATGAATGGATAGATGAATAGATGAATGGATGGACGAATGAATGATTGAATGAATGGATAAATGAATGTGTGAGAAGATTAATTGATTAAATGAACAGACGGATATATGGATGGATAGACAAATGAATGGATGAGTGAATGATTGATTGAATAGATAGATGGATGGATGAATGATTAATTGATTGATTGATTGAATAAATGGATAGTTGGATATATGAATGGATAGATAGATAGATGGGGTGGATGGTTATCTATCATATATCTTACCTGTTCATCGTACCAAGGTATCTCGCGACTGTTTCTCACCCCACCCACCCCCTGTTCGGAGATTTCTTGTGAATGACGTTGTACATCTATGAAAGGAGGAGCTGGTGGGAGATCGTGTGAGGAGACTGGGGCGGGCGGTCTGGGGGGTACAGGATCATGGTGTCGAGTCTCTTCAGTGATGGTAGTTGGTTTAGGTGGATGACGGTGTTCTCTGGGGAACACGACATAAGTTAGTAACTGATAGATATTATGGACAATCGTATCATCATCATCTTCGTTGTCATCGTCATCATCATCGTCATCATCATGACAATCATTATAATCACAATCATTATCATCATCATCATTATTATCACCGTCGTCATCATAAGCATCATCGTCCTCGTCATAATTATTGTCGTTATCATCATCATCACAATAATCTAACCATCACCATTATTATAATCAACATCATTAACATCATCAACGTCATCAACGTCCTCAGCATTATCGTCGTCATCACTATCATTATCATCACTATAATCTAACCATCACCATTATTATAATCAACAACATTATCATCATCATAAGCATCATCGTCCTCGTCAATACTATCTTCTTCACTATCTTCATCATCATCAGCATCATTACATGTATTGTCATCAGCATCTTCACTATCATCATTATTGTCATCATTATTGTCATCCTTATTATCACCATCATCATCACCATCATCATCATCATCACCATCAACGTCATCATAAACATCATCGCCCTCGTCAACACTATCTTCATCATCATTACCATTACCATTACCATTACCATTACCATTACCATTACCATTACCATTACCATTACCATTACCATTACCATTACCATCATCATTATTGTTATCATTATCATCATCATCATTATTGTCATCCTTATTATCATCATCATGATCATCCTTATTATCATCATCATGATCATCATTACCATCATCATTATTGTCATCCTTATTATCATCATGATCATGATCATCATCACATCGTTCACTGCATCCCTGTAGTATTCAGTGGTTCTATTACCTCAGTTCATGTTGATGGTGTCTAGAAGATGCTGCCTGTTGTTCATGATGATGGTGTCTACTAGATGCTGCTGGTTCGTTGTTATTGTCTGGTACAAGATGCTGGTGCTGTCTTCTACTTGCAAGGTATTGTGCTGCCCGGTCTCTCACGTCCTTTGGATACGGGGAGCTGAACCTTGCAAGGCGAGCCTGGGACACAAGCCAAACGACGTTATCTCAAATGTGCTACCTCTCTCCACCAATCATAGCGAGCATACTATCTCAAATGTGCTACCTCTCTCCATCAATCATAGCGAGCATACTATCTAAAATGTGCCACCTCTCTTCACCAATCATAGTGAGCATACTATCTCAAATGTGCTACCTCTCTTCACCAATCATAGCGAGCATACTATCTCAAATGTGCTACCTCTCTCCACCAATCATAGCGAGCATACTATCTCAAATGTGCTATAACACTTGACAGAGTAAACCGTTCAACCAATCACATCACAGGTACTACCTACGATAGATACTTACAACATAATCATCTTCATCGATGTCAAACACGATGGACGTTCTCTGCGGGGGACTCAAGGAGGGTTCTGGTAGTGTTTCCAAGGTAACCGAATCTAAGTTGCCATTCTCCTGGTCGTCATGAATCTCGACAGAATCTACAAGAAAATAGAAGTGGGAAATGAATGAATGGGATGAGTCTACAAGAAAATAGAAGTGGGAAATGAATGAATGGGATAAGTCTACAACAAAATAGAAATGGGAAATGAATGAATGGGATGAATCTACAACAAAATAATAATGGGAAATGAATGAATGGGATGAATCTACAACAAAATTACAATGGAAAATGAATGAATGGGATGAATCTACAACAAAATAGCAATGGGAAATGAATGAATGGGATGAATCTACAGCAAAATAACAATGGGAAATGAATGAATGGGATGAATCTACAACAAAATTACAATGGGAAATGAATGAATGGGATGAATCTACAACAAAATAGCAATGGGAAATGAATGAATGGGATGAAAGGTATTGGCAAGACTATGTTTACTTGGGCATACAGTTTGATAATGAATAGGAATGTGAGAAAACTTGTCATTTTTTATTACTTTGAATATTTCAGCCTTTATCCTTTATTCAAAGTAATAAAAAATGACAAGCCTTCTCGCATTCCTATTCATTATTGGCAAGAAGAAACAACAATAACAACATCAACATTACAGCGCTATCAACACAGCAACAACATAATCAACCACAACAACATCAAAACCAACAACAGCAATGTACATCAAGATGAAAACACCTACATCAACAACAAAACCAACAGCAATATCATTATAATTAGCTACAATTACTTACTCATAGATACATTATCTTGTTCAGGTAAAGGTTCTTGGGGAAACATATAGCATGTTAAAACATGCATGCCTTTGGCCTTGTTGTATTCTGACTGTAGAGGGACTATTGGCTTGGACTATAACATACAAAATACTTCAATCTCATAACTTTGACAATCTTTAAAATACTTGTATCATTCAAGTATCTTTGTAAATATAACCAAATTCACAAATACATTCAACTACAAATCTATAAAGAGTATTCATTGTGGATATGATATGATATGAATAATGTACTATTGTTATTGACTAGCTTTCCAACGTGAACATGAGGCTATAGCCAGTCAAGAACAATAATAGCTAGGTTATCATATTTCGCTTTGGTCTAATTAATATAACACAAGAATTAAGATAATTGATGGTATAGTATTACACAAACTAATTGTAACATGCCTCAATTTATCAACTGCAAACTAATAGTAACATGCCTCAATTTATCAACTGCAAACTAATTGTAACATGCCTCAATTTATCAACTGCAAACTAATTGTAACATGCCTCAATTTATCAACTGCAAACTAATTGTGACATGCCTCAATTTATCAACTGCAAACTAATTGTGACATGCCTCAATTTATCAACTGCAAACTAATTGTAACATGCCTCAATTTATCAACTGCAAACTAATAGTAACTAGCCTCAATTTATCAACTGACCTGGTTTTCAGACAGCCATAGCGCTGTAAGACTTGCTAGTTTATGGAAGGTGTATGGAAGATACTCTAATCTAGACATGGTGGAATATAAGCCATATATTAGAACAATAATATATAAACCATTATGGTAATGAAACATCGATGATGATTGACAGTGATGGTTGTGATAATAATGATGATAATAGTTTATATTTAGGTTGTTTTAGAAAGACATTTATCCAAGCATCAATTCATAACTTGTAATAATTATATTATATTACATTATCAATTTTTATATTATTGTATGATATATAATGTTCTATATCTATGTATTATACCAATGTAATTCAGTTTCAACTGTAATATTGGTGATTATTAAACTATTACTATTATGGTATTAATGCAAGTGCAATAGTTATAATACATGATGAATACAATGATTCATAATATATATGATGGTGATATAGAGTATTATTATATAACATATAGTGGTATACCGAGTGATATCAACTAGATAAAAAGCCTATCCTAGTCATGAAGATATTATTGATATCACACACTCTCAACCAATCTACTTTCAGTATTGTAACAAAACCATTGTTTGGTAGTAAAATATTTTTTTGATTTGCTTCAATCTGTTATATAATAAACAGAACATTACATGTGCGCTTGGAGATATAAATTTTATCTTCTGGTGTTGAAAAGATATCCCACTCGTTCGCTGCTTTCACTCGTGGGATATCTTATCAACACTCGAAGATAAAATTCATATCTCCGTGCGCCCATGTAATATCCTCTATTTATCATATGACCTGTATTTTGGCCTGATGCACGCTCTTAAGAAAACCTTCGGAAAATGTATGGACAAAAACACGTACAGGCCCGCTACTCGAAACATCACAACAAAAATGGCCTTTAAATTATAAAGAGTGGGTCATACGATAAAAAACTTATTGACTGAGTTAGGTCAGGCCGTATGGGAAAATATTTGGCTCTTGATCATTTGTATGGACCTCCCACTCAGACAATAATGACAATGATGATAGAAATAACTATCTTACTTGTTACAGGCCAAGTTGATGACTTGGAGGTTTGGCATTCTACCAATGTCTTCTGGGATATGCTCTAGTTTGTTGTCTCTTAGCGACAGGATTGTCATTGATGTACAGCTACCTAACTGAAGAAGAGCAGATGAGAGAATGGGATGAGAGAATGAATAAGAGACGGAAATAGAGAAATGAATAATTCAGTAAAGTAAATGAATGATGGATAAGTAAACGAATGGATGAATGAATGAATGAATAAGAAAATGAATAAATAAATTAATGAATAAAAATGTTGATGAATAAATAAATGAATGAAAGAATAAATAAATAAATGATTGAAGGAATAGATGGATGGAAAAAAAATTAATGTATTCATTCATTGTTTTTTCATCCATAAAAGGATAAATGGATAATTAAACGATTGAATAATAAATGAATGAAAAAAATAAGAAAACAAGCGAATACAAAATAATTGAAGAATAAAATATGTAGAGATTTGTAAAATCATTGGTTCAAGGTACAAGTATCTACCTCTGGTGGGATTGATTCTAAAAAGTTTTCATCCCCATACAATACTCTTAGATTCCTCAGATGACCAATGGATGCTGGGAACTCCTACAAGAACACCAAACATATCATAATAAACACACCAGAACAAATACAATATAGGAATTTATTTTACATTATCTTCAGGCTTCAGGATATGTTTGTTTTAAGTAGCTGTGACCATGTCAGTTCTTAACTGAGATGATCGATTACATCAATGAGCATAATATAACAAATACTTAACATTATCGTCAGGCTTCAGGATATGTTTGTTTTAAGTAGCTGTGACCATGTCAGTTCTTAACTGAGATGATCGATTACATCCATGAACATAATATAACAAATACTTAACATTATCGTCAGGCTTCAGGATATGTTTGTTTTTAGTAGCTGTGACCATGTCAGTTCTTAACTGAGATGATCGATTACATCAATGAACATAATATAACAAATACTTAACATTATCGTCAGGCTTCAGGATATGTTTGTTTTTAGTTGTTACACAAGTGATCATGTCTTACCGTGAGTCCATTACAACAATATGACATAATTAACATAACAAATATTTCACATTATTGTCAGGCTTCAGGATATGTTTGTTAGCTGCACAAGTGATCATGTCTTACCGTGAGTCCATTACAACAATATGACATAATTAACATAACAAATATTTCACATTATTGTCAGGCTTCAGGATATGTTTGTTAGCTGCACAAGTGATCATGTCTTACCATGAGTCCATTACAACAATATGACATAATTAACATAACAAATATTTCACATTATTGTCAGGCTTCAGGATATGTTTGTTAGCTGCACAAGTGATCATGTCTTACCGTGAGCTCATTACAAGTAAGTACTAATTCTTCTAAATTGTGTAATCTGAGAAGAAACAGACAAGACTATGATGACAACAATAATCGTGACTACAAAGAATAGCATTGTATGTTACAATGACAGCGATATATTGATGATGATGACTATCAAAACAATCATGATGGTGATGATGATGATTGTCAATCAGAATGATGATGATAATGAATTTCAACCATTATGATGATGATGATGAATTTCACCCATGATGATGATGATGAATTTCACCCATGATGATGATGGTGGTGGTGGTGGTGGTGATGATGATTACCAACCACAATAATGATGATGATGATAGTGGTGGTTATGATGGTGATGGTGGTGATATGAGTTATAATTATGTTGATAACGATGAAGCTTATGATGATGAAGATTACCAACCATAATAATGGTGATGATGTTGATGATGATAGTGGTGGTTATGATGATGATGATAAGATCTATTTAGTGATAATAATTGTATTGTATTAGTAATTAGTAATTCTGATACCTTCCAATAGAGTTGGGCAGATCTCCCAAGTGGTTTTCATCAAGTTTTAAAGTCTGTAAATTACCAAGACAACCTAGAAAACACAGACATTACGTTCACCCAACTGACGGTTCACATTTGTATCAATTGAGTAATGAAATGAATGAGTGGTTACCTATTTGTTCTGGTAAATCAATTAATAAGTTATTAGAGAGATGCAGGTCTGTCAATGCTTGAAGAGATTCTATTTCAGGGGGGAGCCACTCTAATCTGTTCTTTGATGCATCAAAGAAGACAAGCTGCCGTAGAAGTCCAATTTCCTATAAGAATACATGATCATGTTAATTGATACATATTAGAATACATGATCATGTTAATTAATACATTTTAGAATACATGATCATGTTAATTTATACATTTTAGAATACATGATCATGTTAATTGAAACATTTTAGAATACATGATCATGTTAATTAATACATTTTAGAATACATGATCATGTTAATTGAAACATTTTAGAATACATGATCATGTTAATTAATACATTTTAGAATACATGATCATGTTAATTTATACATTTTAGAATACATGATCATGTTAATTAATACATTTTAGAATACATGATCATGTTAATTAATACATTTTAGAATACATGATCATGTTAATTAATACATTTTAGAATACATGATCATGTTAATTTATACATTTTAGAATACATGATCATGTTAATTAATACATTTTAGAATACATGATCATGTTAATTTATACATTTTAGAATACATGATCATGTTAATTAATACATTTTAGAATACATGATCATGTTATTTGAAACATTTTAGAATAGATGATATTCAGAGTTACACTGAAGATGACTTTCGCTCAGGTTGTCATAGCATCAGACACCAACACCAACAGTCTTTCTCAAAACTACACACACATGGACCATCACAACTCATCAAAAACATGATTGTGTTGGTTGATTCAGGCAAAGTACAACTTACAGGTTTGACTTCCTTGATAGAGTTTGAGTCAATCCAGAGTTCTTTGAGGTTCAGTAAACAACCAACTACTGCTGGCTGTAACAATCAAAGAAACCACATATAGTATTATCAATCTTACAACATGGTGATAGGACAATAATATTGACGATGATGACAGTGATAATGAAGATGATGATGATGATGATGATAGTGGTGATAAAGAAAAAGATGATGATATAGATAATGATGATGGTGGTGATGATAAGATAATGATGATGGTGGTGATGATGATATTGACGATGATGACAGTGATAATGAAGATGATGATGATGATAGTGGTGATAAAGATAAAGATGATGATATTGATAATGATGATGATGATGAAGATTATGATAAAGATGATGATGATGATGAAGAAGATGTTGATGATGGTGGTGATGACAATGATGGACACACGATGTTACAAGCTCAATCAGCTTTGACTTACCAATTCAACAAATTCATTGCTACCAATGTCAAGTCGCTCAAGCTGTGTAAGATGTGACATTGACCTTCAAGAACAGAAGCAATTGTTACAAACATGAATACTGACAGACAGACAGGCAACAGATCAATTAATAGACAAACAGACAAAATGGCATGTACACAGGTAGACAGACACTGACAGGCAAACAGACAGGCAAACAACAGATCAATTAATATATAGAAACTTTAAAAACAAAAACAGACAAGTGGCATGTACACAGGTAGACAGACACCAGCAGGCAAACAGACAGGCAAACAACAGATCAATTAATATATAGAAACTTTAAAAACAAAAACAGACAAGTGGCATGTACACAGGTAGACAGACACCAGCAGGCAAACAGACAAAAAAAAAATCAATAGACAAACAAATGTACAGACAGACAGACAGACAGACAGACAAATGTACAGACAGACAGACAGACAGACACATAGACAGACAGACAAAACTGCAATAAAATGTCTTCTTACTTAGGAAGAACTCTCATATGGTTGTCTCTTAATTCTAAAATCTTTAATTTTGCAAGTCTGAAATGAACAAAGGTAAAATAAGATATGATGATTATTGAGAGAAAAGGAAAACACCGGTAATGATAGTTTACCTTCCAAAACTTGCTGGTAAAAAGTCAATAAATGCATCATTGAGATATAAATGAGTTAGGTTGATCAGTTGACTGACTCCCTCGGATATCCTGGGGAAACAAGAAAAAACAGATATAGCTGTAATTACAATAGTGATGATGGTGATGATGATCATGATGATGATCATGGTGGTGGTGGTGATCATAATAGTGATGATGATGCTAATAGTGATTATGATGGTGATGATAATAGTAATTATGATGGTGATGATAATAGTGATGATGATGATGATGGCAATGGTTATGACAATGATGATAATGCAACAGTTTTAGTGATTATAACAATGAAGATGTTGATATTGAAGATGATAAGGATGATGCTAATAATATAAATATTCAAATGAAAATAATTATTTAATTATAAATAATATCTCATTAATTAACCTAGAACCTTACAACTATTTGTTTTTGCTTCAAACAACATGTAATCTCTCTAATAATGATGACGGCAAAGATTTAATAATAAATATTGCATTCTTAAGAACACTTAAAAATTTAAATCATGATATAAAACCTATAGCTTATTTTTTTTTAAAAAGATATGAAACATGCCAGAAAAATATGTCTTTGAATTGGCACCATTTCTATACAATGTCACAAGATGAATGTATCAAATCATTTACAGGTAACAATCGACCTAGCCTCCCACACAGCCACTCTTATGTGTCGGTTATTTTTCCCTCCCCACGAACACCTGCTCAACCGAGCACTACATTCCATTCCCATTTGTGGGAAGGAAGAATATCCAACACTAAAAACGTCTGCTCAAGAGACTACAATTGACCATGCTAACTGAAGTCAACCACCTTTACTATTTGCTGCACGCATGACAAAATGTTTCTTATACAAACAGGAGCGGTTAATAGTATTTGCTAAGGATTGGAATTCCTAGGATTTCACAGGAACCCCAATCCTAAATTCTCTGGAATCTTGAGGAATTACACTAAAGTGGAGTCACAGCCACAACCCTAGAAATTCTTGGAAAAAAAAAACACCCGAAGGAACTTTAATGTATATAATCCTAGAAATTGCTAAGGATTCAAAGGTTTTCTTACAAGGGATGAATGTTAGTCTATCATTTTACAATACTGTGATTTGCTATGTGCATTTTCTTACAGCCTGCATAATTTAATACCAGCTCTAGTGTCAAAACTATAACAATTGCTATTATGCTATGGAACTGATAATAAATAAAAGACTATAAGTAGTGGTATAAGATTTTTAGAAGAAAAATATCCTATGATGCATGATACGTATTCGTTCGTAAGTGTTTCAATTAAGCGATTTTTTATTCTTTGTACGACGCATCACAATAAATAGCTACAGCTGTTAAATAATTGAATAAAGACACTAGAAATAATTTGAATAAAAGCTACTTCGTTTAAAATCTACTTTCGCAGAGTATCAAGTTTGAATCAACTATGATTACACAACAGTAACATCCTGTAAATATCTTACATGGAAACAAGGAAATGAAGAATTATAAAAATACGGAAATAATATAATTAAAATCCATTAGGAATATAGTACTTTTAAAATACTTGAACGACAATCTTGAAGTATTGAAATGAGATGTTGTTCAAGTTTCGTATTAAAAGCCAAGGCCATGGCAATGTTGACATCGAAGACGGCGAAACAATACTTATGGAAAACATCTACTTAATTTCTAAATATAAATATATAAACACCATAGCTTGTTATCTCACAGACAGCAAAACAAACACTGACATTGACATTCGAGAATTCGAAGCGATGATCAAACATTCGATTTGTTTCTAGTGATTTTAAAACAGTGCATTTTATTTCACGTCGCGAATAATGAGTGATTAGATTGAAGGGAAATAGGATAATTGTTATTCTACATCAATAACCGCGCTAGTATACTTGGGTTGCACAACAATGAATGTTGATTACAATCAATTACTCACTTGCCAATGGGGTTGACGCTGGCGTCGATTTCTTGCAAGTTTTTACAGTTCTTGATATTCTCCGGCAAATCAATTATTCCTGTGGTAAAATAAACTCGTTTGTGAGAAACGATAGCATTTTGAGGTGTGATATCGCGATCAGACTGAAATGATATAGACACAAACAACATACCATTCTTACTGAAGTTCACTTCTCGTAGGTTGACTAGATTCGAGATGGCCGATGGAATGATTGTAAGTTCATTATCGCTTAAATTGAGCACTTGTAAGTTCTGTAAACTGAATAAAGCCTGTAAAGAGAGGAAATGTAAAAGGTTATAGTCAGTCAAGTCAGCTAAATCCATACATACAAGCAGAACAACACAACAGAATCACAACAAAGATATCATCACTAGACTGCAGTCGATGGCGTTCTACATAAACCAACACAGCAAGCCTTACCCGTGGTAAATCTCTAAGCTGATTAGCGTCCAAATAAACCTCTTCCAATAGCTTGCCTTCCTTGGACTTGAAGATATCCGAGGGAACAGTTGTTAAACTGCAATGACTTAGTTCTAACACCGCCATTGAGGTCTGTTCTAGTTCAGCGGTAAAACAAGTCGAGTTGAACCAACGCGGCATTGTATTACAATGTCAGTCAACTACCGACAAACAACTCATCCATGAATGACAGCCAGACTTATTACTCGCAAAAAATCCCACGAGAAACCACCAAAACGATGGTCCAAAAGTGAGCGTTCTTTTACACAAAATACCGTTTGGATAATTGTGATTTTTCTCCTTCAAACCGCAATAAAAATGACGTTTTTTGCAATCTTTCTGGTCCATTCCCTGGTATTATTATCAGTGAAATTTATCATTTCATCCCATTACATACACCACTCGATGCCAAAACAGCAAAAAAAATGTACTAATTGAAAAATATACGCAGGTAGCATTCAATTGGTATCCTTCCGTCCATCATTGTGTTACTAGCCAATCAGCAGCAAGGACAATTACATAAATGACGTATATAAAACTACATCAACTTGGAATTCTGAAAGTATCTTAGAAAATCGCATTTTATCAACAAAACGTGTCTTTTTTTAACGCCGTTTAACATTTGACATATCAGTACTTGGACATAGATTATTACTTAGTAGGGGAGGGGCGGAGAGATGTCTACACCACAGGAAGCCCAACCTATTCCGTCTATCTGTTCGTCTGGAGTCAGACTGTTTTAATCATTGTCACCATAACGTCGATAATCAATGATAATATCCAGTATTAGACCGTGAGTGATTTCGTTTACCGTCAAAATGTCGATGTTTGATAATTTAAAGTAGAGTATGTTATATTTTTGCGCTCAGAACTCTTGCTATGAGCGCCATATAAATATTTGTTATTATTTTAAAATGACGATAACCGGTGGTTTTCTCGGCATGAACTGCGTCGGCGCAGTTAAAACAAAGTTGCCAGGAAGTTGAAATAGGAAACCACATGTTTGAGAAAAACTGACACTTTGTGTGTGCCCACTTTATTTTGCGAGCATAAATTTTAGATTATACCATAGTTAATAATGATTATACATAAAACTAGTTCCCCTTTATGAATTTTTTTATAGCAAGTAGAATATAGTTATATCATTGTATATGAATAGGAAAGCGAGAAGGCTTGTCATTTTTTATTACTTTGTATATTTCGGCCTTTATCCAAAGGCCATCTACAGCAAAGTGAACTGAATATGAATCTAAATTAGTTTAAGAGGCTCAAGGGAATCGATTGTCCTTGTTCATTCAAGCTAGGCTTTTGTTCTTTAATAAATAGTGCTTCTGATGTTTTTCTTTTTCTGTAATGTCTAAAGTTAGACGCGAGAATACTCGAGTGTTCGATGTTTATGGTATCGTGTCCTGTTCCAATGCTATGTTTAGTGAAAGATGATTTCTTGTCTTTTCCACTATGTTCTGTTATGCGTTCCTCTATTTATTAGAGAACAAAAGCCTAGCTTGAATGAACAAGGACAATCGATTCCCTTGAGCCTCTTAAACCAATTTAGATTCATACTCAGCCGTTCACTTTGCTGTAGATGGCCTTTGGATAAAGGCCGAAATATACAAAGTAATAAAAAATGACAAGCCTTTTTAGCTTCTCGCTTTCCTATTCATTATCAAACTGTTGCGCCCAAGTAAACATATTCATCATTGTATATATCATATATTCTTACTGAAATCAGTATTAATTTATTGAATAGGTAATTAGCGTGCCTAAATAAAGTTGATCACATCACGCGCGCGCGCTTGAGTCCGTTTTGTAGAATCTTTCCAATTTGTATTCTTGTATATATTATTTTCGAAAAACGTTTGATGTGGAATAATATAATAACGTTCCCGTCCTGAGTCTGTCTGTCGTTCTTACAATCCAGCGGTTGCTATCCAGAAACTACTACTAATAATAAAATCAAAGAATCATTTAATTAGTGACGTCATAGTCATTAATTAATATTAACCCAGACAAGTTGTGGTTCTCGTCGTCGTTCAAGATGGCGTACTGCGGGTTCACACGTACTCGTCTATCAGCAGTTGCAATAGGTTTGGGCGGGGCTGCAGTGGCCGCCATTCTTGCTACTCGCTACCGTGTGTCAGCTCGTGATAGCAGTCGACGCGCGTACGACAAGTTCTCGGCCATGGCGGACTACCCTGACTTGAGGCATCACAACAACCTAATGGCTAAACATCTAACACCGAGACTGTATGGTAAACTGCGTGATAGATGCACTGGATCAGGATATACACTTGATCAAGCCATACAAACAGGTGTTGATAATCCTGGTCATCCATTCATTAGTACGGTTGGACTTGTAGCTGGAGACGAAGAATCGTACGAAACGTTTGCCGAGCTCTTTGATCCTATTATCCAAGAAAGACACGCTGGTTTCAAGAAGTCAGACAAACATAAGACTGACCTGGATTCATCCAAGATTCGTGGAGGAAAGTTTGACGAGAAGTATGTACTGTCATCTCGCGTAAGGACTGGACGATCTATCCGTGGATTCGGCCTGCCGCCGCACTGTACTCGCGCAGAACGTAGAGAAGTAGAGCGAGTCGTTACCGACGCATTGGACGGACTCACAGGTATTGAAGCTCGACCATAGACAAGCGCGCACACAAAGTAGAACAGTACGCATGACCAGGGTGAAAACGATAAAGTTTAGGGACCGGTTGTACGAAGCCTGAATAGCGCTATCCACCAAATAAATCCTTTTCAAGATTCAAGATTCAAGATTTTTTAATTTTGTCTCAGGATACTACATTTACATATAAAGGACAGATTTACATATTTTACAGACAATGGTAATTGTAACAGCTGGAAGACTGAACTACACAATTACCCACAAAAATTATTTACAATGAAAGGTCAGAAAACGTTTTCCAACGGATAAAACCTATACAAATTCTATACACTGGATAACTCTTATCCAGGCTTCGTACAACTGGCCCCAGAGCGTAAACGGAACTGACATATGCCAAATGTTTGTTGACTTAATTATATTAGCAAATAACTTTTTACAATGAGTTGTCGAAGAAATTAATTTTTGTTTTTTCGTTTTTACCATTAGTGGCGCGCGCGCATAATGCGCTATCTGTTCAATTTCAATCAAAGCCTTTGTGCTACGCTGATACATTACGATGGTTGTTTTCTAGGTGATCTCAAAGGCCTGTACTATCCATTAAATGGTATGTCTGAACAAGAACAACAACAGCTCATCGACGATCATTTCCTGTTCGACAAGCCAGTGTCTCCTCTCTTGACATGCGCTGGCATGGCACGTGACTGGCCTGATGCACGTGGTATCTGGCATAACTGCAACAAGAACTTCCTGGTCTGGATCAACGAGGAAGACCACACCCGAATGATTTCCATGGAGAAAGGTGGTAACATGAGGGCTGTGTTCGATCGGTTCTGTAAAGGTCTGAATGAAGTCGAACGTTTGATCAAACAAAAGAACCATGAATACATGTGGAATCAACATCTCGGTTACATCTTAACTTGTCCTAGTAACTTGGGAACAGGACTACGAGCTGGCGTACATGTCAAACTACCAAATCTTGCAAGGGTAATAACATTACCTTAAGGATGGAAACCTTTTTGCACCGCATAACGCGCCTTACCGTGGCCACCCAATTAAAGTTTTGTGCAAGTTAGCTTTAAGTTCACGAAAAGTTTCTCTTTTTAAATTAATTGCTACACCTTTTCAAATTTAAACATCCTGGGAGTATTTCAGCCACTTATACACTTCATTCAGTCTTCGCTTTGAACATTTCAAAGTGTTTATCGTTTGACACTCGGCGTGTCTTTTATATTAAGGTCAAATTCTCGCTTTCCGATTGGTTAACTTGTTCAAAACTTTATATGGGTGGCCACGGTATGGCGCGTCGCGCTGTAATTGGGCTGGAAACGGTTCCGTCAGCTGGGAAAACGTTTCGATAAATGTATTATCAGTAGAACATTGCACAGGTTTTTCAAAAGTCATTGGTTCAAATCCCGTTGAAGTCCCGAAATTGTTTCGGGTTTGTAAAGTTTCAATTACTTAAATTGCTTGATATTCCGCGAAGATCATAACCATACACAATTTACTAACCGCGAATCAGACCAACATATATCTACAATGTATTATTACCATCACCATTACAGCGATGTTTCGAATTGGTGAAGACTCGCCCGCAAAAGTATATGACCACTTCTATGCATACTTCTATGCACGGACTTTATGCTGCGAAACGAGTTTTTACACGCCTTATTCGGTAAAATCAGACAACTTCACATCAAATGTGTCTGTTTAAAGTACAAACTCCCGTGCATAGAAGTATGCGAATCTCGGCGAGGGGGAGGGGGGACTCCGGGGAAAAAGTGCCGGGAATGCTCATCGGAAATTTTCAAAAATATCCCTAAAAGATACCGGAAGTCTTTTAAAAAGGGCGTGGCTGGATGAATTTTACCCCCTAAGAGATGCCACAACAAATATTGCACTTTAATAAACGTATCAGAAGCGAATATCGATACAAGAATAGTTTTCAAAAATTCGCATTTGACACCCTAAAAGATACCAACTCGCTTAATTTTACCCCTAAAAGATACGACGAGCACCCCAGGTACTTTTTCCCCGGAGTCCCCCATCCCCGCGATGCGAATGCATTAAATGTGGTCATAATTTTGCGCGTTGCGCTGTAAGATCACCATCACCATTCCTATCAACACAATCCAAAAAAGTTATTTCACCACATCTGATGATACTCAGTTAAAATCAGTGAAAATGTTTTTCATGTCTACAGGACAAGAGACTTGACAGTGTCCTAGACAAACTCCGTCTCCAGAAGAGAGGTACCGGTGGAGTTGACACCGCAGCTGTAGGTGGAACCTTCGACATTTCCAACTCAGACCGACTAGGATTCTCCGAGGTTGATCTTGTCCAGAAAGTGATCGATGGAGTCAATTTGCTGATCGAAATGGAGAAAAGGATGGAAAAAGGAAAGTCTATTGATGACCTGATCCCCAAGTGAATGGAAAATGAGAAATGAATGGGAAATTTGTACTAATAACTATGATATAACACTGTATAATCTATTTATTGACTTGTATATAAAGGCTGTACATATAGAGTATATCAATGACAGTAGAACAACATTATCTGTATAATAAAACAAACTGCATCAACTATAACACTACTAACTAGTCATTACTCTTACTGATGGGCGTACTAACGTCAGAAACATACATAATCCTAACTGTTTCGTATGCCACTTTCGTCTCTTTTTCCCTTATATGTCGACCTGTGTTGTCTAATACGTTTTGTCGAACTGTATCCTGTGTCGTCTCGACGTGTGTCTTCTAAGACTCTCTGTTCTCAAGGAATCCCTTTAGTCTGCTGCGATGCTCAGGTGTCAGCGGTATGCCACTAAAGAGAACGAACAAAATGAATGATATAAAAACTGAATAGAAAAACAAGAGAGAGGAATGGGAATGATACTTACTGTAAATGATGTCCAAAAGTGTTAGTGATATGATAGATTGATGATACTAAACCTGAAAAAGATACAGCCGTTAACACCAATATGTAATTACAGAACACAGCGGTCAAACGACTACGCATGCGTGGCAAAATTTTCCCAGCGGTAAATTTGTCATTGTAAACATTAGGAGTTTCGGACTACAGTGTTTGAAGTCGATTTATAAGAAATTTCCTGAATATATATATAAGCTGAAGTTTCGTGTACATAACCTTTGTTATATTTTAAAGCTACCATGAGTCTATACTTTTGTATTTTTTTTAATTTATATTTTGAGAAAAACGCGATGAAAGTCGTACACTCCCCGTGCGAATGTCAGATTTGTGTATTTGATCATTTTTTTTATTTATTTTTTTCGCGCATGTCGTCTGACCGCTGTGTTTGTAATTACAGTATAAGCGTAAACATGCAAAGGGCTGGGACGAGTACTTACCAGCTCTCAAACTATACCGCATGCCCTCTTTTCCTTGTGGTCGTGGAGGTCTGGGTTGAATGCCATGACGACCAGCAGTAGGCAGCTTAGCAAAATGGTCAAGGGTCTGGTAACGAAATATATTAGTATATTGGATTACCTGTGGTGAGTATTAAGACAGGAAGCCCAACACACTTACCTGTAGTAACGTGAACAATGTGGAAAGAATTTTGGGAAGAGTCTGAAAAACAATAAAAGTGGATATTAAATGAGAAAATGCAGATATTATACTAATAGAAAGTCAATCAAATAAATACCATTTGCACAACACCAAAGGTGTCTTCATTGAATGATGCAACCACTAGTCCACATAGACCTACAAAAACAATGTAATATCAATAGAACTAATTAACAATGTAATATCAATAGAACTAATTAACAATGTCATATCAATAGAACTAATTAACAATGTAATATCAATAGAACTAATTAACAATGTAATATCAATAGAACTAATTAACAATGTAATATCAATAGAACTAATTAACAATGTAATATCAATAGACCTAGAAAAACAATGTCATATCAATAGAACTAATTAACAATGTAATATCAATAGAACTAATTAACAATGTAATATCAATAGAACTAATTAACAATGTAATATTACAGTCAACTATTCAAAATGAATATCCAAACCTTCATTTTCAAAGTTAAAAATATATATGATCCAGAAAAGGCACTCTATGTCATATTTAGTTTGCTTATGTGAATATTGGAATAATTGTTCAAAATGTGTTCATGCGTCAAGTGTGTTGACTGTAAGAGAAGGAAACAAATAATCCAGTTTTAACAAAAGTAAAGATTGATCCAGTATTAATAGGAGTAATTAAGATATCTTCTTATCAATTACCTTGCACAGCCCATATATACAGCTGACAATCAACAAACAATACTTCTGCTTGATAGCCTGGAATCTACAAGAACAAAAAACAGAAATGAATGAGAAGAATAAATAGATGGACAAATGAATGAATGGATGGGTGGATGAATTGATGGATGAATTGATGGATGGATGGATTGATGGATGAATGAATGATTGAATGGATGGATTAATGTTAAATGGATGGATGGACAAATGAGTGGATGTATGGGTGGATGTATGGATGAATGAATAGATGGATAAATGAATGGATTGGTGGATTGGTGGAGGAATTGATGGATGGATTAATGTTAAATGGATGGATGGATAAAGGGAGTGATGAATACATGGATGAATGGATGATTGATGGATGAATGAATGAATGGATGGATGAATGGATGAATAAAAGGATTGATGGATGAATGAATGGACAGAAAAATAAACAAACAAATAGATAAATATACTGCTGGATGAATGGGAAAATGGATGAATAAATCAATGAATGAACAAAAATATTTGAAATTACTGTTGATATCTTTACCTCATTGAAGAGATAAGCAATTACAGGCCTTTCTTTCATGAACATCGCAAACTGTACAAACAACAATATATTAAATGAAAATAAATACCAGCAATTTTTTCATTTTAATAGAAACTGTATTGTGTTATAAGAGGCCATTTTCTATCAGGATGCATGGTATAAAACCGAAATTTAAAGTAATTTTTAGAAGGAGATATATTGGAATGGTTAGAATAGAAAAGACTAACTTACATTATGGGGGACTTGCTTGATTCTCCACTGCAGTGTATTCACCTTGGAACATGACACAATGTGATGATAAGTCTTTTGAATACATAAATCATTGAAAGCATATGAATGCATAAAGGGATAAATGAATGAATGGACAGATGAATATAAAGATAAATGAATGAATGAATGAATAAATGAATGGATACATTAATGAATATAGATGGATGTATTAATATATAAATACATACATACATAAATGAATTAATTAATGAATTAATAGAACAAATAATGGTTAGACGGATAAATTAATGAATAGCTACATGAATGAATAGATGGATGAATGAATAAATACATAAATGAATAAATGCATAGATCAAAGAATGAATGGATGGATGGATGGATGGATGGATGGACGGATGAATCAAATAATGATAAGTAAACTAAGCACCTTGTAAAAGAAAGGATATATGACATGGATAAAGGATTAACATACCTCAGCTGTTTTGGGGCCTGTATTGGCTGTATAGTAATTACATGATGGACTTGACACATCATTGGGAGATGTCTGTCTGTCTGTGCTGTATTCACCTTAAACATGACAACCAACATCATCATCATAATTATCATCAGCACCAGCAGTATCAACATGATCATCATCATCATCATTACTTTCATCACCAACATCACCATCATAAGTATCATTATCTAAATCATCATCATCATTGTCATCACTATCAACATCATTATTGCCATGATCATCTTTATCAACACCATTACCATCATTGTCATCACCATTATTATCACTATCATCATCATCAACACCATTACCATCATTGTCATCACCATTATCATCACTATCATCATCATCAACACCATTACCATCATTGTCATCACCATTATCATCACTATCATCATCATCAACATCATCACCATTATCACTATCATCATCATCACCATTATCATCACTATCATCATCATCATCACCATTATCATCACTATCATCATCATCAACATCATTACCATTATCATTAGCATAATTGTAATCACCATCATCAATATCATTTTCATACCATCGTCTTCATCATCATCATTGTCACCATCATCATTACCATCACAATCATTACCTATTGTACCTTTATTGGATGTCCACATTCGTTGTCTGTGCAGAGGTGAGTTAAAGGGACTAACAGCAGGAGAATAGGGAGGTGATGTCAATGAACCTAATAAATAGACACATTAAAGTGCTTGTACCTAACACATAAAGTAAAGTATCATATAATAATAAAGTGGTACCTCTATTAAGCGGTCACCCATTAAGCGGTCGCCCTCTATTAGGCGGCCACAATAAAAAGTCCCAGATCTATTCCTAAACCTATTCTAACCTCTATTCAGCGGTCACTTTGGAAAGTCCGGAGGGTGACCGCTTAATAGAGGTACCACTGTAATAATAACTAACATTTACATAGCACCTATCCAATCCTGTCCTAGTTGCTTTACAATGTACACTCAAAATAAATAAATTAAATTAAAATAATTAGGAAAGGTAAAGATACGTTTTTTAAAAGTTTAAATTTGAAAACATTCAGAGTTTCACAAGAGCATATACTAAGGTACAATCCACATTATACAACCCAACCTTTGCCTACTTTCCTTTAAGAGAAAATAAGACTAAGTGCTATGCTGTTCATATTTATCTCATAAGGAAATATAAATTGTAATAAATATTAATTAAAATAAGTTGATTAAAATAAGTTTTCTGGTACTTCAAGTAGCATGACATTAAAACATTAAAATGCACTACCAAAATAATAGTAAAAAGGCTTTGTCATCTATGTTATCTGACAGTATAAATGTATTCATAATGCAAGTGATAGGACTACTACTATATTATCATAACAGCTACATTGTCTTACCAATAGTGTTATTGATGTACTGCCATTGTCCTGTATTCTGTTGTCATAAGACTACTACTATATTATCATAACAGCTACATTGTCTTACCAATAGTGTTATTGATGTACTGCCATTGTCCTGTATTCTGCTGTCATATGACTACTACTATATTATCATAACAGCTACATTGTCTTACCAATAGTGTTATTGATGTACTGCCATTGTCCTGTATTCTGCTGTCATAAGACTACTACTATATGATCATAACAGCTACATTGTCTTACCAATAGTGTTATTGATGTACTGCCATTATCCTGTATTCTGTTGTCATAGAACTACTACTATATTATCATAACAGCTACATTGTCTTACCAATAGTGTTATTGATGTACTGCCATTGTCCTGTATTCTGCTGTCATAAGACTACTACTATATGATCATAACAGCTACATTGTCTTACCAATAGTGTTATTGATGTACTGCCATTATCCTGTATTCTGTTGTCATAGAACTACTACTATATTATCATAACAGCTACATTGTCTTACCAATAGTGTTATTGATGTACTGCCATTGTCCTGTATTCTGCTGTCATGTGACTACTACTATATTATCATAACAGCTACATTGTCTTACCAATAGTGTTATTGATGTACTGCCATTGTCCTGTATTCTGCTGTCTTTGATAAATCTGATACTCTATGTGTTTATTCAGGTCAGCTGTAAAACCATCCAATAATGACAGGCACTCGTTACAGATACTAGTCCAGTTAGCTGGCCTTCCTCCTATCAACAATCAAACAGTGAGAATGTTAAGATATTACTGCAGTTTTCTGCAAACTCAGACATTCCAACAGCTAGTTGTGAAATACATATTTGGCTGCTGCTATTTACTCGGCACCTTTTATGTTTTCAACTGACAGCAGACAAAAAATTATTTCACAAATAACTGTTGGAATGTCTGAGTTTGCAGAAAGTTGAAAACCGCAGCAAGGGATCTCACGTATACAGGTCACTAATAATAGCTGACAAAGAAGAGTGTTCATAATATACCAACAACATTTTTCCAATTAAACTCAGAATTATATGGAATGGATATGACTTTTACATAAGCATAATTAAAACCTCAGTTATTTTCCATGAGTTTAAAGAGTTACGTTGGTGCTAAAGACTGAACTGTAAATAACATGTACCTGGTTGTGTGAGGGAGAAAATTTGTTTTCTTCTTTTGCTACTGAACTGAGCAAGCTGAGCAAGGTCCAAGAATGCAATATACTGAAAATACAACAGTTTGTTCCCATGCAGTTTTATTATTGGATACACATTCGTTGAGCAGAAAATACTGATAATTGGACAGAAAAAAACCATGTATTGTTTATTATTGATCAGTAATAATCTACTTACCCTTAACAAAGGGCTATTGTTAGTTTTGATTACCACTGGAAGACATTGTTGCTTTTCTTGTTCAATCAAAGTCTCAATAGGAAACTGATAGGCCTTCAAATAGAGAAGAAAACTTAAGCATAACATTAATGTTTATTTTTGACAAACAGCAACATAGATGAATAGGAAGAATAAAAAATGAATTACAATTAATGAATTTGCAAATGAGTCAATTAAAGATGACCTCCATATAGACAAAACTTTTTGTCTCTCAAGACTACAAATAGCTGAATGATCACAAAATACCAACAACATAAGCAGACAATATAAATAACCCTGAAAAATAACAATTTCATACGTCATCACATGGACATATCATGATAAAAGCACCGGCATTAACTGAATACACAATGTACAGACTTGTGTATAGCTTGTAATTTATTGAATAGATTACCTGTGTGTTGTAGATCACAAACAGTGCATTACCAAACCCCCAGATAAATGATAACAAGATTCCAAGCCAGAGAGTAACCCACAACATATTGATATCAATCAAACCAGACAGAGAATCAAGTGGAACTGAACCCCTGAAAAATATAGTATTTTAACATTGTGGTTCAGGCTTCTATTGAGCTTAATACAAAAGAAATCACTTCAGTGACGAGATATGTAAATATCATACAGATTTTGTACTGATTAGGATAAGTTTCAATTTTCTGGGCCAGATTTATTTTTGTCTTGACAATTTTAGTAACATATGAAAGAACTAATGTTGAACTTTCGTAAGTACTATACAAAATTCATGTCTGTTCTTTAGGCGATATACAACAGCTTGACTCACCATTGTAATCACATACAGATCGCCTGCTCATATTGTATATAGTACATAAGAGCCCAGGAGTACCCATCCAGTTATAAACAGGAAGCCCACATTAGTATTGTTAAGTTAGCTTGAGGCTTGTACAAAGTTTTGGAAGAAATTATGTGAAAAATGAATGTAATACAAACAAGATAATATTCAATGACAAAGACAAACCTGTCTGGTGTTGCAGCAAGAAATGATGCTATCATCTTCTTGGGGATGTTGCCTAATGGAAGAGAAATAAATAACTACAAAATAGATCAATGGATAAATTGATGAATGACAGAATAAATGAAATAATAAATCAATGAACAAATGAAGGTTTCAAAGGTTTATGTGTTTTCCACATACAAAAGTAAATACAAATATAAAGATCAGCTAAATTAAGTGGAAGGTGCAAGAGAGACAACCCAATGAATGAACAAATGAACGGACAAATGAATGAATAGATAGATAAATGAATTAATAAATGAATGAACAAATGAATGAATGCATAAATGAATGACAGTAAATCAGAGGTGCCTTCAGCTTACCAAACAAGTAAAATAGTGGATAGTACCAGCGAAGGGCCTGTTGAAATACATCAATATCAGGTTAATTAGCACACCTTTCTTCACTGAGTAAAATATGAACAGTTACTCACCTTGATTGTCATGACAACAGCATTGTAAATACACAGCCATACTGCTGCTTTCACACGAAAAAACTTTCTTTGCTGAAAAAGTGTTGAATTAGTGTTAACCTTTGTTTATTGGTAATAATAATAATAATAATAATAATATTAATAATAATAATAATAATAATAATAATAATGATGTAAAAATGAGACTTAGTAAAGAAATAATTGTTTTTTGACGTTTCGGAGCCATCACGCTCCATTATCAGATAATACTAATTTCAAAATGCAGAAGTTCGCTTATAAACTAATTTATGTAAATAATTTAGCCTTGATGGAATCGGACTGTACATTCAGGACAGGTTTTAATTCCCTGATGTACAGCATCTCGTGCAGAAGGCAGTCAAATTTGCTGGAACATTTCTTAAGAACAATAAAGTTATTAATTAAGTTGTCAGGAGCAGTACTATTGTGTTCTTTAATATAGTGTTTATAAATAGATGAAGATTTTTGCTTGTGCTGTTCAACGCGTACATGAAGGTGTCCATTTGTGAAACCTACATAACCTGCATCGCACAGGTCACATTTAAAAGAATAAACGACACGTTGTTGATTCACAATAGTAGGTTTCAACTCCCGTGTTTTGAGATCTTCTTCAAGCTTACGGGTGGTAAAGATGGGCTGGATAATGGTACCGACGTTTACGCTAAGATCAAAGAAAAAGCAGCTCAAAGATCTGTGACCTGTGCGATGCAGGTTATGTAGGTTTCACAAATGGACACCTTCATGTACGCGTTGAACAGCACAAGCAAAAATCTTCATCTATTTATAAACACTATATTAAAGAACACAATAGTACTGCTCCTGACAACTTAATTAATAACTTTATTGTTCTTAAGAAATGTTCCAGCAAATTTGACTGCCTTCTGCACGAGATGCTGTACATCAGGGAATTAAAACCTGTCCTGAATGTACAGTCCGATTCCATCAAGGCTAAATTATTTACATAAATTAGTTTATAAGCGAACTTCTGCATTTTGAAATTAGTATTATCTGATAATGGAGCGTGATGGCTCCGAAACGTCAAAAAACAATTATTTCTTTACTAAGTCTCATTTTTACATCATTATGCGTTTCTAAATCATTACTTATAATAATAATAATAATAATAATAATAATAATAATAATAATAATAATAATAATAATAATAATAATAATAATAATAATAATAATAATAATAATAACAAATGAAAACTAGTATAGGCTGCGTCAGTGTTTTATATAAACGATAGGTAATAGAATGAAATTTGTAACACCGTAAAAAAATGTTGACTTAACTTTACTGATGTTTCGAGTTTTAGCCCTTTATCGGAGTAAAAGGAATAATACTGATAATAATAAATAACTTAAATATAATATTTACAGTGCAATGGATAAGCTTGTTGCCCTCAAAACTGGTGATCATCAGATGCTGTTATGTTTTGTATTTGACACAAAATGTAAAACATTTGTAGACAAATATATTATTGAAAAACTTAAAACAGATAGAAATCTATCCACAAAATAATATGCTAGATGATTGTAAAAAGTCCCAAATTCTGATGTACATGAAAGGTTTTGATTGAATTGATGATGATCTTCATGGTTGTTTAATGCAAAAAAGACCTTCATCAGGATTCAAACCTAGTTTCCATTTAAGTAAAGTAAGGATTACCTGTAGAATAGGAAATATGAAGTGAAACTCTTTGTTAGCAAAGTAATGTAAACTTGTATAAAATCCCTAAAAGAGAAACATCAAATATTTTATACATTTGGTATGTACATGTACATAATTGTACAAGATTGACCTAATTATTGAACTACTTACCAACCAACTGCCAAAGGCAACAAGAAATACTCCATACTCATTGAGAAAACATTCATCTTCTGACCTTGACAAATAACATGATACAATAATTAACAAAAGTAATAACTTAACATCATAAAAAACGTTTTCAAACATTGATCAACTGATTGTACTAAAAATTATTTACTATTTGCTTGATCAATGCCCCAAGGGCAATGTAAGAATTTGTCTCAGAATCTCTAGATGTTGGGTAAATCAAAGAGTCTGACTCACACAACCACATCAGTTCAACTACAAACTTATCATGTATAAATAAAAGCTATTATTATTATATATTTTTATTATTATTTATTTAGTTGAACTGAACAAACTTTAATTTTTCAATTTCAGAGTTTTATGTTGACTTTTTACACTAAATTAGGCTTAATATACTATTTGACAAAAGGCACATTTGCACAGGCACAGCTAAGCCTTGATTTGTTGTAGAAATATTCACAAATTCCAAACAAAGCATGGGAATATACTAGGACAAAACACATTTAAATTTACTCCAAATCGAGGTTATCCCTGTGCAAATGTGCCTTTTATCAAATTGTACAGTCGTGCTGAATAACATGAAACTGGATTATTGAACAAATGAAATGGCAGCCATGCTGGTGGTCTTGACAAAAGAAAACCATTACTGTGACTGGTGGTACTTTTGTTCAATTCGCTCTCCTGGGAATGGTTGCAATCCATCTACTGAACACTTACTGTTCTGATAGTATTGTCAAAGAATCAAATGGTTTAGTCAAGACAGTCAACATGAACCATGTAGATAAACCCCCACAGGTACAACAAAGAAACATGTGAAGAAGACGAGAAGGATAAAGCAGAAACACCATGGATGATATTCTGTTTTTATGAACCACATCTTGAACTGAAAAACAAAAACAGGTTTTGATAACAAAACTGCAGCATTTCTTTACATATTTACTGTATAATTCACTATAATAGAAATCGCCGAATTAAAACCTAAATCTAAAGAGGGCAAGTAAATTTATTAACGATTTCAATTTGGCCATATTCTATCTGTCAACATTTTCAATAGTCTGCCCCGAAGAGTTGCACATAATGCTAGAAAATAGGTGAGCAGTGTCTACAAGTTCTGGTATTGTGATGTTAATTTGCCAACCATTTTCACAATAGATTTTTTAATTTTCTTTGTTCTAATAACAATGGTTGTTTGGCAAAACCATAACAAAATACGCCACCTATAAGGGATTGAATATTTAAAGATTCTATGCACAAACAGATATATCAAAACATGTAAATATACTAGTTTACTTGCTAGTTTCCATGTAAAATGATAGAGATAGATGGATGATGGGTTGGAAAGATGAAAGGATGAATGGACAGACACTTCAATTGATAAACATAATAACAAGTAATGTTTTACCTGTGTTAAATTTATTGGTTGATAAGGAAAGGACAATTGTAATTACGCCATAGAATACAAACACCAACCAGAAATGAACTGCAAACAGTGTACTGAAAACCTCTACAAGAAACAATTATGATTATAAGAAGTATTTAGTATTTATTATTGGATATTGTAATCATTGGTATTAGAGAATATGTATTAGTTCACTGACTGATTGATTGAATGAATGATTGGTGTATTGAGTTGTTAATGAAAGGATTGACTAAATGAATGATTGATTAATTCATTGAATGACTGCTTCATTGAGTGAGTGTCATGTTTATTCACTGACTGATTGATTGATTGACTGGCTGATTGAAATATTAACTGACCGCCTAGTTGACTGACTGTCTGATTGATTGACTGGCTGATTGATTGACTGACAGATTGATTGACTGACAGATTGATTGACTGACAGATTGATTGATTGATTGACTGACAGATTGATTGACTGACAGATTGATTGACTGACAGATTGATTGACTGTCTGATTGATTGACTGACAGATTGATTGACTGACAGATTGATTGACTGACAGATTGATTGATTGACTGACAGATTGATTGACTGACAGATTGATTGACTGTCTGATTGATTGACTGACAGATTGATTGACTGACAGATTGATTGACTGAAAGATTGATTGATTGATTGACTGACAGATTGATTGACTGACATTGATTGATTGTTGGACTGACACATAGTAAAATAGTACAAAAATCAATACCTGAAAGCCATGATACAGGATGGAATATATCAATAGAAACAATGCCAATAAACACAAGTAAAGCACATGGAAGGCACAGTATTAACCACGACACACTTGCACCTGATCGCCATAAGTACTCCTGAAAACAAAAAAATATATTATATAAAGTTGCAACACACTAATATGAGCAGGATTCCCTCCTATCTACCCACTTTTTGTCTTTTACGATAACATAAAATTAACTTTAATTTTGAAGCGTCAGCAAGGATCTATATGTTTTATACGATGTAGTTACCACTTAAAACTATTGACTTGAACCATTCAAGATACAGCCTTACGATCGTAGTTGCCCTCTAATAACTAGTCTATGCTATCATGGAGCTCATTATATGCAATTATTTTTCACAACAATAAAAGTAGAGTAATAGAATAATACATAAAGTTTAATATCGGAAGAATATTCTACTTCAAACACTGTCAGAAATTGTCACATTTTCATGATTTTCAAATTATCGCCTACCCCTTCAGTAAACCAGTTTGTATTGATATTTTGTCCATTACTATCTCCATTGACACCGTTTGGATTCATGATGCAATAACTGAGGAAAACACAAGCATGAACAGCTAATCGCCCTGTCAAACCAACGAGGAATACTAGAATGAACTTCAACTTCAAATCAGTCCGCCATTTTGGAAATAGAACAGCTCTGCGCGCAAGGGTACATGGTATAAAACGTTGACCAATCATATCGGTGAAATACAGTTTGGCGGGAAGTCTGCCTTAAAACACAGGAAACCCAAACTTGAACAATTCAGAGCTCATGAATAGCAAATGATTCTTCAAAAAATATTCTTTATACATTTTTTGGCTTTAAAATTAAAATTTTAAATGCTATGATATTTTGGCAGCTGTCAATCAAATCACCAGTCAATGATTAAGTCTATTGTCATATCAATTATTAAGGGCTAAATGTAGCAGATTTGTAATTAACTAGCATGTGCTGTGCAATATATATCAATTTCAATAAACAGAGTGAAGTGAAATTAGTTTTGTGAAAATGGTTGTCAAAGTGTGTATCATGATAACAGCAATGTTTAATACCATTAATAACATTTGATATAAAATCTCTTTATTCAATGTTACAACCAAATGATCAAATATAAATAAATGTAGTAACAACCAAATAATAATTTATTCAAACGGCAGCATCTTTATATATTAGCTTTGCTTTTATATTTTCAAACTGCAAGTACATTTATGTAATATATTTGTCTTGCTTTGTCAAGTGCAAATGCTCAGAAAAAAGGTTCCCAAGTTCTCCAGGTGAGAATTAATGATGGTAATTGGACTGAGTGGAGTCCAATTCGGTCTGTAATCATACAAGTGATTACAAAATCGGACGACGGCGTAGCGGGAGTCCGATTTTTTTATCACGAGTATGATAACAGACAGAATTGGACAACACAAAGTTTGATTACATATTAATCATAACTATTACAATTTCAGAGAAAAATGTGTGGGGTTTCTAATAAAAATGAAAAAATCCTCCATTTTTTAAAAAACTCATTTTTTGAGAATAATTTTCATTGCTATAGTGATTTGTATCAATTCAGTGATTGGTTGATTAATCTGGAAGCAGTAAAATCATTTGGCTCATAAAACTGTCCGATAACAACTGTCCGATTACAGCCAACTATCCGATTACACTGTCCGATTACAAAAACAAGATTGATTAGTGGAAAATAGAGCAGTCTGTCAACCAATCAGATTCGAGGAAATTGTAATAGTTATGATTAAGCCCAATATGTCATTTTGATTACAAGTCAGATGTCTAACCACTGAGCTACTGTTCATCAAAAGGTCTAGTGAGGACAAGATGTCAACTACATCATGACGTATGATGTATCACTTTATTAGGATGTACAAATTACTCTTGAGTGGATAGTAGAGTGCTTAGAGTGGAGGCATTTAACCCGTGAAATAGAAATTGCTTGCTAAAGTGTAATAGTCAAATAGACACAAAAGAAAACAATGGAATTAGAGACTGCTATAAGGTGTATTAGTCTAATATCTATTTCACGGGTTAAATGACTTCACTCTATACTATGCCCATGAAATAACATCTAAATAGTTACTAACTAATAGTTTTATTTAGTGACTATTACATGTATAGTCGCTATCACTCAACTGGATTAGTCGCTATCACTCAACTGGAACAGCTTTAGTAACAATACACAAGGGAAAGCATTGCAGATACACAAGAGTATAGAAAGTTAATACTTTATTTAATAACCCATGAAACCGGCAAAGTTTACTTTCAAACAATAGAAAACAAAAGAATTAGACTGTAATAGTACTAAATATTTCATTGGTTTGTGAAAACTATAATTTCTAATAAAATGCAATGTCGAAACAATAAAGTTTGTCTTTCTATGGTCTTGAGTATTTGGTTTCCCCTGTGTATTGTTACTATAGCTGTTCCAATCGAGTGATAGTGACTAATAGTCACTAAATAATGTCCTTTTCATGTAATATTTTTTGCTAGAATATATTTAATAACTGCACAATTTTTAGTTACTGACACATCTTTATAGACGGTATTTAAACAACTATCTTTTATATTTGTAAAAAGTAAAAGAAAAAAGAAACATTTTCTATCAAAAATCCATTTGTTGTTTGTAACTTCTAATATACATGTATATGCTGGTTTTTGTTTGGATTTCATTATTGAAAGGTATAGTTGTTTTGTGTACAGTTGCTAATATATTTGTGTAAAAGTAGTTTGTGTCTTCTGTCATGAGTAAAGACCATTGTTGTGCATAAGTGTTTATTGTGTAGGGGTGATGGTTATAAGTAGAAGTTGTAAGGTTAAAAGGTGCTCAATGTGGTGCTCATATAGAATAGTTCACAAAGATCTCAATAAGCTTTACACAGGTTTATGTAAAGCTGACAGCGTAGTATATAAAGTAGTTATTGTGTAGAGGTTATGGCCATGCATAAAAAGAAGTTTTTGTCTAAATGACATGATAGTTCATAAATTGATGATACATTGTTGCCTTGGTTACCGGGTTATATGTCAGTTGTATGAGTTTCTGATGCCTGGACAGGTATTCTTGGTCGTTCCTCTCTATCACCACTATGATTTCTTCCCACTAGTTCCCACCCTGCTTGGTGCTCAATTGCCTCTGCTTGCCTTGCTTGATCAGCTACTGGCATCAGACGCTGTAGAAGCTCCTTCATCTCTTGTAGTTTCTTGTCTTGCTGCTGTATTTTTTTATTGGTTGCATTGACTATGTTAGTTATAGCAAGCATAGCATTTTTATTGCCATCTGGTGCAATGTCTTCCAGTCTCCGAGGACCTGCATTAGCAACAGCTGGGTCTGTGCCCACACCAATTTGCAGGAAAGGGGTACTGATTCTGACCCCTGACAAGAGAATCAAGCAGAGAATGATGACCACAATGCATGCAATGAACATGATAGGCTGCCACTGTAATGGAAGATGTTGAAAGAGGGCGCGAAAGCTCTTCCCTGCTGCATCAGCAATCAACTCAAATGGCTCGACGATAAACCTTGTTATGGTGACTGCAACAGCCTTGAAATAGAAATACATGTCACAGATTATATTTATCATCATCACCACCACCACCACCACCACCATGATAACAAACCAGTCATCTTTATCACTGCCACCACTACCACCACGATAACAAACCAGTCATCTTTATCACCACCGCCACCATTATCATCGTCATCATCACCACCGCCACCACCACCATGATAACAAACCAGTCATCTTTATCACCACCGCCACCATTATCATCGTCATCATCACCACCACCACCATTATCATCGTCATCTTAATCACCACCACCACTACCACCACAATGACAAACCCAACCCAGTTATCTTAATCACTGCCACCACTACCACCATGATAACAAACCCATCCAAGTCATCTTTATCACCACCACCACCATTATCATCATCACCACTACCATTATCATTATTGGCATCATCTCCACCACAATCATCATCACCACAATCATCATCATCATCACCACCACCACCATTAACATCATTACCACCACAATCATCATCATCATCACCACCAGTCCCAACCCCACCACCATTGGCATTATCTCCCCCACAATCATCATCATCATCACCCCTATCATCATCATCATCACCACCACAATCACCATCATTATCACCACCTCAATCATCATCATCACCACCACCAACATTAACATCATCACCACCACAATTATCATCATTATCACCACCACAATCATTAAAGTTCATTACCATGGATGGAGGGACTTCCCATATAGGATCAACCAGCAGTGCTTCTTGATACATCTTGCAGGAACTATCACCGAATGTAAACGAGCTCTTCCACCAAAGACGGAATGATTCAGTGAATTGAAGTTTATGGTGTGTATGACAGTGTTTCTCAATGTCATTCATAATCATACTCTGCTTCTTTGCAAACTCTTTCTTGTACAGTCGACACCATTCCCAAGGAATACTAACAACAAATGCCACTAGCAACAGATAAAAGAACTGCTGACGAACTGTTAAACGTGTGTACATCTCAAAGACAACAACTGTAGTAATCAAACACACAAAGACAACAATGAGAATCAAGGTGCCAACATCGAAATGTTGCTCCAAAGTCATCCAATAATTTTCATGCCAATAATCAGTCAATGACCTATCTACCATGCTTTGCTTTAATATATCAGTAATATCATGGACGTTGGATTTGTCTTCTAAAAACCTCTTCAGTACTTCTCTATTCGCAGGAGTCAATGTGATCTCAGTGTTTGGATTGATGTCAGACGTTGCCTTGAGTACTGTACGGACTATTTGCTTCAAATATGGTGTATCAGAAGATGGAAGTTCTTCCGGTGGATCTTGAGATGTGTTAGTGCAAAGTTGCTTTTGGCAGTCAGACAACTGCTTCTGGAGATTTGCAAAAGCTGAAGATAAAACAGCACTTGGGCACTAAAAATATCAAGAAAATAATATCAATTAGTTATAACAAGTTTTACAAGGCATATCTACATATATTTACATATATATACAATGAATATACAACAAAACATGTACATCAATAAGTGTAATATATGTGGCAGAAATTGAAATGGTTAACACATGCCATTATAAATTCCATATATTGAACACTAAAAACTCACATTTGCATCGGGCACTGCAGGAATATCATCTACCATATTATGAGGATCAATCCAATGGTCTGTATTCGGAGGTTCTCCTGAAACATCTTCACTTGTCTCAGGTTCATCAACGGTCGGTTCAATCTTTGCAGTCTTTTTGCCTGATCGTCTTCGTCTGTTTGATCTGCATAAAATAGCCGTAAAACACAGCAAAATAACCAATAACTGCAGAAAGCGTTTCATATTTATAATACCCATTATGATTATCGATGAGTTAGATCGAAGATATTGTAAAAACTGGCTTATAATGCAGCTTTTTGTGTGTATAAATTCTTGTCAGAATGTTTTGAATTTCTTTCTCGGAAATAACGAGGCTTTCTCGGCCATTTCACCACAGGAACCCCAAAACCTGATCTACGAAATAACCGGAACAAATTTGATTTTTTTCTGTCGTTTTACATCTTTCCTTATTACATTCTATCATTTGGATTGTTTAAGTAAACGCAAAAACAATGTATACAAATTTAATCTTACTTTACAATTTGTTTTTAAATGATTGGGATACCTTTGCTTCCACAACACAGGAAGCCCATTTGGTATTTAACGAGCTTACTAATTATTTAAGGGGGCATGGGGTAGGGGAAGTCCTATTTTTACGGTTTGTGATGTTTCAATAAACCATTGTATGATATTATATTACACTAGTATCGGTATTTGGTCTAGGGTAAAAACATAACGCCAGCTGTATCTGCACAAGACGTACTGCCTTGAACATAGGAATATTCTTTCTTAGGTAAGCTATCACTAATATTATAAGTAAAAGTTATTGTTTGCCTAATAACAATATACCATTGCAACTATTACATAATTATCATCTATGTAAAACTAGCCATGCGCGTATTAGTTTCATTTGACTACTTCGCATACAAAAGAGCCGTGTTCCAATTCAACAACAAACCGTGAAACACACTTTTATTTAATTAGTGTATCACTTTTTAATAATACACTTAAATTCCATGTTATTTGACTATAACACTTTGACTAATACACATTGTTTTACGGGGGGTACTTTTTTGTAACAACCTGAAAGTAAACTGTTCACCGTGTGAAAAGTAGGTAAAACTTACTGACGTTTTGGACATTTTATAAACTGGAATAAAAACGCGGGAAAATATTTGGTCGATGGACTAAAACCCGCAATAAATTGCCCGCGCTTTCATCCAAAACGTTAAATGTTCTACGCAAACGTATTCCTCGTGAAATTTTGTTGATGTTTCGCAAGAAAACAATTTCAAATGCAGCTTCACACGCCAACAACTTTAAATCTAGTTATTAGCCTTTTTAGATTTTTCATTTTGCAGATTTGATAAGCAATTCGTACAATAGTTTGAGATTTTGACGATTTTGGCAACTTGACAGCATTCATTTTGTAGGAAAGGTCAAATTTTGTTACCAGAGAACTAACAGAAAAACAGGCACACTCAGAAAGACAGACAGACGGACAGACAGACAGGCAGACAGACAGACAGGCACAGACTGATGGCCAGAAAGGCAAAATTAAACAATGAATACTTGTAAAACGTCGAAGGGCTAAAGCTCGAAACGTCAGTAAAATTAAATCCGCATTTTTTACGGTGTTACAAATTATACTATATTGCCTATCGTTTTTTTCCCCTAGGCAACCGTTGTCATGGTAGCCAAGACGTCACTATTGACGTGTGCCGTGCTGGCTTTGTTCCTCCAATCAACGTACGGCACAGCGTCACGTGGTACACAACAGTGTCAGCTCCCTCCCGTATGGAAGATCAATGGAGTGGACCCTGTAGCACAAGCACGTGCTAGAGGCGATGTAACCGTACTAGCTCTGCTAGTATCTTACTGATCTTTCTGTCAGTCACAGGCCCGTAAACTAGAGGCTATTCGTAACATTCTAGCGATATACCCTCATTTGGTCAAGGGGCGTGGTGTCTCGTTCATGGTACTGAATGGTCGTAAAGCTGCTAGTACCTTCTCTTGGTATAAAGGTAAAATAGGCTTCCCTGCTTATCAAGAACCATCGAGCAAAGACTACTGGAAGATGTTGAATGGTGCTAAAGATGATATCATTATCTATGATCAATGTGGGAGACTGTCCTCTCATCTTAAAATGCCAAATAGTCATCTTGGTCGTTATGGCTATGTACAGTAAGTATCACTGTCTGTTTAGCCTCACATTCATGTTGACACAAAGTTAGATAAAAATTATGAACAGTAAGTAATATTGACTACTTAGCCTCGCTTTCATGTTGAAACAAAATAAGACAATTGTTTTGCAGTAAGTAACATTCACTCTAACTATACTTATCCTCGAGTTCATGTGGAAACAAAATAAGACAATTGTTTTGCAGTAAGTAACATTCACTTTAACTACTTAGCCTCGAGATCATGTGGACTTCTTAATCGTTTCTAAATTACCCAAACAATGCCTCCACCGTTCAGTGAAACCTTCGAGACACCCATCTAAGGTCATTGCTGAACGGTGTTTGGGTAATTTAGATTTAGGAATAAGAAGAAATTCATATTACCCACAGTCCCTTTCGGTCGTGCAATCGCCAATCACCAATCGTCGTTCGCCCCGTCAACCATTTTTTTAAATAAGTCATCCAGCTAGGGAAAGGTTTCTGTCGAGTATTGGTAGCATTTGATTAATTAGAGTCAATTCTTTACTTACCTAGACAGGAACTGTTTAAAGCGGCTAAAAATGGTGTATGCGGCACATGTAGTCAGCAGGTTACCATGACAACAAACACTACTACTACACCACAACCATCAACAGCAGCAGAAGTATCAACAACCACAACAGCAACGGCAACAATCACAACAGCAACACCTACCCCAGTAGCAGCGACCAAAAAATCAAAGACAAAGAAGATGAAGAAAACGAATAAGACGAAGAAAGGGAAGCCATCTCAAGGCTAAAGTAACAGTTACTCACAAGAAATTGTGTGTTGTAATCATTATAGTAGTTATATCATCTTTTATATCATCTCATAGATTTGTTTGTCGTTAAAAGTAAAAATGGTTAATGATAGATAAGTAGGAAATACAGCTGTTTTCATTAACCCGTGAAAAAAAAAAGAACACAAAGGATTTAATCAATTCTTGCTGCTGCAAAAGAGAAGGAGTGTTATCCTCAACCATTGCACCATCACCAACAACCAATATCTGGACAGTACCAGAACAATGCATACACTGCAAAAACGGCTGAGTAGATACAACTCAGGATGTTGAGTTAATCATGAATTCAGGATGGCACTTCATAGTGAGTTAACCCAACTCTATAGTGAGTAAAAGTAAGGTTCAACTCAATATATTGAGTACATTGTACAACTACAACCAGCTCCTCACAGGATGAACAACGACCAGACGCAGGTCTGTGGATAGTTAGGAACACTAGCAACACTAACAGCTACAACAGCAACACTAGCAACTACAACGCTAACAACAGCACTAACAACAGCATTAACAACACGCGTACGAACAACAACACTAACAACAACACTAACAATAGTAATGATACACCAAAGAGTGTTTCACGGGTTACTGAAAACAGTTCTAATACTTTTTTGTACAATACTATACAAAAGATTCCCAATCGCAAAAGCTTTCACATACCGAACAAACCTCGCTTTAAGTGAAAAGCTTGCTCAGTTCATAATCAAACATTGACATAAACTGTTCATTCTATGCTTTATAGTAATTTTCGGTTTTAATATAATTTATAAAGGGCCTGATTATTGCTTACAACAACTAGTCAGTGATTTCAAGTGGTTCAAAAATGCTTTATGTATTCAAGTATGACGACAAAGAGGTAAACATTTAGCCTCTTTTTCTGATGTTTCCTATCAAAGGCATCAAATGAAACATTTAAAATCTAAAATTGGGATCCCTGTGGAATTGTTCATATATATTACATCATTTTGCTAGGATGACGATTTTGACGAAAAGAGTTTCACGTTAAGATCTGATTAAAAAGAAGAATTTGTAATTGAAAATTGAAGAATTATCCACTCAATAAAGTTTCCTTAAAACCTAAAAAGTATGCATTTTTTGATGCGCTTAAACTTTACTTTTATAACCGTCACTTAACGCGTCTTTACGATCTAAACGCCATCTTTACAGACACGCGTAATGGTGCGTATATTTTTTGAGAACTATACGCATAAAAACGCCTTTCGTAAAGCTCTGTAAATGTGACTTTTCATGCTGTGTACTTCTCAAGCTTGTTGCAAACAGTGCGTGCATGCTCCGTCACCAAATATATTTATTGATTGCTCTGAATCTCTTGAAAACTCAATCTATTTTTTTGACGAGAATAAGTTGATTGTTTAGTACATTAATATTCACTTTACTACTGATTGGTGCTTTGTTCCCGTGAGGCTTTAGGAGAATCCTATTAGTAACAATATTGAACTGCGCATAATAGACCGAATCGAAATATGGAGTACTCCTATTGTTCTTGACCTCGTGTTCACGTTTAAAAACAATAGAGTTTTCACATGTATGCGAGGCAGGGCAGTCAAGAAGAATTGTTATTCAAATTGGCCGCCATATTTCGATTCGGTGTATAGACTAGACGTTTTTCGATTATATAAATCGATAGTTTACTCCGACGAAGGGTTTATTGATAGTTAGACGATGATCATCATATATGCATATTATAGCTCCACTACTCAACCAGCTACGCCCTTCGAGTAGAAATAGCGCGCGCAGTAAAAATCACAAAAAAGCGCGCGAGTCTACGTCATAACTATCAATGACGTCATAGTCTAGGTTTCTTAAAAAGAAGACGCGATGTCTGGTAGAAAGTCAGGCAAAAAGCCTACTGAGCAGCAAGGATCCAGGACATATAGAGGTTCATATCCCTGCTTACGAAAAACACCCGAGATAGTGGTGGACCAGTTTGATGAAGACGATGAAGAGGTAATAAAGACTATACTAAACTTTGATCATGGTTTTAACTAAGGATTTCTCTTTAAAACATTTTACAACGAAATTAATGACGATGTTTTAGAGACAACATATATGTTGTTTTATATCAGGATAACCAACCTCAAAGTGACGACGAAGAAACTACTATACAAGCTCTACGGACAGTTATACACAAACAAGCCGAAATGATCCAAAAACTCGACCGAGAAATCCTACAACTCAAGGGTAAAAATGGACGAAACTGTACATGTCAGAAACCAACAGTCGATGAAGAAGATATGCTATCTTATATAAACTGTAAGCTTGATTTACTTACGGAACAAGTTTTGTTTATCTCTAAGAAAGTCGCTCATGATCGCCGATGCCGTGGCTATTGTGTCAAACATGTCCGTACAAAGAAGTGCTTGTGTCGTGGATTTGAGGCTGCGCATCGATGCTGTGGTCGCATTGGTAGCATCTGTGATTGCTAGAGCTCAAATAAACACTATTCAATATCATTATTGTATTTACATCATAAATTTCCCGCCTCTTTGAATTTCCAGGCGCGCGCGCGCTTTTCTCTTTTTCGCGCGCTTTTTGTTATAATTACCGATGGAATTATTTCAAGTACTATAATAATGTTTCTAGAAAATGGCACGATTTTTTTCAGCTGAAGTCAATATTTTTATTCCGTTCTTCAAATAAAATATAAAATAAGTTATTCTAATGCTTTTTTCTTCTTGTTCATGCCATACGCAGCAAGTCTTTCTGCTGATAGTCCAGCAAGTTTTCCTTTATTCGCTCCTTTGAATTTCCTTGAAAGTCGTTTCTTGTCGGCCATTGATTTTGCTTCCTTAACTGAAATTCTCTTTTTCCATCCTTTCTTTGAGAGCAATGTCATTTTCTTCTGCTGTTTGGTGTGTTGTTTTGTATTTTCTGTCAACCTTTCGTGGTCTCCATTTAATTGTTTCTCTTGTGTGTCGGTTGAGGTAGTCTCTCTTTCCTCACTAGTTGTACTATAAGAAAGAAAGTCAAAATAAGCAATCAATAAAATGATTAAATGCGTTAAATGCGTTAACCCCTAAGCTGCATACTTACTTATTTGATTCGTTATCTGTAGGTGTGTTTTGCGATATAAAGGTTCTCTTTTTTCGTTGTTCGTCTCGAGCGAACTTTCGATATTTCTTCAAATCTTTCCGTTCATCTTCCTCATCTCTAGAAGCAAATAAAACAGAATTCATCCATGTTAATACTAGCACAATCTTCTAGTAGAGAAACCGGTGTTTTTGTTAAGTTAATGTGAAGATATTATCATAGTTAACTTATTGTTTTTACCTGTATTGTGACATTTTCTTGACAGATACCCACTCATTTAGTTCTTTCTCTGGGTACTTGATAACCTAGTGACAGATAACAAGTCAACACAATGTGAACTGACAAAATCACTTCCTAACATTAGAACGCTCAATTTATAGACTCTATGAAAATGATAAATCTGAGATTAGAAAGGCTTATTTTAGTTGAAAGACTACAAACTATTGTAAAGTCTTTAATTGCTGTTCTATAAAAACCGAGAGGCATCAATTGGTTGATTGATTGAAGCTACCTGCATAGGTTGTTACACATTTTATAAATATGCCTATGAAAAAAGCTTATGAAAAGCCTATGAAAAGCCTATGAAACCCCTATGAAAAGCCTATGAAAACCTTACGAAAATCCTATGAAAAACGTATGGAATTATTAAAAGCCTATGGAAAGCCTATGAAAAGCCCATGGAAAGCCTATTAAAGCCTATGAAAAGGATTTCACATGATCTATTATTTCAAAAATCAGTAAACACTATGTCGGTCAGCATTTGTAGCATACCTCATCTGTGCTGAGTCCAAAGTCGTTTGCCAAGACCTTTCTGTACTTAAATCGACAAGGCAAGTCATGTATGATATCTTCGTAATCCAGTTTATAATACTCATCAAAGTATTCTTCAAACGTTTTCTCATCTGGAATAGTAGAAAAGATTACCAAATGAATAAATAAATGATCTAATCAACAAGTAAACAAAGGAAAAAGAATGAAAATAGGAATTAATGAACTCAGAAGGTGAATGAATAAATGAACAGACATATAGATTAATGAATGAATGAATAAATGAATGGAGGGAGGGAGGTGGAGGGAGGGAGGGAGGGAGGGAGAGTATTTATTAAACTAATTGAAAACAAATGACCTGGAAACAAAATCAAAGATTCACGAGCTAGATATATATAATATTTTGAGAGTATCCCATATTGCCTTACTTGGATCAAACAAAGGTTTTTGTTTACTCAATGCATGTGAAAGTGCAGTTGTTCGTTTGTTTCTTTGTTGTTTGGGCTGTTGTTCTTCCATACTTGGATCATAATCAGCATCCATCTACAAGCAAAACAGTACCATGACCCACAATCCTCATTCTCAACAAACGAAGGATGGGTGGCCTAGCGGTGAGAGCGCTGGCCTTTCACCGCTGTGGTCCAGGTTTGAGTCCTGGCTTGGGCATGGATTATATGTGAGTTGAGTTTGTTTGATGTGTTCTTCTCTCCTATGCCACAAGGGTTTTTCTCCGGGTTATCCGGTTTTCCTCCCTCCACAAAAATGAACATGTGAGCCGAGTTGTGTGCAAAATAATTAAAGTAGAGGTAGTGAGTGTGTGTCTGAGTCTCCCCGATTAGTAGGGCACACAGAGGAAAGTAACAGGGGCTAGCCCTGGAGTCAAAGCATGTGTATTAAACTCATTAAGACTTACATTAAACTTTCCATTGTCGTAGTATGTATCTAAAAGAGAGGAACAGAGAATTAGCCCAACCAATAGACTTTCAGTTAACAATTACACTGATATTACCATCGTAATCGGCATTAGGGTCCTCATCTGTGCAGTCATGGTTACCTTCCCAATCATCCCAGTTGTCCTCTAGAAGAAATGATAGTAAAATGATGCCAATGATGAATATGATGATAATATTAAAAACTAACCACACCCTATTTCCATTGTTTAATGTAGGTTTTGAATTTCAGGGGAAGACCCGGGAGAGGTTTTTAATTTTTAATTTAAGACCTGCATCAGGTATTTTTGCCAAGTTAGTCATATACACACACATTTGAGAGTTTTGAAATTTTGAAATTCAATGCACATTTATTTGAGATTTTAGACACACACTAGATGTCTTAAAGTCTTAAAACTTAAGGAATTGACTATTTTAACCTTTAAAAAACGCAAAGGAAATCTTACGAATTGACCCTACCGAGCCTCGAACCCTCAACCCTTCGCATCTTACAGTCCATTCACTTACCACTATGCTATCCGGTATTTCGTTGACAATGAAGGAATTTTAAGAAGCTTTATCTCAGCACAGCTATTGTTCGACGTTAAATTGATGCAAATATAAATTATTCAATATAAATTAAATCCGATTATTTGAGTTCCTATTTCCAGAATTTTTGCATTGAAACAATAAAAATAGGGTTTGGTTAGTTTTTAAACAACTTCAAACGCACAGGCTCGGGTTTGCATTGAAATTCAAGACCCAGGTCTTGAATTTCAATGCAAACCCTCGCCCTAGCGTTTGAACCTTTATTTAATGAAGATGATGATGATGAAGATGATGATGATGTTAATAACGATGATGATAATGATGGTGACAACAGGGCTGCAAATAATTTTTTTTATAAGCTGGTCATTTGTCAGGCCAGGGGCAAGTTTGACCTGTCAAAAACCCAGTCTGGTCAGACAAAAATATTAATTTTAAGTGAACAGAATAAAAAAGAAAGAAAGAAATACCTTATTCATACTATTTTAAGCGAAATTTGATCGGTCAAATGTCCGACCAGAAGCGGTCATTTACCAGTCAAATTCCGCTTTTTATCGGACATTTGTCCGATGACTGGCGCTTATTTGCAGCCCTGTGACAAGGACTTTAAGATTGTTATGAAGATGATGAAGATGATGATGATAATGATGATGATGATGATGTTAATAACGATGATGATAATGATGGTGACAAGGACTTTAAGATTGTTATGAAGATGATGAAGATAATGATGATAATGATGATGATGATGATGATAATGATGATGATGATGATGATGATGATGATAATAATGATGATGATAATGATGATGATGATGATTCTGATGATAATAATGATGATGATGATGTTAATAACGATGATGATAATGATGGTGATAAGGACTTTAAGATTGTTATGAAGATGATGAAGATAATGATGATAATGATAATGATGATGATAATGATGATGATAATGATGATGATAATGATGATGATGATGATGATGATGATGATGATGATGATGATGATGATGATGATGATGATGATGATGATGATGATGATGATGATAACTTCAAGATGCCTGGTTATGAAGATGATGAATGATAAAGATGGTGGTAATGATGATGACATTTATGATGACAACATTAAAGATAATGGTTGTGATTACAATGAATATTGAGATAATAATATTGGTAATAACTGTGCTAAATACCAACAATAACCTTACCATCATCACCCAACTCCAAACCATCATCATTGAAACTTGGTTTGTCATCATCTAGTTCATCTTGATAATAATTATCATCAAACACGTTCTGATAGAAATAATATATGACAAGTGTAAGATATTGGACATTCTGATAGAAATAATATATGACAATTGTAAGATATAGGATAAAATTATCATTAAACACATTCTGATATAAAATATATAAAATTATATGACAAGTGTAAGATATAGGATATTTCAGACATAAATTCAGTGCAATGCTAACCTGCATTATGCCGTCATATTTCTTTGGATCAAAATCTCCTTCCATGTCTTCCTCTGTAAATCCTACGTTTGGGTTCCCTGTGATTTCTGAATGGAAATGAAAATATATATACTTTTATAATATTATCCTCTTGGATAAGGACGTTCAACCGGAGGTTCTGTCTCTCCACACTACACTCACTATGGCTCATAGTAATACATACTACATGTAACTATGGCTCATACTAATACATACTACATGTAACTATTACTTTCCTCATGATTGTAAGCTGCCAGCGGTCCATACGATAATTGTAAATGATCTTTGTAGCAGCAATTGAAATATAATTTTAAGCATATTAGGATGTATGTGAAATGTGCTATAAAAGCACCATATTACATTGCATTACATTTAGATGCTGACTCAATGAATGAATGGATGAATGAATGACTTAATGAAAGAAGGCAAGTGGAAAAGAAAGAAAAGAAATACCTTTAAGTTTCTCCAGTTTTTCTTCAATTTCTTTTTTCTTCAGGTTTTTTAGTCGTTTTAACTCTTCTCTCTTCTGTTCTTTTTCCTTCTTTTTCCGTTCTTCTCGGTTTTTACGAGCTTCAGTTCTCCTATCATCTATCTGTCTTACTGACCCTCTAACTGTTCTGGGATAGGTTTTGATCTGAATGAAATATTTTGCATCAATAACAACATTACTACATTAGATAATAACCACAAACACTACAACCAACAACATAATGATTACTAACATTATTATTATCATCATCATCATCATCATAGCTATCATCGTCTTCATCACGGCCATGATCATCAAGATTATCAGCATCACCATCATCTTCACTACCATGATCATCGCCATCATCACTATCATCATCATCATCACTACTATCATCATCACCACCATCATCACTGCCATCATCATCATTATCATCACTACTATCATCATCACCATCATCACTGCCATCATCATCATTATCATCACTACTATCATCATGATCATCATGATCATCACTACTATCATCATCACCATAACTGCTATCATCTTCACCATTACTGCCATCATCATCATAATCATCATGGCCATGATCATCAAGATTATCAGCATCACCATCATCATCACTACCATCATCATCATCATCATCACTGCTATCATCATCACCATCACTGCCATCATCATCATAATCATCACCATGACTATCAAATGGTACTTACAAATTCAGAGTCAGGTTCTTCATATCTAAAATTATATTTTCTTTCAAATTCTTCTTGTTTTTCCAATTCAACTTCATCCTGGATTATCAATAGTTTAACTGTTAGTGAGGAAAATAACTCATATTTTGAATGGAGGCATACAAACTTACTTCTTTCTCCCCATCCACTATCTCATCATACGTAGGAATCCTGGAAAGAGATAGAAACATATAACCTCCAAGCAGACTGACTGACATATAGCTGGACAGACAACAACTTTAACAGACAGACACATGAACAGACACCCATCCATAATGACTGACAGACAGACACACACATGGACAGACACCCATCAATAATGACAGAAACATGTAACCTCCAAGCAGACTGACTGACATATAGCTGGACAGACAACAACTTTAACAGACAGACACATGAACAGACACCCATCCATAATGACTGACAGACAGACACACACATGAACAGACATCCATCCATAATGACTGACAGACACACACATGTACAGACACCCATCAATAATGACTGACACACACAATGGACAGACACCCATCCATAATGACAGACAGACAGACAGACAGACAGACAGACAGACAGACAGACAGACAGACAGACAGACAGACAGACAGACAGACAGACAGACAGACAGATAAGGCAATGTGTATACAATGTACCTCATGTCATCTTTGTCTTTGTATCCTTTATCAAGAATGTAGTTTCTCAAAAACTGTTCATCTTCACCCAGGTCAGGGTCATTCCAGTACCTCTGCAAAGCATCCTGGGTAAAGAAACAAGATACATTACATAGTATCAAGCAATCATGTGAGGGTGGCTGAGTATAGGTGAGCATAGTGTTTACAAGTTTTGGCATTGTGATGCTAGTTTGCCAACCATTTTCACAATAGATTTTTTAATTTTCTTTGTTCTAATAAAAATGGTTGGTTGGCAAAACAATAACTAAACACGTCACTGTATTCTAAAACTGCTCTATGAAAGTTGATGCTTACCAAGTCTTTGTCTTTTGATTCTGTTTTGATGCCTTTCAACCACTCCTTGTAATCATCATCCTCTTTTTTCTGAGGAATATCATTTGATTGTAGAATGACTTTTCATTTTAATATTTACAACTTTTATAAAAATGACATTGAAACTACCAGTGATTATAGTATAATAAATATTCTATTATTACAATAAAAGTATAAAATAATATCCAACAAACCAATAAAAATTGATTAATTCAAAATGTCACATCTATATCCTTTGCAAACTCATTAACCATTTGTGACCTTTTTAGCCAATCAGATTATCTAATTTGATCATGTGGGTGAATGTGGAAACCCAGTGAAACACATGGATTTGAGAAGTTATTTGAAACACAAGTGTATCATGTTTCATTGGGCATTCCAAACTCTCTAAAACAATACAATTATTTTGCACTTGTGCTTCAAATATTACATGATATACTCACCTTTTCCTGTTCTGTTTTCTTTCTTAAACTTAGAAATCCATCCTCATCTTCACCATTGCCCATCACTGCATTCTTGAAACTAAAATCATTCAAAACAGTCAATCATGTAGCCATGCATGTTGACATGAAGTAAAAACAAAAAATTGAAACCTCCTCTGATGGTTTATTCAAATCTAGATGATGTTGACGACAAAAAAAGGAAGCTGCTTCTAAAGGGTTAGGTTAGGTTAGGTTAGGTTAGGTTAGGTTAGGTTAGGTTAAAGTAAGCTAATTATTTACTAACATTTCTTACCTGTCTCTCAAAGCCCTTTGTTCTTCATTGTATGTTAAATCTTGATTCTCCTTTTTACAAAAAAATACCCAATAATAACAATGGAATAGACTTAAGAATAGAAAAATAATTAATAGCTTTCACTATAGTGTTGTTTATTCAGGGGTTTTTTTTCTATAATTCTGTATTAGGCTCCACCTGGACTTATAATGTTTTCTTGCTATTGAAGGACAAGTCTCTAAAGTGTATTTAAAACTACAAATGACATTGTCTCAATTTGTGTATTTCTGAACAGCAACACTCACCTTATGCTCATCGTTGCTTTCATCATCACTGATAAATGCTGTGCTGTAAAAACATAATGATATTGGTTTTAATTTTTTCTCATTTATACATCACACATTTATCTATTCATCCCATCTATCCATCCACTTATATTCTTGTTCAACTTTCTCTCCTAGTTTAATGAATCATTCAGTTCTTTAAACTTCCTATAATGTAAATCCAATATCAAATTCTTTATAACAATGGTGTTGTTACTCCCACCTTCCTTTCTCAAGTAGCTGCTGTCTTTCAAAGTCTTTCAGATAAACTGGTTTCACAGGTTTCTTCTCTGCTTCTCCACTGTCAGATGAACTCTCTGTGTATGGAAATAAAAATAAATGAATGAATAAATGAATGGGACAATAAATTAATTTAAGAATGAATGAATGAAAGGAAAAATGAATAAATGGATGAATAAATGAATGAATGGGAGAATGAATAAGTGAATAGATGAATGAATAAATGAATGAATAAATGAATGAATAAATGAATGAATATATGAATGCATCAATAAATGAATGAATGGGTAGATGGATCAATGAATGAATAATTGGATAAATGAATGGATGAATTAAATGACTAAGATATTATTGCATAATGGGAACTGTCTCTAACTAACCACTCTCATAGAAGTGTGCAGTCTTATCATATATCTTCGGGTCTCTCTTCTTAAGTAGTGATAAAACTGTTAAGAATTCTTTTTCTTTTTGTGATGTGACTTCCTGCAAAAATAAAAGAGAGATAAGAGATATGTAAGATTGACTAAGTGAAGTGAAGTAAAATGTAAGACACATTCATAGAATGACGGTCATTTCACAAATTGATCCTGATCGTAGTTGTAAATATGGTATAATTGTAGTATAAATATTGCGTAACAGTCCACCACCACGTGATCAACATTTACACACCAATGTTGTTACTAGTACTGATTATTAATAACTCAAATACCTATCTTAGTAATTACACGAGTAGACATGTAAACTACCCTGTATTATACTATCAACGAGCACTAACCTTGGCATCTTCATCCTCCGTCTCCGAAGACGAGCTGGACTCTGAATCAGATTTTGCATCGCCGTATTTTGCCTTCACTATAGCCAAAAACAAAGAAAATAAACAATATATACGATAGTATGTATCCCTAGCTACTAAACCTACATTGTTCAAGTTCTGATCTTCGCTTGTTCTTCTCAAATTTCTTTGCAAATGTTTTGTTTATCGATAACTTGAAATCGTCTTTCTTGTCCGCCATGATGGATTTTTAGATATGAGAGAAACTGGGTACTAATAAGAAAACCGCTGATCAGCTGACTGATACAAAATGGCGGATGGCGGAACGAGAAAGCATAAGCTAGAGTTATATTTTTAAATTTTGATAGTTATTTTATATCGATTGTAAATCTTTTATTTTAGTTAAGATATTTATTAATAGTTTTTTTTATATCTGTGAAATTCAGTGGATTTAGTTTAGAGGAAGTACCAATAATGAGGCGAAGAATACGTTTGTTTTCTCTTTTGGTTCTACAATTTCTTGGGCTGTCAGTGTTTCTCAAGGGATTCTTCCCGCTAAAGAAAGCTATTCCTGGCTCAGCTTCATTTCTAGAAGTTCCTCCTGAGCCAGGTAGTGCAGAGCGAGGCCATGGTGTTCCAGCAGTATTTGATCGGTTCGTGTTCGTGTTGATAGATGCTTTGAGAGCTGACTTTGTATTTGAGAATACTGCAATGACATACACAAGAAACTTGATCAAAAACAACAACACTTTAAGGTATGCCTTGAGATTTCAACGTACATATAACTTTCCTGGATGTCATCCTGTATCGCCTCTATCTTTTTAGGCAGACATGATTTAGTTGTAAACAGATAACCCCACCCTAGTTTAAACAACACGATATATATATAATTATGGAAAACGTGCGTTGTCGTAACACATTTAAAGATAGACAGTTATATATTGTTAGACAGACAAACCATATTATATTATTGCAACAATATGAAGACAGCTTATGGTGATAATTGATATTGATAAAAAAAATAACCCAGCCCTCCCCACTCTTCCAATTCCATTTTGTAACTTTGTTTTGTACTTGTTTAGTTTCATAGCCAGAGCTCATTCTCCTACTGTCACCATGCCAAGGGTCAAAGCTCTGATGACTGGTGGTATTCCAGGGTTTGTTGATGTCATTTTGAATTCAGTTTCAAGTTCTCTCCAGGAAGACAGTCTACCAATGCAGATTGTTGCTGCTGGAAAGAAGATTTTGTTCTTTGGTGATGATACCTGGATGAAACTATTCCCTGGACATTTCTTAAGAAGTGATGGGACAACATCGTTCTTTGTTACTGATTACACTGAGGTATATCATACTCTAACTATAATATCTTCTAGGTTTTCTGAGTTCAATGGTTGTCATGACAACTAGTCACCTGTCGCCCTTACTACTCACCATCTTTCATCATCTGTTAACATGCATTATTATACATTTTACTAACTACATTGAATCTGATTGGCTGAGAGCACACAGCTAAATCTGAATAGCATGTGAACTTGACAGTGATAATTGCATTGTCTGTAGTTATCACTGTCAAGTTCCCAGGCTCTCTCCGTTCTCAGGGAGTTGATGTGAAAATGGCAGCGAGATTTGCTTGTTATTGTCTCTTTTACCTGATTATAATTGTACTTTTACTTTAAAAAATGTATAATAAAATAATTATTGAATTCATTTTTCGCATGATATCGTAAATTATCAAGACCTCGAGTCAGTATTATCTGCCTCAGCCAGGAGGCTTCGGCAGATAACACAGACATCGGTCTTGATAATTTACGATATCATACTCAACCTCATCCAATAATTGCTTATTATCTGTTACCATAAAAACTCAACTGTTTCAAATTGTCTTTTTTGCAGGTTGACTATAACGTCACACGTCATCTTGATAAGGAACTTCAAAGCAAGGACTGGGACATCATGGTCCTTCATTACCTGGGATTGGATCACATAGGGCACCTTGCTGGCCCAAGTAGTCCCTTAGTGGTCCCTAAGTTACAAGAAATGGATTCCATCATCCAAAAGATCCACACAGGTCTAATAAAGTATGACAGAGAACAAGGAACAAAGTCATTGATGATGCTGTGTGGTGATCATGGTATGAGTGATAGTGGTAGTCATGGTGGTGCCACCCTTCCTGAGACTTTGACAGCACTTGTTTTCTTCAGTTCCCACTTTCACAATGGCAGAGGTAAGTAGAATCTTTACAATGTAATTAAGCCCTTGGGCTACGAGATTTGTTTTTTCTATTAAACATTATTATTATTATCATCATCATCATTATTATTATTATTATTATTATTATTATTATTATTATTATTATTATTATTATTATTATTATTATTATTATTTAACAATTATTCGCCGAAGGCGAAGTGAGTATCGGTGAATATTTACCAAGCGGTGAGTCTTCGAGCTGGGAGGTAAATATTCACCAATAATCACTTCGCCTGAGGTGAATAATCGTTTTAGTAATATATACAATATGAGCGGCCGATCTGTATCCGATATACAATGGCGAGTCGAAGACGAGCCGTTGTATATCGGATACAGATCGGACGCGAATATTGTATAGAACTTATGAAAGTCCAACGTGAGTTCTTTCATATTTTACTAAAATTGTCAAAATAAATGTAAATCTGGCCGAGAAAATTCAAGTTGAAACTTATGCAAATCAGGACGAAATCTGTATGAGATTTACAACCTCCGTCACGGACGTGAATTCTTTTGTCAATTGCTCATTAATTATTCATGAATTTTATAAGTATAAATACAAAGGTGATTATTTCAAAAAAGAAAGAAGGAAACAGCATTGAAAGTGAAAATATTTTATTTTTTAAAAGCACGACCGTTACGCGTAAAAATTGTAAACTTTGTCTCGCATATAATGACAAAAAAAAAAACGTGAAAATTTACTATGATACCTTTAAATAGCTTGCCAGCAAACTTAGTAGCTTTTTTTGTCGGTTTTGGGATAGCATTTTCTTTAAAGTTTTCAATTTCATCTTCGCTAACAGTGACAAAACAACTACTGGCAGCCATTTTGTCCGAAAAGGTGATTATCGGCTGATAATCCGAGATAGCAAACCAATCAGAGCACGCGATTTTGTATAATCACCTTTGTATTTATACTAATATATTATTAAGTGGAACAGTCTAGAGTTCTTTAGTTACATAAATTATTGTCACCATATTATTATATTATTAAGTGGAACAGTCTAGAGTTCTTTAGTTATATAAATTATTGTCACCATATTATTATATTATTAAGTGGAACAGTCTAGAGTTCTTTAGTTATATAAATTATTGTCACCATATTATTATATTATTAAGTGGAACAGTCTAGAGTTCTTTAGTTATATAAATTATTGTCACCATATTATTATATTATTAAGTGGAACAGTCTAGAGTTCTTTAGTTATATAAATTATTGTCACCATCTGTAAATACAGACATGATTTACCGGTATATGAATTGAGTAACTCTGTCATAGCAGTATTCTTATTAGAATATCTTTGATGATAAATAGATTGATAAATAATATAACTTTGCCCTAGTGCAAGACTAGTGCAAGTAGGAATTGAAATACCATGGTCTTAACCTACATATTCACTAGACATTAAACTACTACTAATCTACTTGTGTATTTTCACATCCACAATGGACATTAACTGTTATCATTTCAGTGATAGTTTGCAGGGAATAGAACCTCATTAATGTACTTTACAATTATTATTCTAAACTTGTTTTGTATCAGGGTCTATGTTTTCTGAGTTGATGGTTGATCAAATCGATGTAGTGTCTACTTTAGCAAGTGTCCTTGGTCTACCAATCCCTCAAAACAGGTAGTTAAACATAATGACCATGGAAATCTCATGTAGAGAACATTTTAAACAGCTTGTCATGATAAAGGCTAAATAGCAACACATGAATAAATGTATTCATAACAGCACAGGAAATATTTTAGAGTAATGTTTACTTTATAAAGGAGAATGATTTTGAACAAGTACTTGATTCATTCCAGCGTTGGCCATGTCATTCCTGATCTACTAACAGTCCACAATCCAAGGGACAGGCTAAGAGCTTTACAATTAAATGCACATCAGCTCAGTAAAGTCCTGCAAGCAAACGGACACAAAGCTGACTCTATATGGGAGCTAGAAGAGTCACATCGACTACACAAACAATGGCTTGAATCATGGAAAGCTGCTGACCAAGACAAGAACATTCTGACTATCCAATCAGATCAAGTCATGAAGCAGTACATGAAGGCATTGGTTAGCATGAGCAGCAAGATCACAGCCTCACTCTCATGCTATGACATCCATGCAATGGTTTCTGGTATAGCTCTACTTGTACAAGTGTTTGGTTGGTTGGTCACCATGGAGTGTTACCATGGTAACAACAAGGTGTCTTTGAGTGGTGATGTCATTCCATCACTGTCGTCATTGTTTACCATTTGTTCTTGTTTTATGGTTGCTGTTGCTGTTCATATGTCTCTTTGCTCAAGTACTTTAGCTTCTGGTAAGAACCCACATATAGTTACTTGTAAAACGCATTGAGACAATATATGCACTGCATCACATAACATACTAACCTTTACAAAATAGCAGTCCTTATATATCATTCATTGTAAAATGAGCACATGTACAATTCCTGCATTTCGTTCTGTCTTTCTAACCCAGTGTGTTCTTCTTTTCAGGGTCGTGCAGCAGTGATATCCTATGCTCCAAGCAGCCTTTATCAATCTTGTTTTCTTCAGTTCTTATTATCGTCACCAGTCTATCGTTAAGTACCCTCATTAACAACATACACAAACTACCACCATTTGTACATGGTATGGTCCAACAAGCTTGTTCAATCGTTTCTTGTCCAGTTAAAAGTCTAGTTGTTGGCGGGACAGTCCTTCATGTGTTTAGCTTATTATCAAGCAGCTTTGTCGAGGAGGAACACCAAACCTGGTACTTCCTGGTAAAGACGTACTTAATCGTTAACTTCTGTCTCTCAATAAAAAGATATTTGAAACAAAAATACCAGGAAATGTACCGTGGTGAACAACAAGGAGAATGTAACAAAGGAAGTTCAGAGAAAGTTAATGGTTTCTCAGCACTGATGTCGGAAAATAAACTTGCAAGACAAAATAGGAACTTCACTGAAGAGAAAGATAAAGAGAGATCTATTTCAAAACCAAGAAGTTCATATGTGACGCTGCTCTCGTTACTAGCACCGTTGTTCTGTATGGTTCTTGTTCGTGTATCAAGAACGTGGAATCAGACTGGTATTAAATGGGCAGATCAGCCAGATATTGGAGACTGGTTAATCCTACCAGACAATCAACTCATCCTATCAGTCATATCAATGATGTCATTATTTATCATACTTATATGTACTTTTATACGCAGTGACGTCATTATAACTATCATCCAAGGTGTTGGCCTATTCTTTGTGTACAACTATCGCGTAGCAATAGGAACACTTTGGTCACCATGGACAACCAGTCAGCCAATCACACAAGGGCTGACGGAGGCCAGAGCGGCTTATATTTGTTCGTTTGTTTTGTTATTAATGTCTTTCATCAGGTTTTCAAGAACGCTAAAGTATAAGCATCATATAAGTGACTATCATCATTTTGTGAATTACAAGTCGATGCTAGTAGGCGCTGTACAGTCGTTTTGTGCTGGTCTGGTTGTAATTGTGGCCTTAGTCACAAGGGCGCATAACTTCTTTATACTTGCAGTGCTTATAGTCCAACAATGGTGTCTGGACAAGTATCTTCTAACCAGGTAGGATTTCAACATATCTACAGTCAATCTACAGTCTTGATCAGCCATAGCTGTAGTCAAAACCACATGTTTTACAGACTTTTAAACGTGAAAACTATACATTATTTATTTTTCTATAACAACTTACAACGATTTTAAGAATCACAGTTAACGTTCATTTCTTCACAGCAATACCAATGTAATTTCCTGGTCTACATACCTGGTTTATTTGTGGTTTGGACAAGTAGCGTACTTTGCATTGGGTAACTCTAATAGTTTATCAACTGTAGATATTGCCGCTGGCTACATAGGAATGCAGGGACATGATAATGTCGTGGCATTTTGTCTGTTGGCTTTGAGTACGTACTGCGGTCCATTGCTATGGTTGTCAGCAGTCGTTCATCTTGTAGTCAGGCACTCAACATCACAGAAACAGTAAGTACTGGCTTTAGTGAATTGATCAGAGATATTTCATAGGGTAACTATTTATAGGCTTTTCATAGGCTTTTCATTCATGGACTTTTTATAGGCTTTTCATGGGCTTTTTATAGGCTTTTCATAGGCTTTTCACAGGCTTTTCATAGGCTTTTCATAGGCTTTTCACGGGTTTTTGTTAGGCTTTTCACAGGCTTTTCATAGGCTTTTCATAGGCTTTTCACGGGTTTTTCATAGGCTTTTCACGGGGTTTTCATAGGCTTTTCATAGGTTTTTCATAGGCTTTTCATAGGCTTTTCATAGGCTTTTCACGGGTTTTTCATAGGCCTTTTATAGGCTTTTGATAGGCTTTTGATAGGATTTTCGATCGTATGGTATTCGTAAGGTACTAATATAGTCTTCATACATGTTCATAAGGTTTTCAGACCATCGTGACTATCGTCACCATCACTATCATTATCATCATCATCATCATCATCATCGGCATCATCATCATCATTTAATCTAACCGACATCTAATGTTGCACAATGTTTCATCACGTGATAATAATTAGCATGATATCTTTTCAGGTTATACGACGGTATCTTTGATGTGTGTATGACGTACACTCTACCCCAGTCTTTTCTTCTGTGTGTGTACACCATCTTAGTATATGGCCAGCGGTATCATCTATTCGTATGGAGTGTGTTCTCGCCCAAGCTATTGTATGATACAATGAAAACATTGGTGATGTTGGTCAGCGTTACTGTTGTCATGGTTACTAGTATATTTGTAGGTAGAGTTGGGACAGTGGAGCTCAATAAGTCAGAGTAAAAATAACTCATTAAATAGCGTACAAATCTACCCCCCCCCCCCCCCAAAAAAAACACCCTCACCTCCCCACCTCAATCGTATAAAACATATCTCTATGCAGAAAACTCATCGTGCCCCTCCCCCAAAACACACACCCTCCCCTCCCCAATCATATAAAACATCTGGCTATGCATAAACGTCATCGTGCTTTTTTATTTTGTATAAATATTATCCATGACATTGTGTGATTTCCCTGTTGCATCATGTTATTTATTGAGGGTAGTTTCCATTTCAATTTTATGTAATAATATTAATAATAATAATAATTTGATTCTTAGCGCACCACATACTATCTCAGTGCCCTTACAATTAATATGGGCAAAATAAAATACATATTAAATGTACATTAGAGAGACGTGATGGTCTAGTGGTCAGGGGATCGAATTTCGGGCCTAATGGTCTGGGTTCGATTCCCGGCCCGGGCGATTGCGTTGTGTCATTGGGCAAGACACTTCACTCTCTCATTGCCTCGTCTTCTCGGATAAGGACGTAAAGCCGGAGGTCCCGTCTGCCTTCACTCTAATTCCTATATAAGGTGGACATAAAAGATCCTGTTGTGCTCTTCGAAAAGAGCAGGGGATTGTCTCCCGGCACAACAGTCAGGTCTCAGCATACTACAGGGCCCACAGTAATTGGCGTAAGCTGTTGTGGTGTCCCTGCCTTCATATAAAGGAAAAAGCTAATAAAATAAAATAAAAAATACATGTTTTAATTGATAATCAATGTATAGAATATATGTTTTCGTTTAATAAACTGTGTACATCCGTCCCCACCCCTCCCCCCTACGTACACAGGCTATTAACTGTACAATATCTATAAGAGATTTTTCCTTGTTTGATTATCGGCTTGTATTCCCCTAGCTAACTGACTTGTTTAGCCTTATGGTTATTTCAGTTAGCATGTACTAAATTAAGTTTTTCAATTAATTTATGTTAATTACTTTGTACAAACTTAGTACTAAATAAATCATTGTCCCCTTTATGTCCTTTATTGGCTCGATCGGCTTTATGGAAAGACTCTGTCAGCAGGGAATTTGTCTGATCAAACATCCATCTGCCCACATTCAGAACTGTTCGTTGGAAGAACAACGTAAAAGTCCTCGTGATCAATTAGCTGGATCAGAGCGTGTGGCTTCGATAGCGGTCCGTATATATATGATTGATAGTTCGGTGCATAATTCATTCTAAACGTGTCTCGATCTAGTATGATAAATGTCTTATAAACTATAGACTTGGGGAATTACCCATCGACACTGTGCAAAACGCCTCAGTCTTTTCCAGGCACTTACAAAGGCAGCCAGTTCAACCACCTTAAGAACTCCCAGAACGATATCACCCCGTTACCATGACAATCGATGGCGTTAAAGGCCTTCTCCATGTCCACATCGTAACCAAGTGAAACCATCACACCATTAAACTCGTCTTGGCTTAAAGTATCATTATCATCACCGTCAAACTTCTTGAAGTAATTCACTGCATGGCACAATATGGCGTATCTTGATGCATTGTCTATATTCTGAAACCTTTCCTCACTCCGTAACCAAGCGACAAACTCGTCAAAACCCACATTATGATCACCATCTTTGTCTAGCAGTAAAGTGTATAGCTCGCTTTGGTCTGTGTTTAGTCCAAGATCGTCTTCTAGTAAATGCTTCAGTTCGTTCTTCTCTAGATAACCATTGCTGTTTGTATCATACTTTTCAAATAGACTTATTAACACGATGGTTGGGGCGTCGCTGTTGAAATATGTGTTCCCTGCCTGCATTGTCACTCCTTCTCTGCTATAAACGGCACACTATGTAGACGCTTTAACTTCTCTAAACTTGTTTTTAATTTCTCAGCCAATTAATACGTCCTTTTATACCATGTCAAGATTACGGTGTTGCTAAAGATAGTATCATTTTCAGGGAAACTGATTTTTCCCCATGTGCATCATGTGACTATGGCCTTTGACTTCATTTGACGTCGGGTTTCATTTAGTAGTGGGGGGGGGGGGGGAGGGGGGCGGCAATATTGAGGGGGGTCACGTTATTTTTACAGCCAAGACGTCCTTTTATATCATGTCAAGATTACAGTGTTTCATGTTCTTTACAGCTCTATGTAGTCTTTCATTGAGTATTTTTTATTGTATTGCTGTATTGATAATATTTTTATATCATATTCAACTACCTTTCGAGTAGCCTGATTTCAGAATGCTATCGCTTCCTCCCTAACTGATGATGCATAGACATTTATTGACCCAATCGTATCGTTGATCAGTGGTTCCCGTATTGATAAGTCTAAACACAACAAGCATGTCACTTCCAGTATTTCGTAGAACGAAACTTTAATCAAGTACTATTAAGTAGATGTAACGTGTCATAGCGTGAGACATTGCCGGATTTCAAACCGCGAGGGCTGGGGCGAATCGCCTTATACTTTGCCAAACAAGATTTTATTTACATAATCAGAGAAACCTTGTCAAGCTTTACAAAATCCTGAAGTTTGGTGTTGATTGGTTTAATATTGTGTGAAATACAGCAATTCAAAAACTTGAAAATTTATGAAGAAATGTATGGAAAACCGGACAAGTTAGTCAAGTTGTCCGGTTTTTGACATTTCCCATACATTTCTTTACAAACGTCAATAGCTGTATCTCATGCAATATTAAACCAATCAACACCAAACTTCAAGACATTGTAAAGCTAGACAATGTTTCTCTGATTATGTAAATAAAATCTTGTTTGGCAAAGTATAGGGCAATTCGCCCCAGCCCCTAACGGTTTGAAATCCGGCAATGCATCTGATCACGTAACAGTGACAGTGACGTGACATAAATAAATAAACATACTCCTGTTCGTTGCTTGTTTTCTTTGTTAAAGTGTTTTCAATAAACAGGAAAAACTTCGTTTGTAAACCTTGCTCGATTTGTTTGTATTACGAAACGCATCAGTTTTTGTTTACACAGTAAGTAGCAAATTACTGAATATCAATATAATTTTAAATATTTTTACTGCGTATCAATGTATTATTGCACAAAATATATAACGATAGAACATGGTTAGTTTAACGATAGAACATGGTTAGTTTAACGATATAGAACATGGTTAGTTTAACGATAGAATATGGTTAGTTTAACGATAGAACATGGTTAGTTTGGCAAGTGATGACTGTCACTGTTACGCGATCAGATGCATGTCTAGACCGCATCAGTCACGCTATGTCACGCTACAACCTGTCACGTCACTACATCTACTTAATAGTACTTGATTAAAGTTCCGTTCTACGAAATACTGGAAGTGACACGCTTGTTGTGTTTAGACTTATCAATACGGGAACCACTGATCAACGATTCGATTGGGTCAATAAATGTCTATGCATCATCAGTTAGGGAGGAAGCGATAGCATACCTTCTGAAATCAGGCTACTCGAAAGGTAGTTGAATATGAGATATAAAAATATTATCAATACAGCAATACAATAAAAAATACTCAAAGACTAAATGGAGCTGTAAAGTAAATGAAAAACTTAATGCTATGTAGCTGCATTTCTTTAGCTGCGGTTTTACATATGCCAATGATATCCGTTCGGTAATAGCTCTAAATAGCCCAAAAAAAGGGAAAATATAAGTTGCTTCCTATTGACAATCTCCTTCAAATACAATGATACATTGAGTGACTGTTTTCTCATCCATACCTATAGGTAGAGTGAAGTCCTTTAACCCGTGAAATAGATATTAGACTAATACACCTTAGCAGTCTAGAATTCCATTGTTTTTGTTGAGCCTATTTGACTATTACACTTTAGCAAGCAATTTCTATTTCACGGGTTAAATGCCTTCACTCTACAAAAGTAACTTCATAACACTACCAGTTCCCGTAGAATTTCTATTTTATTTTCTATCGATTTGACGACTAGTTACCCTTATTTATAGTTAAGTACACTAATACAATATCACAGTTATAATAACAATAGTAGAACATACTAAAGGGACCTTATTTAAGTATTATTGAATTAGTATTCTACTGGAGGGATTTTCTTCCCTCTGTGAAAGAAACCGGACTTCATTGGTACCTCCATTTAGCGGTCACCCTCTATTAGGCGGCCACCCTCTATTAAGCGGTCACCCTCTATTAGGCAGCCACCCTCTATTAAGCGGTCACCCTCTATTAGGCGGCCACAATAAAAAGTCCCAAATCTATTCAAAAATTCGTCCGGTACTGTGTAAACGTAGCCTTAGTTTGTACATAGTTAATTCTTTTAACTCTGGTTTGTACTAGTTGATGAAATAGAAAACATTGCATTAAAAGTCTACTACTGGTACATTGACTATATTTTCACAGAGTAGTTTAATCTCTCTAAGATACTAAAACTCTTTGAAACAAAACGTTTTGAATTTCAATGTACTTACACTAAGGCTGCGTTTACACGGTACCGGACAAATATTTGACCGGTCAAAAAAACATTCCGTTCACACGGGACGGCGCTAAACGTGCAATAATTTGGACGCCTAACCCGTTCAAAACGAAAATATTGTAATGATCGGTTTCGTGTGAACAGCATGTCCAGGTCGATCTTTTGACCGGTCAAAAATTTGTCCGGTCCCGTGTAAACCTAGCCTAGTGCCAGTAGTTAAAATCCATAGTACAAGCAATGTATAATGTTATTTTAACAAAACTTGAACAGATGCAACAACAGGCTAAAACTAAATAGCAGAGAAATTTTTAACAAACTATAGAAAAAGTAATTTGAATAGTAACTTGTATTTTGTTGATTGTTGGTTGTTTATTAACGTTGTATGTTATAAGGAATAATTTGATTAAAGGTGATATCTGTATCATTTACAGTAGTAAGTTAGTTCCTCTAGCCATGTAGGGGGCAATGGGCAAGAGTAAGAATCAAAGAATTGCATGTGTCCCTAATGATCAGGTAACCCTTGACAACCCAGTTGATAATTATTTCAGTTAAAGATTGATTTAGATATTATTTGTTATTGTATTGTCTTTATGCTAGCTCCATGTTTGCATCACTGGCCTGAAACACATACAAAACACAAGTTCAAATAATGTACACTTCTTTTTAATAGAACAGTAGGAAAGAAAGCCTGACAAATTGATTAAAATTGAGTCTTACACATTTATATTTTTTAACTTTTTTTCACCTACAGTGGTACCTCTATTAAGCTGTCACCCATTAAGCAGTCACCCTCTATTAGGCGGCCACAATAAAAAGTCCCAAATCTATTCCTATACCTATTCTATACCTCTTTTCAGTGGCCAACCTCAAGTCCCAAGGGTGATTAGATGATTATGTAACTTGTAATAATATAACGTCATGAATAATTAATGAGAAATTAACAAAAGATATCATGACCATGACAAGTATTGTATATCTGATACAACACTTATAGTGTTGTATATCCTGATTTGCATAAGTTTTAACTTGTAATTTCATGGTGAGATGTCTTTTAACCTTGTAAGTTTTAGTAAAATTTGAACATAGTAACATAGTAAGTTTTTTTAAGTTGTTTACAATGTTCACGTCCATGTTATATCGGCTATACAATCAAATCAAGAGCCTTCAGCTTGTGATCATATCTGCCGATACAACAAGGCTGCTCATGTTTTAAATATTACTTAGAGCACTATATATTACCTGTATGATAGAAATGATGACACCAAACAATCCAATAGCACTGCCAAAAATCTCTACAATTAATATCTACAAAAGACAATATATATTAGCCAATATAGTCATACTGAATGTACCGATTAAGCCTGGTTCACACTAGCGACATGAGCAACATACGCAGACTCAGTTAGGCTTATTTACCTATTTTAGAAATGCTTCACTGAGTCTGTGTATGTTGCTTATGCTTATGTTGATTGTGTGAACCAGGCTTTACTGATATAACTATTAAACACTTACAATAATATAATTGACAATAATTATATAATATATCTTACCTTTACAAACAGTGCACCATTCTGAGCATCAGCTAATGCAGCACCACTACAAACACAAACGTAGTCAGTGCTTCTGTGTACATAGGGTCTTAATAAATTACTTTAATTGATGTCTATGAAAAGTTCAATTTCATGGTAGCTAGTGACTTAATTAAGGACAGCTTGTTGTTTATACTATTTTCCTATTCCCTCTTATTAGACAGTTTGATGTGTAATATGACTGAATATTGTATAGGTGAGACACTGTATTGTGACAAGCCTTCAGGCAATTCAAAATGCAAGTGAACAAGTAAAATATCTAGCCTAATTACACATCAAACTGTCCAATAAGTTATTTATTATCCTCCCATCAGAAAAAATATTTTTTGCTCTTTTAGTCATATACAAGTGAAAATATTGCTGGAGTTTTTACTTGAGTCCTACTCCTGCTATATTTTTTACTTGTCTATGACAAGTTGGATAACAAAGATGTTTATTATCATTATCCTCCAATTAGAAAATATCAAAATGGTTTAATAAGTATCAAGAATTACCTTCCTACAATGCCAACACAGATCCCACAAAACAAATTGGAAAAACCAACAGTCAAACCAGCACCAAATACTTTGTATCCTGGAACAAACAACAATTATAATATCTATACCATCTCTAACAATTATCATATTCTATAATAGATATCACATAATAATAGTAATAATTCATAATAATCTTTCATATTTAGCATAATAATATATATGATAACATATTAAATAATATTTATAAAAAGATTGAAAAAGATGAATAGTAATCTAATATTTCAATGTGCAAATTCGCATGTGAATATGATCAAATATGTGTATATCATTATATATTATATTATTATATATTATTATCATAAAAAGGTTCCATGAATGTAAGAAAAAGTTCAATCTTACCAGCCGTGTAGAATATAATACGTTTCTCATGACTAAGGTCCTCTTCCTTGATGGGCTGTAAATCAATAAACCAATTTAGACAGGAGTAACAAGAGTAGTACCATATATACAATGTGACGTCAACACTTTCTATACTGCAATACAGCCATTTCAATAAATGTTGAATACTGAACAGTGCATTCCAAGACCAAAGGGCATTGTGGGTTTAATTAGGGCAGTAAGCTAGAAAACTGTAATTGGTTATTACACATCCCTCGTTAAATAAAGTTATTGTATTGTATAAATTTGCAAAAATATATATGATCAGTTACTCCTAACAGCTAGCTTGTATATTGTTTTGAATAGAATACACTAAGGATAAAATAACTAACTTTTTGAAATAGCAGCATACATAGTATAGCACTATAAATCTACATTAAATACATAGTATAGCACTATAAATCTACATTAAATACATAGTATAGCACTATAAATCTACATTAAATACATAGTATAGCACTATAAATCTACATTAAATACATAGTATAGCACTATAAATCTACATTAAATACATAGTATAGCACTATAAATCTACATTAAATACATAGTATAGCACTATAAATCTACATTAAATACATAGTATAGCACTATAAATCTACATTAAATACTTACTGATAGATTATTACTGAGGACAATGGACATAATAATACCATATATGGCAACAGCTTCACAGAAGATGATACTAGATGGAAAAAAAAACAGCAAAACATCAGACAGTATCTTTTATTTTTATTTAAACTTATTTTTCTCTGTGTTCTCTTCAAGAGCCAATGGCTGGTTGAGGAAGATTATCTCACTATTGGATAAGTACAAACACCACAGATGATGTTTATGATAATGATAAAAATGATCGATAGTAGTGGCAGTTTTAATGGTGATATAATGATAATGATGATCGTGTAGATGATAATGATGATGAGAATAATAATAATGGCATTTTTGTTGTTGATGCTGATGATAATGTATGTATACAACGGTGGTAATGTTGATAATGATCCTAATAATGATGACAGTGACTGTGAAGATATAAGGATGATGACAATAACACCAATAATTATTTGAATTCAAACACATTTCTACAATGTAATATACAATACCTAATAAGGTTCTTAGCTTTGATTCTTGGTGCTTTTACTCCTCCACCACAAATACTGGCTCCTGTCAACAGAATTCCCCTGAAAACACAAACAACACTCAATACAACAAGAACATGTTATTATTTTTGATGGGTATTATAATGAAATTTGTAACACCGTAAATTTGTACTCTGGCGAAGGGTTAAAGCTCGAAACATCAGTAAAGTTAAGTAAACATTTTTTGGAGCAATTATAGAATACCCCATCACTATAGAAATTCAAGTAGTGGCACTCTTTGAGAACGACCAAATAACACAATAGATTCTATTATTATGTAAATAAGTGACGGAGTATTCTATAATCTAGCCCATTTTTTTACAGTGTTACAAATTTCATTATATTACCTATCGTTTATATCAAACACCGACGCAGCCTATACTAGTTTACTCGCTAGTTTCCATTTATTATTTTTGACATAATTACCACATACTGTGCAAGTTATTGTTTATATAATGCAGCAATGAACTATCTTACCATGCTGCTCCAACAACTGACAAAGCAATAGCTAGACCTATTCCTATGGAAGCCCACATGAACGGGGAAGAACTATCTAAGAACCTGGCAAAATGAAATGACAATACATTATAAACACAGAAAACTTTATGTAATATAACTAACTACTATTACATATAAACTAAACTATTAACAACACTAAAAGTACTACTTACCATCCTATATCAAAGCGCGAACCAAGCCCCGATATGGTATAAAATAAACCTGGAAAATAGAAATAAAAAAAAGATAAATTGATGATCAACCTTGCACAGAAAATATCACGATAAAACGACGTAGTTACTCCACAATTTTACATCTACCGGTACAAAAATACCTTTATCATATAAGTGAAATATTGTAAGGCTTCAAAAAACATTTACAATCGATTTAGAGGCAGTACATTCATCGTGAAAGGGATGATTTTCTATTAATAACAAGATGGCAGCCATCTTGGATCAGGGTCAAATTTTCCGTAATTTCGTTGCTCAAACTAACACTTACCGACTCCAATAATGGCAAAAAGACTTGAAAAATAAACTAGTCCATAGTAGGACCCGTTACTACTGACAGTGTACGCCATATTGATGATATTATGCCGTGAATTGCTCTACACAGTCATCTTCTGATAGCGAAATTATCGACCCTTCGCTTCTCTCATGTGACAGACACGATACTAGCGAAGGATTATGGGTAGGATACACAGGCAACCCAAAATTGGAAGTAACTCACTGGATGAAAGTAGGATTGAGAAAATAAATAAGTGAGATAATGGGTGCAACAATGGAAGAACGAACGAACATATGATTTATAAATAACTTAATTAATGACTGGAGTAAATGAATTAATGGATGGATGGATAAGTGAATGAATGAATGGATGATTGGATGAATGAATGAATGAATGAATGAATGAATGAATGAATGGATTGAAGGAAAGAATATATGAAGGAATGAATGGATGGATGGATTGATGAATGAGTAAATGAATTTAGGAATAAATTATTCAATTATTAAAGGTTTCATCTTTCGTGTCAGATTCCCAATCATTTTATTTAGATGGGCATTTTGTTAACCTCACAGCTAAAATCAGCAAAAGCTTTCTTACAGCTAAGATGAATAGATATCTTATCCATTAAAACGAGACGAAAAAGTGTTTTGTTTCTCACTTCAGTCGGTATAAAAGTGCTAATTGATTTCCCACAATAAAGTACGAGCCATAAATAATAAATAAATACAATATGACATAATTGCACGGAACTAATTTCGGTTTACGCGGTTTTGCTTTTTAAAAAGATTTAAATTAGCGAACAAATGTGGGAGAATATAGATCAATGAGCATTTTTTTTTCTAAAAACCACATATACAGATGTTCGATGCAAAGTCCATTTACCAAAAACCCGCACCGAAACCTTACGGGAAATGATAAAAACATGTACTGCCTGTAACTCTATCAGGGTTATAGTCTATCATATCGGCGACGCCAAATTATAAGGATGTGACATTTCGATAAAGTATTTGATTCCTTCCTCCGAGTCTTACCCTACCCCCGCAAGGGATATTCAGCCCTTTTGTAGCAGCGATTTGATTGGTTGTTTAAAGTTACAATGTAATATTGGTCGATTTGCGCGGATTAATCATAAGTGATTCAAGACAATATATGATCTTTTGGGAATGTAAGGCAAGAATGTCGACGACACTAATACATTGATTTGCTGTTTGATGTGTTTTGATCAAGTCTTCTAGAAGATATATGTACAATTCAAGAAAGCCATTTAAGTGTAACCACAACAAAACGTGACAACTGGTCGCTCCATGGAATTTGTTTTTCCACATGCTTGGTTAGTGATCAGAACGTTTCGTCGTTTCAATATTGATGTCAGTATTTCACAGCTGACGGTATAGTAGTGGTTAAATCATGGTCGTACTTTAGTAATCTAAACCTACTGTTAAATTATTTCTATGTTTGGCACAAGAAAGTTGGTCCACGGCTTGAAGTGTGCGCTTGGTTGTGGCGCTCAAATATGTGTTATCATCAGTGTTTGCATGTTTCTAATAATTCTATACGACCCTTCATCTACAAGTCTAAACGTGGAACGAAATCGACCAAGTTATGTCGAGCCACGGTCGCGAATAGAACTCGTCAAACGAGAGTTATTGAACGATAGACGAACTGTTTATGATGATCAAGACTTTGTTGCTAAAACATCAGAGATCGCTCATCGCGTGTTCGAGATCAAACCTCAAGTTCACAGCAATTTAAATGACACAGAAGTATATCAATTTGATGTGACTCAAGCCTCACCAGAAATTAAACAGAGATCGAAATATCTCTTCGTTCTTCACCACTACGAGCAGCTAGGGAAAGCAACCGAGAATCTCCTACAGTTATGTGCGATAGCCAAGGAGATGGGACGCACTGTCGTGCAGCCGTTTGTACGAGACTCAAGAATGTGTGGGGTGCCGGGAGGATGGTATGGCGAAGCTAGGAAAAGAAGTCGATTATTTCGACCGTTTGATGTCTACTTTGACGTTGATCATTTCAACCAGCTATTATCCAAGTCGGGGTATGGTGTCTTGACCAAGTTAGATATCTTCAAAGATAGTTGCGCAAACGAAAGAACAACTTTTGTACATTTCATTTACGCTGGACCTGATGCTGAGGAAAGTTTAAGAAAGTGGTACAACATATCAAATGAGCAATACAATAAAGTAATCGATGATATCAAGCCGCAGGGATTTTGTGATTGTAATTTTATCGATAAAGGACTGAATATCTCAAGTAGGATTGGTAATGTAAAACTAGGACGACAGTTATGTGTGGATCCAGAACGGATTCGTAACATTGATGTCTTCGAGAGTGATGTCTTACAATATGACCGCTGTGTAGCTATTGTGCATTGGAGAGGGTTTGGTAAGAATCGGACTCACTTCACACCCAAGGTAACCATCAAACCTTGGGATATTGTAACATCTTTGTTACACAGTAACTTAATAAGAAATGAAGTGTCTAGATTCAAAGAAGTATCTTTCCTAGACAACCATCCATATATAGCTGTTCACGTTCGCTCTGAGAGACAGCTACAATGGTATGGAGAAGACAAGCTTAGGAGGTGTCTGTCTGTCTTAATGGACTTGGTAGAAAAGTTAAAAAAGAGACACAAAATCAAATGGGTGGTTGTGTCCACAGACCTTAGTGTCTATGGGTCAGACACTTTAATTCTGCCATCTGCACAAAGCACACAGGTGAGAAATAGGCTATCAAAAATACATCAAGACTTACTGGATAGACTTAAACCACTGTACTTCACACCTAACGGCAAGAAGAACTCGGTCCTTTACGACAAAGGTGTTGTTGCCATTACTGAAATGAATTTACTGTTTGGCGGCAGTCATCTTGTAACGTTGGGGTCGGGTACATTTCAAAAATGGATAATGGATGTATTTATGAAACAGCATTCAAAAGATGAGCAGCAGACATGGACAGTCACTAGAGTCTGTAGTAAAGAAGAAAAAGGAAAGGTTAAATCATAGATATTTTTATAGACTCTTACAATGACATCACAAGTTAATGTTTATATAAGTTATTTTATTAATATATATATATATTTATAGTTAAAGTTCCCCTTTTTAACAACTCTGGAACTCAATCATTAGCAATTCCCATAGCCTGCGTTGCCTGCAGGCTGCTGTTTCTCTCCCAAAACCACAGATTGCTGCAGTTAATGCAGGCTACAATTCCCACTGTCATAGCTCTACTGTCATAATGTTTAAATTACAGCAATTTGCTACGCCTATAAGTTAAAACCAAATCTCTGTGACCATATTTCCTTATCTTTTGTTACAACCATGTTTTGATTTCCTGAGGTAGTTCCCTTCAAGAGCTTATCTGTGATAATAAAACAAACTGAAAAAGCTTATCATAAATGTTTATACTATCAATAATGGTATTAATACAAATATTATTATGTATTATTAATGAGTCAGAGCTGGGACTCTGACAATGCTTTAAATAAAATCCAAGTTGTATTAAAATAATTCATTTGCTATCCAAAGCAAAATCTATATAATAAATGTTAAAGTTAATCCTTGCAAAAACTTTGAAATATTATTTTTTATTTGCATGTTATTTATATATATCCTTTCTTATTTTAATATTTCTAATATATTATCATAACAATTATAGTTTCAAATACAATTTTAGTTGTTTTATACCAATATGTAAAAATGTTATTGTTTTGTTTATAAAATAAATATCAAACAATAAACCATCACATCGTTTATGTCCTAGTTTATTTGTTTACATATATTAAATAGTTAATCTCATTAAACAATGTGGGATATATTTTGCATAAGCTTATCAGCAATTTTGAAAAGAACAATCATCAATGAATATTTTAATAGGCCACAAAGTGAATTCAGGAATTTAATAAGCCATTAATTAAAAAGACGACTTTTGTGACGTTTATTAGTTTATAAATCAACATTTGTTCCGGTTGTTTGTTTATAATAAGAGATAGTCCAGAATCCTTCACGGTCTTGTTTTCGAGAGAGTAATGGCGATGGACCGTGAAAGTGTTTTTCATTTATTGACATTTTAATATTGTGTGACAAAAATCACTTTACATAATTATATTACGAGAATTAATTAATTCGACCAACGAGGCGAAACTAGTGTTTTTAAGACTCGCTACTCAATCATTTCACTTTCTTTGTCGATCGATGCACTCGGTCTCCCTCGTTCTCACATGGATTTGAATTCTAAAAATGTCACATCGTAAAATTGCCAAGATGTACTGTATTGTTGATCTGATATGTTTTGGTTTGGTTGGTTTAGCCAATCTTTTGCTACACGTCACAAACGTACAGCCATCTAATCGTGGTTTTCACTGCAATGACGAAAGTCTAAACTATCCTTACAAGAGTGAAACGATTTCTACCCTAGCAGCACTGTTTATTGGGCTTGGTCTTGGTATTGTAACGGTACGATTAGCACAGTTTATAAAGGACATTTTAGATATCATTTTACTACCATTTCCGCCATGACCCTTAGAGATGTGAAACTTTACATTTGCTATTTCTAGATAGTTCGTAGGTTAACTTTAATATATAAATCATGCACTTTGCTCTGTTGGTAGATTGTCGTCTGTGAGACTCTTCGTCATTTTGTCTTCAAATTCAAACCCAGGGGTGCTGGTCGACAGGATTATAATATGAAATGTGGTCCACTAGTCTTAAAGGCTTGGCAAAGGAGGTATGCTATTTTGGGAGGATTTGACCTCCTTGCCCTACGCTTCCGATAAGTGGCTATGTAATAAGTGCATTGTAATACCTTGTTAATTGATGTGATCAGATCAGTCTACTGTACATTTGTTGTCTCATTGTATGTGGGTTGATAGTGTAGGATGTTTGCTACATTAATGTCTGATGTACTTTGACAGTTGTACCTATATTCATGTTAGATGGGATACTCTGTTTCATTGATTTAATCATCCATTTATTTGCTCATTTATTCATTCATTTCTTTTATCCTCTCTCCCATTTAATTATTCACTTATACCACTCACTCATTCCTTCATTGATCTATCCATCCATTCACCTTTCCATCCATCCATTCATTCTTTCATTCATTCATTCATTTATCCATCCATCCATTCATTTACCCATCCATTCATTCACCTTTCCACCCATTCATTTACTTATCCATCCATCCATCCATTCATTCATTGATTTATCCATCCATCTATCCATACTCTTTTCCATCCATCCATCCATTCTTTTATTCATTTATCCATCCATCCATTCATTTACCCATACATACATACATACATTCATTAACCTATCCATCCATTCAGCTTTCCACCCATTCATTTACTTATCCATCCATCCATCCATTCATTCATTGATTTATCCATCCATCTATCCATACTCTTTTCCATCCATCCATCCATTCTTTTATTCATTTATCCATCCATCCATTCATTTACCCGTACATACATACATACATTCATTAACCTATCCATCCATTCAGCTTTCCACCCATTCATTTACTTATCCATCCATCCATCCATTCATTCTTTCATTGATTTATCCATCCATCTATCCATACTCTTTTCCATCCATCCATTCATTCTTTTATTCATTTATCCATCCATCCATTCATTTACCCATACATACATACATACATTCATTTACCTATCCATCCATTCAGCTTTCCACCCATTCATTTACTTATCCATCCATCCATCCATTCATTCTTTCATTGATTTATCCATCCATCTATCCATTCTCCTTTCCATCCATCCATCCATTCTTTTATTCATTTATCCATCCATCCATTCATTTACCCATACATACATACATACATTCATTTACCTATCCATCCATTCAGCTTTCCACCCATTCATTTACTTATCCATCCATCCATCCATTCATTCTTTCATTGATTTATCCATCCATCTATCCATTCTCCTTTCCATCCATCCATCCATTCTTTTATTCATTTATCCATCCATCCATTCATTTACCCATACATACATACATACATTCATTTACCTATCCATCCATTCAGCTTTCCACCCATTCATTTACTTATCCATCCATCCATTCATTTATTCATTCATCATTCATATATATATTTATGTATTAAACCGTTTATTTGGTCGTTTATTCATCATTGATATCATATGTGTATTTTTTAATATCTGTTTTTGTATAAATGAATACCATGTGTAACCCCTAAGTCCTGTTCTTTCACAGGATTGCCTTTATTATTTTCATGTTTGGATTTGGAATGCTAGTAACCAACCTTTTTACTGATGTTGGCAAGCTTCTGATTGGTCGGCTGCGTCCGTACTTCTTGGCTGTATGCAAGCCTGATTACAGTAAGATTAACTGCAGTACCGGCGTGTATGTCACAGATGATGTCTGTACTGGAGATAAAAAACAGATAATGGAGGCAAGGTTAGTCTAGGAGATGATGGTGATGATAGGATGGTGATGGTGATGACAGGATGATGATGGTGATGACAGAATGGTGATGGTGATGACAGGATGATGATGGTGATGATAGAATGATGATGGCAATGATGATAGAATGATGATGGTGATGACAGAATGATGATGGCAATGATGATAGTAGTGATGATTGTAGTGATGACGGTAGTAATGATGATAGTGGTGGTGATGATGGAAATGATGACATTGATGATGATGATGATGGTTATGATGATGGTTATGATAATAGTGGTGGTGCATGGTGATAGTGATAATGACATTGATAATAATGATGATGATGATTATGCTACTCTAATTGTGATGGTATTAATGGTGATTAATACATTGATAATAGTTCACTAATAATAAATTATTGCTTCATTACTCTTAGAATGTCCTTCCCATCAGGCCACTCTTCCTTCTCCATGTACACTACATTGTTTATAGCTGTAAGTCTTCTCTTTTTCATTAATATTTCATTGATATTTCCACAAAGGAATAGACATCTTTGCTCCGTATGCAAATTGCCCATTTCAGACCATGTGTCATTCCCTTGGGAATTGTTCTTTTATGATGAACATGTTATATCATTTACATGTGAAAGAAACAATTCTCAAGGGTAGCATCACATGATCTGAAATGGTACAACAAACAAGGAAGGTACGAAGGTCTATTTGAGCAACTTATAAGTCAATAATTCAACAATAAATAACCAAATTTCCTTCCCTAAAATACCACAATTCAATGTATTTGTGCGGGGTTTTTTTACATATATAAGTTTACAATATTTATTTTTAGTAGAGTACAAACACTAAAAGTGTGCAACATAAATACCACTAAATTATGCAAATTATTTTGTTCTCTATTGTTTAATCAACACTATTTAGTGGTAAATAGTACTTTTAGTGTTTGTACTCTATAGGTATGTTGTATTTTTGTCTCTATTTTTTTTTTTTTTGTATGTAATAAAAATTGGATAATTATCACTCAAGAATGCTAAGACTCTATATTACTCTAGATACAATTTGACCAGTCGTCACATCACATGGAATGTACAAAACATATAGGACTAATGTTTTGTTCTGCTACTAGATGTACCTTGAAACAGCCATTCCTACCAAGAAAACAACACTGTTCAAGCCATTACTTCAAATAACAGTCATTATGCTGGGTGTTTTATGTGCTTTATCGAGAATATTCGATTACTGGCATCACTGGGGAGACGTTTTGACTGGCATGGCCATAGGAACACTTGTAGCAGCTTTTGTGGTAGGTATTGGGCTTCCTGTGGTGGGAGGACACAGGAATCCCACCACAATCATTTCATTTTCGTACATCCTTCCGCTGGGAGACAATAATGCAGGCTCTGGGGAGACGTTTGCGCTCGTTTGATTACCAGAGAAATCTTAATGATGATGAGATTGATAATGATAATGATGGTGGTTGTGGTGGTGATGATAATCATAATTATGATGTTAACAATGATGATAGTGATGATATTGAAAACAATGATGTTGGTGCTGATGATAAAAATAAGGATGGGTGTTAAAAATACGATGACTTGAACATCAACTTCAATTTATTCACACACAAAATTAAATATATAGTTTACAAGTAGAAATAACAAAGAAATGAATATAACATTTGATTAATCAGTAAATTGGTGAATGTGTGTAGGGTTGGTAAGGTATAGCTAATGCTTTCGAGTTACCCACGCTCTGATGATATCAATATATATCTATGCATTTTGAAGGGTTAAAGCTCGAAACGTCAGTAAAGTTAAGTCAACATTTTTTACGGTGTTACAAACTTCCTTCTATTACCTATCGTTTACATCAAACACCGACGCAGTCTATGCTAGTTTACTCGCTAGTTTCCATTTATGTATTTGTTTATCTATGTACTGCAGGTCTTCAAGCCTCTAGCGCTGTTCTCAAGTAATACCGGTGACAGGTGTAAGACAAGTCCATCAAGGAACACAGAGGATATGGAGAGCCAGTTGGATGCAATACCCTCGGTGATAGAACACCGCGGATCAGCTGATAGCCCTAGTATGAACTGATACTAGTACTAATGCATTTTATAACCTGATACTAGTATGAACTGATACTAGCAGCAATGATCGTCTATCGATTAACATAATGACAACAAACGTCTTTTATAACCTAACTAAATATGTCATTGACATATTTAGTTAGGTTATAAAAGACGTTTGTTGTCATTATCATCCGGCTTCGCCATAACTATTGTCATTATGATCATTGTCATCACGTCATGTCTTGTCTTGATTATCATCATCATCATTACCATCGTCATCATCATCATCATTTAATATCATCATCATCACCATCGTCTTGATTACCAACATCATTATTACCATCGTCATCATCATAATCATAATCATTACCATCGTCATCATCATCATAATCGTCATCATCATTACCTGATCTTCCTCATCATTATAATCCGGCGTCATCATCATCATTACCATCGTCTTCGCCATAACCATCATCATCATCATCATCATCATCCTCCTCATTATGACAGACCCCTTATATCGACCAAGCAATTATGCCAGTTGTATAACATTTTGACAACAATAATGAATTGCGATGCGTTCGGTGTATAACCGTGGGTTCGAGTCCCGCCAATAAATGCGTTCGGTGTATAACCGGGTTCGAGTCCCGCCAATATATTTTTCTCATGTACCTGTATTTTGAAAACAATGTTATAAGCTTAAAAAGGAAATCTCAATAAAAAACTATTATAAATAGTAGCAGTTTTGTATTTTCCTATATAGATGGTATTTGCGGTTTGTATTCTGTCAGTGTTTGGGAAACAAACCGTCAAGAAGTCACCTACCACCGACGCACTGCGGTTTAAGGAAAGAAACAGGGGAAAAATGAACTATAATTATCAGGGTGATAATAAAATTCACCGTATCAACAGAGTTATATTAACTCTGGTATCAACTAGTGTGCATATAGTTGTTCTCAAAGTTGTGTAAGATTTACGAATAAAGAAATGGAAACGAAAACCGGAAGGAAGTGCATCAAAGTGAAATAAGAGGGTTGATACACGAAAACTGAACTAATTTAAAAAGACGAAAATATAAAAAGAAAAAAAAAATCAGAAAAATCAACCAAGTAACCCGGGCAACCATTAATAGAGCCGTTTATTACTGCTGTCTGCAAACTCCTTATTTAAACTGACCACAAAAGGATATTTACAGCTGAATGGTTAACAAACTACTTAGCAATTCAAATCTGCAGCCCTTTAAAGTAAAGCAATCTTCCATGAAACTTGTTTTTACATGTGAATCAGTTCTAATGTAGATCGAACAAAGTTCCAATTATCGCCGATCAGTTGTTCGATCGAACATGGCGTTCGCTGGGAATTACATGTGTATATCAATTGAAGTAATATGTTTCTTTGGTGTGATTATTGCTAATGCTGTGTTGTACGAGATGATGTATCTTCGCCATGGAGGAGTTCAGCCGTTTAAGAGAGGGTTCTTCTGTAATGATCGAACTGTCATGAAACCTTACCACTCTGAGAACCTTTCGTTTGCTGGAACACTAACCTCTGGTGTCATCTTTGCACTGACTATGGTGAGAAAGATCATATATTTTTACAATAATATTAGCTTAAATATATCTCACAATATATCAAAAAATAGGCCGAGATTGATTCGCAGTTAATTGTTTTAATCAATGAAACTTAATTAACTTAAAACATAAAACAAATTGCTCCATGCAGTAGTTAATATGTGATTCTCACTCAGAATGGAGTCATCATAAAGAATAATTCGTGTTCTTAGTACAGACGGAGAGTTCACTGAACCATTGCATTAAATCTGCGCAATTTGATTTTAAATGAATTTTAAATGCATTTTTTGTCTTAACCAGTAATAATGTTATAAATGTACGTATATGGTTATGTTCGTATATATGGTTATGTTCGTATAAGCTAAGTGATCATTTGATTTATTATCAAAACAATTATGGTTAATAAATGTAAGTGTAGATGTTTTTCATCTGATATTAGTATATAAATTGTTTTCTAATATTTGATTCTGTTTTTTTTTTAGATCTTGCTGCTTGAAATTGGCAATTATTTATCAAAATCGAAAGAACACAGGGAACCAGATAGTGATGGTCATTATGTTGGACCTGTTCTCATTCCAGTATATGTAATAAGGTAAGTTATTTAGACCCACTAAATCATTCATAATTTACAGTCATCCAACCACGACAGAAAGGACAATTATTGAAACCCCACAGCAGTTAATTTATGACCGATGAATAAACCTCGAACGTAAAGGAAACAGGCGCAATTTAAGGTCCGGGCAAACGGCTTCAACATTTCCTTCAACATTCGTTCGATTTTGTTGAATGACAATGTTTAAACTCTTTCAACATCAATTCAACATCAATAGTTGACGTGACGGTTTTTCCAAATTTTGATAGAGTACAATAAATGATCAAAATTCATCTTAATGGCTGGAAAGAGAACTTCACAATTAGTAAAATCGCTAAGTTTGAGAAGAAAATTGTATAAAATAGCAAAGATATAGCGCGGTAAAGTCAGCAGATTTTACAAAGATTTGTATGCCAGACGAGAAAGCTTGCCCACTCAGACAGTATGAGCGGATTGAAAGGATTTATCAATGCAGTGTGAAAAGTTAGCCGACATCTTACAAGGAACCGTTTTGGGTATAGGATTATCGGGATGGTGTTATAGAGGGAAATTGTGTTGTGGTTTACATGCAGTTAATCGTGATGGTTGACTCATTGCTTTTGCGGCGATGGCTTTTGTACGCTGCGGTTAACAATGCATATCTTCGAATGATGATGATGATGATGATGATGATGACATCATAGTGTACTTGTTCTTACTACAGGATGATTCATCGTATGGCCATATTTGGTGTTGGGTTAGGATTAGTCATGATACTGTGCAATACCATAGCAATACTGTCTGGACGACTAAGACCAAACTTCCTGGCCGTTTGTCAACCTAACACCACACTGTTTAACTGTAGTGATGGTTATATCACACATGACGTATGTACTGGAGATCCTTTACGTGTCAAAATAGCCAGGTAATTGGACTATACTCGACATTAAATACTTGCTGCAATGAATGTATTATACGTGCTATACTCGACATTAAATACTTGCTGCAATGAATGTATTATACGTGCTATACTCGACATTAAATACTTGCTGCAATGAATGTATTATACGTGCTATACTCGACATTAAATACTTATTCCAATGCATGTCGGTACGTAATATATATCGGTAATGTACCATCAAAGAGTCAGTTCCTTTCCATGTAATAATTGTCTGGAAAGTATTCGCACATTTAGAGTATCTTAAATTAGTATTACCTTGGATTGATTGATTGCATGGTGTTTGTTTTCAGGTTCTCGTTTCCATCAGCACACACATCAGTAACCACGTACGCTATGATGTTTATAGCAGTAAGTATCGGGACAGACAGACAGACAGACAGATAGATAGATAGATAGAGCACTAGACAGACAGATAGAGCACTAGACAGACAGACAGACAGACAGACAGACAGACAGACAGACAGACAGAACACTAGAGAGACAGATAGAGCACTTGACAGACAGATAGAGAACTAGACAGACAGATAGAGCACTAGACAGACAGACAGACAGACAGACAGACAGACAGAACACTAAAGAGACAGATAGAGCACTTGACAGACAGATAGAGCACTAGACAGACAGAGAGAGCACTAGACAGACAGATAGAGACAACCTGTAGATCAGTGTGATTGATATCCATTCTTACAAACTGTACAGCCTGTAGATCAGTGTGATTGATATCCATTCTTATAAACTGTACAGCCTGTAGATCAGTGTGATTGATATCCATTCTTATAAACAGTACAGCCTGTAGATCAGTGTGATTGATATCCATTCTTATAAACTGTACAGCCTGTAGATCAGTGTGATTGATATCCATTCTTATAAACTGTACAGCCTGTAGATCAGTGTGATTGATATCCATTCTTATAAACTGTACAGCCTGTAGATCAGTGTGATTGATATCCATTCTTATAAACTGTACAGCCTGTAGATCAGTGTGATTGATATCCATTCTTATAAACTGTACAGCCTGTAGATCAGTGTGATTGATATCCATTCTTATAAACTGTACAGCCTGTAGATCAGTGTGATTGATATCCATTCTTATAAACTGTACAGCCTGTAGATCAGTGTGATTGATATCCATTCTTATAAACTGTACAGCCTGTAGATCAGTGTGATTGATATCCATTCTTATAAACTGTACAGCCTATAGATCAGTGTGATTGTGGTTTTAGATTTACCTTCAAGCCAGTTTTTGTTTACGTAAATACAAGCTGCTTCGGATGATTCTACAGACAGCCTCGATTCTACTTGGTTTCGCTGTTGGTCTTTCTCGTCTACGAGACTACCACCATCACTGGTTGGACGTTGTGGGCGGGGCATTCATTGGTGTTTTCGCTGCATGGATAGTGGTGAGTAGTTATAGTAGTATGATGATGATGGTGATGATGATGGTGATGATGATGATGGTGATGACGGTGATGATAATAATGATGATGATGATGGTGATGATGATGTTGATGATGATGATGATGATGATGATGATGATGATGATGATGATGTTGATGATGATGATGATGGTGATGATGATGATGGTGATGACGGTGATGATAATAAAGATGGTGATGATGATGATGATGATGATGATGATCACGGTGATGATGACGGTGATGATGATGATGATGTTTATGATGATAATGATGATGGTGATGATGATGATGGTGATGATAATGTTTGCTGTCGCAGGAAAGTCTACAGAGCATGCGATTACCTACCTTCTCCATCTGGCCCTTGAGGCCTTGGACAGTGGTTGCTGCTGGATAAGACTGTTTTTTGCCGACTTTAAAAAAGGCTTTGATCTGATAGACCATAAGATTCTGTTAACTAAACTTGCCTTATTTAACATACACCCATGTTTACTACGCTGGATTGCTTCATTTTTACTAGGTAGATCGCAATGTGTAAGAATCTCACCTTCGTTGTCGCCATCATTAAATCTTAACGGGGATATCCCCCCAGGGTACAAAATTAGGTCCCTTATTATTCGCGGTTATGGTCAATGATCTTTTGTATGCTTGGGGTCCACGAGCCAAATATGTAGACGATTCTGACTATATTAGAAATAATTCCAAGGAATAGTCCTTCAGTCTTAAGATATGTTGTAGAGGATATTCAATCTTTTGCCTCCATTAACAATATGTGTCTCAATCCAAAAAAATGTAAGTCCATGTCGGTTGACTTTTTGCATTACAATGCTTGCGACTGTCAGCCTCTTGTTATCGATGGCACCTATTTTGAAAGTGTGAAGTCGTTCAAATTCCTCGGTGTACATATTTCTCACGACTTAACGTGGGCTGTCCATTGTGATCATGTAATGAAGAAAGCCAACCGTAAGCTATACGCCTTACGCAAACTCATACGTTGTGGTGTCCCGTCACCAGATATAGTCCAAGTTTATTGTTCACTTATAAGATCATTATTAGAATACGCATTAGCTGTTTTTTCAAACCTTTCTCAATATTTGATAGATGCTATTGAGAGAATTCAGAAACGTGCATTACGCATTATATTTCCTGATATATCTTACAATCAGGCTCTAGTTAAGTCCGGTCTCACGACCATTGTAGAAAGGAGATCTGAAATTTGCAACAAGTTCATTAAGAGCATTAAGATTAATAATCCTGTTCATAAACTAGTGCGCAACAGAATCGTTATGCCCTGTAACCGCTATTCCAGACGATCAACTAAACCTTCATCACACCTTAAGGCTACTGCCACTAACCGGTTTGGGGATTTTGTTACCCATAAATACGCGCGAGCATTAGATAAATTATAATAGGGCGGGGGGATAAATAAATATGCGCAAGCGTTTGACAATTTATAATGTAGTGGGAGGTCGGAGGATTTATTTATTTATTTATATATTAATCATTCTAGTCGTAGTTGTTAAATAGTGTATTGTAAATTAATTATCTGACCCTACCTGTAATTCAGCCATTAGCTGCAAGAGCCGGGTTTGATTAAACAAATTATCTATCTATCTATGATGATGGTGATGATGATGATGTTTATGATGATGACGACGACGATGATGATGATGGTGATGATGATGATGGTGATGATGATGACGACGATGATGATGATGATGATGATGATGATGACGACGATGATGATGATGATGGTGATGATGATGTTTATGATGATGATGACGACGATGATGTTTATGATGATGATGACGACGATGATGATAATGTTTATGATGATGATGATGGTGATGATGGTGTATCTATTGTCTATATATACCTACTAACTGTACCTATATTATCTCCATATTTCTCAGTCGGTTAAAGTTATTGGTGTCTTCAATGACAAAGAGAGACGAGAACCCAAAGAATACATGTACCTGCCTCAAGCTGATGACGAGGCTAAAGAGGTCAAGCATGCCGGGAAGAATAAAGAAGAACTAAGTGACAGTTACAATACTATGACGAGAAGCTTACTGGATGACTGAATAATGTCGTACCATAGCTAAACAGATAAATAAGAGGGTCTGGATAGGGGTTACAAACGACTATAGTTTCTTCAGTTTTTGGTTGAATTCATTGCCAGTTAAACACAAATAGTGCGAATGTTATTTGGCTCATTAAGGCCATTTGTCAGTAAACCCCATCCAGACATCAAAAATAATATACATAGAAAGTCAGTCAAGTAATTAAGGCAGTTTTAGTATCAACATTAATGATACACATTCAATGCAATGACAGACCGTCAATCAAACACTGTATGATCAGTATCTGTAGTGTAGTTATCTGTTAATAGCAGGGTTGTGACGAGTAATGTGGGATCAGGGATCACATGCCCGGGATCGGGGATCACATAGCCCGAATCAGCTGGAATCAGGGATCACAGAAGAGGGATCGTGTGAATAAATGCAGGGTTGTGACGAGTAATGTGGGATCAGGAATCACATGCGCATGCCTTGAATCATGGATCACAGAAGAGGGATCGGGGTCGTTTGTTTGAATTCAGGGATCAAGGAATTATTTTCATTTTATCTATGTAAAACGAAAAGCTTTTGGGATCAGGAATCAATCTTTTGTGTAAAAATTCGGGATCAATCACAAGAAACCTCGTCGCGACCATAGGTATGTATTATAGACTAAATCTAAAAGGAGCTTAAGTGAAGACCTAAAAAACACTGACGCAGTATCCACAGGGGCTACAACCAACGATGAATAACTAGATAACTAATAACTAAGCTCTATATAATAGAGGGGAAGTATTTGAATAATTCATAATAATAATAATGCAATGTTTTAGGAGCATTATCAAAGCTCAATGCTCTTACAAAAAACAACCAAAATAAAATTATTGAAAAAGAAAAGTTTTTAGTTTTGATTTAAATGAGTTGATGTTATCAGCGTTTCTAATGTTTTGGGGCAATGTGTTCCAAAGTTTAGGGGCTGAGATTGAAAAAGCCCTGTCCCCATAAGTTGCAGTGTTTGAATTCGGTGTAAATAGTAAGTTCTGTCCAGAGGATCTTAGAGAACGAGCTGGTTTATAAGGAGTTAGTAGGTTGGAGATGTAGTCTGGAGCTATGCCATATACACTTGAAACAAGTATAGTACTAATTATAGTACTAACTAGTAACTATAATTATAACTAGAATAACTACTAGAGTGGTTTTTATTAACCCATGAAACAACATGTATTAATTAAAGTGTACTAGTCAAATAAGAACAAAAGAACACAATGGAATTACAGTGTATTAAAGAGTAATACACTAAAGAGTGTTTCACTGGTTAATGAAAACCACTCTAGCTACTAACTAGTGCTTATTGGACAATAGAATAAGCATACTGAATATCACTATTTATTTTATCTTACAAATAATCCCCCAATCACTGACCTCCCTATTTTAGTCACGTGGCGATCCATTATTTTGCGATATTGGACAGCAACCTATCGGACTGCAGTATTTTAATTGTTTATTCAAGATAATTTGAAATGATTATTTGTTCGGTATAATATAAATCCTCACCCATTATGGCAGAATATCCAAGGCCAGAATTAATATCGGGCGAGACCGCCGGCAGGTCGTATTCAATAGGTGTATAATATTTAGTACTAATAGACCCATTCAGCTCAGTCAATGTTTATTTTCCCATTTCAAACCACGTGTTCATTCCCTTTGGATTTAATTATTTGTTATGCATAAATATTTTAATATTTGACATAAAAGAACAACTCTCAAGGGAATGCATCTGGCCTGAAATGTGCAATTTGCATACAGAACTAAAAGGGACTATTGTGTTGTACGCTTTTAGACCCCGTCTACACGGATCAGGATACTTTTGAAACCGCATACTTTTTGATGCGAATCGGCCTATCGTCCACACGAATCCAGTGTTGAATGCTCCGGATACGCGGATTCGTGTGGACGCAAATATTTCTATGCGGTTTCAGTCGGATCGGATTCGTGTAGACGAGGCCTGAGGTACGGTATTCATTGCAGTCTAGTTTGTTATTCAAATAGCTTTGGTCACGATTGGTTGCTAGTTCGCCATTCAAGCAAATCGAGCAGAGCAAACCACAGTCAAGAAACTAAGATGGCTTATAAATGCAGTATTCCGTGTATATTACTAGAAACATTGGTCTTTTTAACCATCATTATTACTGCTATAGTCATAGAATATCTTTTGGAACTTTCAAAAGGTGGTATTTCGCCATTTCAACGAGGTTTTTACTGCAATGACCAGTCAATAATGATGCCATACGAAAAATCAATTGCCGATTTCTATGATGTCCTTAAAGTTGGGATATTTACTTCATTGGCAATGGTAAGCAATCACTACAACAATGATACATTACAGGTTTTGTAGGAAACATATATCTAAGGGCCCGGGCAAACGGTTTCAACATTTGCTTCAACATCCGTTCGATTTTGTTGAATGGCAATGTTTAAACGCTTTTAAACTCTTTCAACATCAATTCAACATCAATCCATCATGTTTCAACAATGAGAGTTAAAAAGCGTTTAAACATTGCCATTCAACAAAATCGAACGGATGTTGAAGGAGCAAATGATGCAACCGTTTGCCCGGGCCCTAATCCACATATCCAAATCTTACATCAAATTTGAAATGCAAATATGCAAATATAAAAACGCGAACAATAAACAGTGCCTTGCCGGTGTTTGCATTAAGCAGTATAGTGTATACATACACCAATATATTTTCTAACTCTATTCTTCTAAGGAATTGTTTATATAACAGAGATGTGCTTTGCTTGTATTTTAGATATTGATAATGGAGCTGGAACAGTACATAATCAAAAAAAGAGATAAAGAAAACATTTGCGATGAGGAAAATATGTACAAGTGTGGCCCACTGTCCATTCCGTCATGGATTCTGAGGTATAATCACATCTTGAATAAAGAATAATAATAACAGAAACGCAATACTAACAAACAGAACATGCAATCTTGAAAACAATGCCATTACCATATATGGTGTTGTAGGTGAGAAGTAACAAAAGACTTTGATTAGCGCGCGAGATTTTTCTCTACAGGATCGTATCTTTGATACGGGATACTCCCTTTGTCCATGTGGTAGGGGTGATCGGCGTACCTTTTAGGGTCCTTTTAGGGTTCTGGTTCAAAAATCAGTAACGTAACATGATTTCGTACCTGTAAGAGTCATTTTTAGTCTGTTTTGTTGCTTTGTTGGGTTAGAAATCGACAAGGCTTTATCAGTTGTTTTTATCTGTTCGTACCTTTTAGGGGTCGTTTTCAAAATCTCCGCCGATCACTCCTACCACTTGGACAAAGGGAGTATCCCCCCTTAAATTGGAGTCTTTTGCTGTTTCTATTGAATTACGCTGCGCAGACTGTGTCCGGTACATGGAGCCAGAAGCAGGCAAAACATCAAAATTGTCTTTACATATTTTAAACCTGTGTACAGTTTATCTATATATAATAAACATCGACGCAATCTAAGATAGATAATCCATATCCTTGTCTTTCTAGGATGTTATATCGTAATGTAAGATAGATAATCCATATCCTTGTCTTTCTAGGATGTTATATCGCAATCTAAGATAGATAATCCATATCCTTGTCTTTCTAGGATGTTATATCGTAATGTAAGATAGATAATCCATATCCTTGTCTTTCTAGGATGTTATATCGCAATCTAAGATAGATAATCCATATCCTTGTCTTTCTAGGATGTTATATCGTAATGTATAAGATAGATAATCCACATCCTTGTCTTTCTAGGATGTTACATCGTAATGTAAGATAGATAATCCATATCCTTGTCTTTCTAGGATGTTACATAGTATGTGTGTGTTTGCTGCTGGTTTAGCTTTACTTTTAACCTTCCTCGATATATTCAAAGTACTGTCTGGACGACTAAGACCACACTTCCTGGCTGTATGTCAACCTAACACCACACTGTATAACTGTAGTGATGGTTATATCACACATGACGTATGTACTGGAGATCCTTTACTGGTCAAACGTGCAAGGTAGGGACACTATACTTGTTGTTAAATACCATCTGAATTGAAAGATGGTTAGGCTTAAATACTTGTTGTAATGTATGATGGTAATACTATACCCAGTGTTAAATACTTGTTGCAATACATGATAGTAATACTATACTCAATGTTAAATACTTGTTGCAATGCATGATGGTAATACTATACCCAGTGTTAAATACTTGTTGCAATGCATGATGATGTTTCATATCATGTTTCAGGATGTCAATGCCATCAGGTCATTCAGCTGTTTCCATGTTTTTTGCTGTTTTTGTTGTGGTAGGTTGAACACAGTCAGATGTAAGATAATGTAAAATCACACCGTGGTGAGGTCTGACATTACAAATTCACCAATAAACCCGTTCTACAATGTAAAAACAAGGTAGACAGTCTCGCCTATTTTTATATTAAAGTAAGGGGATGTAATGCCCAATCGAAGTCTGGAGACCCATTGTTCTTGACTGGCTAGCCTCGTGTTCACGTTACGTGAGATGACAGTTTTGTACATCATGCATGTATGAGAGGCTACACTTATGTGCAAAATACTTTGGGACATTATCTGGTTTTTACATGAAAAATATTTCAACAACATTTTTCTGTTTCCCCCTCTCCCCGTATCAATGTTGTGTTTTGGGAATGTGAGACATTGCTCAGGGAGGGAAGGGGGTTAACAAATCAAATCGATACATTTTGTATATTTTTTAAAAATGGGCCAATGTCCCAACAATTTTGCACATGATTGTAGCCAGTCAAGGACAATAGTTATTCAAATCAGTCGTCATATTCAGTTTATTTATGATTCGCGTTTCAGCTATGCATCGAAGCCATGTTGTGTCTTCGTAAATACAAGATCTTCAAGATGGTCGTTCAAGTAGGAATTATTCTAGCTGGTATTGCTGTTTGTATATCCCGCGTTTCTGACCACCATCACCATATGAGTGATGTACTAGTGGGTGTGGTAGTAGGGGTACTAGCTGCCTGGGTCATGGTAAGTATATATTACATCCTACCTATAGTAGTCTGACTACTATCACCATGTGAGTGATGTACTAGTGGGTGTGGTAGTAGGGGTACTAGCTGCCTGGGTCATGGTAAGTATATATTACATCCTACCTATAGTAGTCTGACTACTATCACCATGTGAATGATGTACTAGTGGGTGTGGTAGTAGGGGTACTAGCTGCCTGGGTCATGGTAAGTATATACTACTACACCCACTGCTGCGAGAGGTCTCAAGTTCGATTCTCAGTTTCGACTTCTCTCCTTTCTGTAGCTTTACATACCCGTAACACGGAGCAATGATGGAGAGAGGGCAGTAAAATAAGTGCACTACCATACCAGCCAAAAGCTTATCAGTCAATGATTGTCACGAGCTACCGAAGTAAATCACATCCATTCCAGATACACTCCCTAATGTCTTCATATCACGGTCGATCAGTTGATAGTTGTTCACTGAAGTGTTTTTTTATCTACACAGGCCTTTAAAGCCATGAAGTTGTTGACAAGCAAGAAGACAAACGCCGAGTACCGACAAATACCGACGGCTCCTCCACCAGATGATGGATCGGACAACGATTAAAATAACATCACCAAAGACAAAGAACTTAATATCATACCAAAACGTTTCGTGCATTCAGTGTGAATAACTGTGAGACAACAAATAAAATAACATTACTAACAAAGAACTTTATACCATATCAAAACAACACCTTTTAGAGGGGAACATCGGGGGGGGGGGGGGGGGGGAATCCCGCAATACCGCAAACATTATTTAAAAATCCCGCATAACTGCAACGAAAAATTCGCAAATTTCGCATACCGCACAACATTTAATTAAAATCAAAGGTCATTAAACGTTTTGGGTTTTTTCACCATCCATACGTACCAAAAAAATACAAAAACAAAAACCGTTAATATCGCATACCGTAGGAATTCTATATCCCGCATTACCGCTTGATTTTGCTTATTTCACCGAAATACCGCTTAAAAAAAGAAAAAATATCGCATAACGCAGGTATCCTAAATCCCGCATTACCGCAAAAATGTATTTCTTTTACCGCAATATCGCATTAAAAAATGGCCAATACCAGAATACCGCAAACCCTAATGTCCCCCTCCTTTTAGGCCTCTTCTACACGAATCCGATCCGGCTGAAACCGCATAGAAATATTTGCGTCCACACGAATCCTGTTGATCGTTTACAATTCAAAAGTATGCGGTTTCAGTGACCGGATTCACTGGATTCGTGTGGACGATAGGCCGATTCGCATCAAAAAGAACAAATGAACAACTGTACAAATGAACAACTGACACTTTGTAAAAACTATAATTTTTTGTGAGATGTTTTAATGCGCAACACTCAAGGCTACATATAACATCTCGCCTAGCTATATAAGTGATTTGGTGTCCATTAGGTCCTGTTCTTCATATTCATTAAGGTCTAACAACACTTTAGTCTTGGATCGTCCTAAGGGGCGTATGCTATCGACACTAGGGGCGCGTTCTTTCTATACTGCTGCCCCCACACTGTGGAACAGCCTTCCTGTACAAATTCGGGAAATAAAATCACTTAGCATTTTTAAGAAACAGCTTAAGACACATCTTTTTAATATAGCTTATAACGAGTAGTTTTTAGTGAATTTAACTTAGTTATTTTTATTTAGAATATTTCCATTTAGAATATTTCCACTTAGTATTTCGTTTTTTAGTATTGGATTTTTATAGATTAATATTTATAGTAATTATTCATATGTTATATATTTATATTTTATTGACTTATTCATGTAAAGCGCTCTTGATCATTTTAATGTTAAAAAGCGCTATATTAAGTAAATAAATTATTATTATTATTATTACTCAAACCGAATGTTGATGTCTTGTTCAACGCTGTTCTGCATGGGCAGATGACCAACCCATGTTTTAATTATCAATTCCATGCTATTCTTGTTATATATATTAATATATAACAATCCCCCCCAAAGAACAATTACGACTCCACGACAAAACTTGTAGCAATTACTTGCAAAGCAAATCTATCTATTTCGTATTATATTATTGTATTACGGTGAATCTGCTGCTGGGGCGTGGTAGTGGTCATGGAGATGCCGTCACAGACTGTAAACTTTTGACACATTTTAGCAATTCAAATTGATGGACGCATAAATCAAAGGGCATATTTTAATCTGCGTGACGGCGTAAATGAAAGTGTCCAATGATTACATACAACAATATCTGAAGAAGGCTCACACACAGACTGGATTGTACATCATGGCTTATTCAACTAGCCTTGCTTGTGTCACTATCGAAGTGTTGTTGTTCTTCGCCGTTGTCATCCTTGACGTAGTTATATACCAGTTAACATATCTTAGTGCAAATGGCTTCAAACCATTTCACCGTGGCTTCTTCTGTAATGATCCTGATATCATGAAACCATGGATGCCCGAGAGACTTTCCTTCGTGGGAATAGTCACCGGAGGGACCGTCTTGTCCGTGTTAATGGTAAGTGTGTTACTCAATGCACGGCACTACTTTATAGCAAATCGTACATTAGTACAACTTGATCGTAGACCAAGCCAGTTACGCTTTAGATGTGCGTTTATGACTGCAAACGGTTAGTCTAAGTTCTGGTCCAAGTTGGCGCCATTTTCTTGCTATTTCTTTCCCTTCTTGTTTTAATCCTTCCCTTTCTTAAAATGAAATCAATGCTGAAACTACGATTTAACCAAATCACCTTTATATAAATAACTAACAAATAATAGCCTCATTTAGTGGATAAAGGCTATATCTAATAGTTATCAACGGAAATGTTTCCATACAGTAATATGGATAAAAGAAGTTCGAGGTTAAAATATCTTTTTACGCTGTTTTTTGTTTTGTTTCTATTTACTAATAAAGGCAGACATTAGACGAATAAAATATTGTTTTTTGCATCCTGTAATTTAACTGCGCGTTTTCCCCCTAATTTGCACCATTAATTATTATACTAATCAGCTTCATAAAACACTTGACTAAGTTATTTTTGTTTTTGTTAATTTACCGCGCTTAAAGGTCTTAGGAACACAAATCGGCCACCTTTTCCGAACTCCGATAAGCGGCAGTTGTTCTATTAATTTTACGAATCTCATTATTTCTTTAACTATCTCACAACTATTACTTATGAAACATATTATTATTGTAGGTAGTTTTAACGCAAAAGTATTTGAAATTCCAATTAAAAAAATATATAATAAAACAGACAAAAACTGTTGACATTAATGTTAAGATATCATCATTACGAGTCAAGTATTCATTGTATTTGTCTGCATCTATTCAGATAGCTGCGATCGAAGTGGAATTATATTTCAAGCAAAGCGAAGAACCTGCTGAAAACGAGGAAAGCGAAAGTGGATCAGTGACTATCCCATCAGCAATAATCAGGTATTTAAATCACAGTAAAAATAGAAAAAAGAATATTTTATTTGGAGTAACTAAGGGTTTATGAAGGGCGAAGAAAGAACGCATTTCATCGGTTAAGACAGGAAAATTCCTGTTTCGAAACGTTTCAGCAAACAAAGCTCTCAACTTGTCTGCATATTTTAAAATATTATACATTGACAAAGCCTTAGCAGTCAGGTTGGTCAGCCACAGCTAATGATTATGTAAAAACTTACTTGAATATAAAGTATCGGTCTATCTTGGCGGGAAGAAAGATTGCGTGATATGATAGTGACAAGAAAAAATAGCGTGACCATTTTATTCTACTGGTTAAATGAATACCGTATTTACTCGAATAAACGCCGCACTTTAACGTTACTCTAAAACACCATTGGAAATCATTTTTTATCAAAGGCTATGTTCTTCAGCTCAAAGTAATTATATTTCACCGCTCGCCCATTAAGTTATATCCCCAGTATTCGTAGTTCTGATCAAAAACGGGACAGTGAGAGCCAGAAAAATTTAATAACCGCCGCGGCGCTTACTCGTGTAAATACGGTAACCAAAAGTAAAAGAACAAGAGGTCAATCTATTTCAATAAATTATTATGGAATATGAAGGTTTTGCTTCTCTATAATCTAGAACTTTTGATCATACAAGTGTTTGAAATGTATTTTGATGTAATTATTGTTCTAAAAATAAAAAAATAAATCACTTTTTTAACGTCTCAAATCTAATTCTAGCTGGACATGTGTGCCCTACTAATGGGGGAGACTCAAACACACACTCACTACCTCTACGTTAAATATTTCTTCTAGAATGCTACATCGTATGGGTGTTTTTGCAAGTGGACTGGGAGCACTGATGTTGCTTTGTCAAGTGGTAGCAATATTTTCTGGACGACTAAGACCACACTTCCTGGCTGTATGTCAACCTAACACCACACTGTTTAACTGTAGTGATGGTTATATCACACATGACGTATGTACTGGAGATCCTTTACTGATCAAACATGCTAGGTGAGAACACACTGGATGAACGTTGATAATGAGGGGTAATCATCATTGCTATCACCATCACCATCATTACTATAATCAGTCATCACCACCATCACCCCTATGACCATTACCATCATCACCACCATCGTCATTATCACCATTGTCATTATCGTCACCACCATCCATAACCAGTCATCATTATCATCATCATCACCATCGTCATTATCGTCACCACCATCCATAACCAGTCATCATTATCATCATCATCACCATCGTCATTATCGTCACCACCATCCATAACCAGTCATCATTATCATCATCATCACCATTGTCATTATCGTCACCACCATCCATAACCAGTCATCATTATCATCATCATCATCACCATCGTCATCATCACCATCGTCATCATCACCATCGTCATTATCACCATTGTCATTATCATCATCACCACCACCACCATTATCATTATCCATCATTATCATCATCATCCATCATTAAAGTGTGTTTTTTTCTGTCAGGTTGTCCTTCCCCTCCCTGCACACAGCTGCATCAGCCTACTGCCTGGTGTTTACAGCAGTAAGTACTCTAATATAAACTACATCAATGAAACAAGTGATTAATAACCTGTATGTCTCCAGTAATATTGATCTCTAGATACCAGTGGTATAGGTGATCAATATAATACATATTATGGTTTGTTTCAGATCTGTTTACAGTGTATGCTGTGTCTAAAGAGCAGTAAAATACTAAGAATGACCATACAAATGACACTAGTACTGCTAGCAATATGTACTGGACTATCAAGGATAAGCCGCTATTACCACCATTGGACGGATATACTTGGTGGATTGATAGTTGGTGTCGTCATGGCCAGGATTGTGGTAAGATTGAGCAATGACTGTCTATTAGGGATTGCTACTGAAAACAATGGTCTGAATAACACACAGGACAATTAAAACAATGGTCTACATAACACACAGGACAATTAAAACAATGGTCTACATAACACACAGGACAATTAAAACAATGGTCTACATAACACACAGGACAATTAAAACAATGGTCTGAATAACACACAGGACAATTAAAATAATGGTCTACATAACACACAGGACAATTAAAATAGACCCCTTCACAGTTCCCTGTACCACCTTGAAAGGTAGCCAGGCCTTTGCATTAAAATAGACCCCTTCACAGTTCCCTGTACCACCTTGAAAGGTAGCCAGGCCTTTGCATTAAAATAGACCCCTTCACAGTTCCCTGTACCACCTTGAAAGGTAGCCAGGCCTTTGCATTAAAATAGACCCCTTCACAGTTCCCTGTACCACCTTGAAAGGTAGCCAGGCCTTTGCATTAAAATAGACCCCTTCACAGTTCCCTGTACCACCTTGAAAGGTAGCCAGGCCTTTGCATTAAAATAGTCCGCCTCACAGTTCCCTGTACCACCTTGAAAGGTAGCCAGGCCTTTGCATTAAAATAGTCCCCTTCACAGTTCCCTGTACCACCTTGAAAGGTAGCCAGGCCTTTGCATTAAAATAGACCCCTTCACAGTTCCCTGTACCACCTTGAACGGTAGCCAGGCCTTTCCATCAAAGCAAGACAATGTTGAGTTTACAATGATAAAGACATGTGAATAATTGTCCTGCAAGGTGTTAAAAGGTCTCTATCATTGCAAGCTAAACGTCCATCTTGATTTGATGCAAAGGCATTGCTACCTTTCAAGATGGCGCAGGGAACTGTGAAGGGGAATATTGTTCCTAGGAAAGAGCAAAGTGTCAAGCTAGTAGAGCAGAGATTGTGAATCAATTTTCAAATGTTCCTGACTAACACATTGACAAGTGTGTCAGTAGCCTTGTAATCCCATGTTCTGGCAAAGTAGAAAATAAGCTATCCATGGCTACATGTGCCAATCCTTTCTTGACTTTTATTATCATCCATATCACCATCCATATCATCATCACTATCATCATCAACATCATCATCAACATCACCACCACCATCACTACTATCATCATCACTTCCACCTAGTACAAGAAACGCAGATTCAATCAACAAATTTAAAACATATTTATTCAAAGAAGCGTTTAATTGTTAGTAGATATTCTCGACTTTTAATTATTATTATTATTTAGTATATTATATTAGTATTATTAGCACTATATTTAGCATCTAAGTTTTAATTCACTCTATTTTATTGTATATTTTACTATATTTTTTATTGTACAGTTCTAAACTTATTTATATATAGATATACTTTGTACTGTAAGCGCATTGAGGCTTGCAAAATGCGCAAGAACTGTTAATTAAATTAAATTAAATCACACCGTCACTATTACCATCATCAACACCACCATCAACATTATTACCACCATCACTATCATCATCATCATCACCACCATCACTATCATCATCATCACCACCATCACTATTATCACCATAATCATCATCATCACCATCACTATCATCATCACTTATCATCATTGTCATCACTATTATCACCATAATCATCATCATCATCACCACCATTACTATTAGTATCATCATTGTCATCACTATTATCACCATAATCATCATCATCACCATCACTATCATCATCACTTATCATCATTGTCATCACTATTATCACCATAATAATCATCATCATCACCACCATTACTATTATCACCATAATCATCATCATCACCATCACTATCATCATCACTTATCATCATTGTCATCACTATTATCACCATAATCATCATCATCATCACCACCATTACTATTAGTATCATCACCATCATCTATAGTTTCTGTAACTTGTTTGTTTTAATGTTTCAGACTTTTAATGTGATGAAATTGTTTGCCAAGAACAGGAAAACTACAGTATACGAGGCAGTACCAGACGGTGATGAAGATGACAATACAAGTGAAAAAAGAAAATTAGTGCAATAGAAAACATAACTATCACCAACAGAAGATTTTACCAAAAAAACTACATCATCATCAACACCAACATATCACCTATATCATTGGTGTTTCCACCAAAATTGATAATCAATTTATCACAATCACTAGCATTATTTCTGATGTACAAAATACATATTTTGAGAAATATAATAATAATAATAATAATAATAATAATATTTTCCACAGCAGATCCACAGTGGTTATTCTTCTGCTGGCACTCACACTCACTACCTCTACATTAAATATTTTTCATACATCACTCATCACATGTTGATTTTTGCTGAGGGAGGAAAACTGGGTAACCCGGAGAAAAACCTTTGTGGCATATGGTAGAGAACAACACATCAAACAAACTAAATTTACATATGATTCAGTTCACGAGCTGGGATGCGAACTGGATCACAGCGGTGAAAGGACAGTGCTCTCACCACTCGGCCAACTATTCCATCCATATTATGTAGTGAAAAGAAGAAAATAATGCAATAAAATAGAAAGACAATATTTACTGCGTTCAGTGTTAATGACCTATTAGTATTTACAAATGAAGGATGCATGAAACTATTTGAACTAAAGATTAAAATAATTTCTTGGCTATTGATAATCTTACAATATCAACTTTCATTTTTTTCTTTTCTTTTTCTTTCCAACATAATTTCTCTAGCAGCTTTTAGATCTTCTATGGTGGTTGGGGGTCTCTGGGAAATGAAAATTAATATTCAATTAACTTTATGTGAATAAATAAATGAATTAATGCAATCAATTATTGAATAGAGAGAAAAGTGAATAGATAGAAAAGTGAATAGATAGAAAAGTGAATAGATAGAAAAGTGAATAGAAAGAAAAGTGAATAGATAGAAAAGTGAATAGATAGAAAAGTGAATAGATAGAAAAGTGAATAGATAGAAAAGTGAATAGATAGAAAAGTGAATAGATAGAAAAGTGAATAGATAGAAAAGTGAATAGATAGAAAAGTGAATAGATAGAAAAGTGAATAGATAGAAAAGTGAATAGATAGAAAAGTGAATAGATAGAAAAGTGAATAGATAGAAAAGTGAATAGATAGAAAAGTGAATAGATAGAAAAGTGAATAGATAGAAAAGTGAATAGATAGAAAAGTGAATAGATAGAAAAGTGAATAGATAGAAAAGTGAATAGATAGAAAAGTGAATAGATAAAAAAGTGAATAGATACAAAAGTGAATAGATACAAAAGTGAATAGATACAAAAGTGAATAGATACAAAAGTGAAAAGATAGAAAAGTGAATAGATAGAAAAGTGAATAGATAAAAAAGTGAATAGATAGAAAAGTGAATAGATAGAAAAGTGAATAGATAGAAAAGTGAATAGATAGAAAAGTGAATAGAAAGAAAAGTGAATAGATAGAAAAGTGAATAGATAGAAAAGTGAATAGATAGAAAAGTGAATAGATACAAAAGTGAATAGATACAAAAGTGAATAAAGTAAAGACAACTACTTACTAATGTTTTCTCATCTGGTGGATAAACTTGTTGCTGCAAGGCAAATAGAGAAATGAATGGATGAATGAATGAATGGATACATGAATGGATGAATAAATGGCAGGGTTGGAAAGTAACTTTTGACACAGGTTGTCCTGTGGACAAGCATGTTTGAGAATATAGGCGTCCAGAGGAAAATTTGGTCGTCCCCTCCCGCCCCCCCCCCTCCCCCCCTCCCCCCAATTCGGTCGTCCCCCAAAAAAATTAAATTAAATTAATTTATAAATGAAAAAGGTTATTCAAACGACATGATAGTTAAAAAAGTCTTAACAATGTATTTATCTGGTTGGATTCCACCATTGTTTTGAAGACCACAAGGAATTTTGAACGAAAAGAGCCTAAAAATGGTTGGTCAGCGGCAAAATGCCCACAGCAGTCACCTTGGCCAGCGGTAAAACAAGATGGGGGAAAAACAAGATGGTGGAAAAACAAGATGGCGGGCGATTAGACGAAGAATGCTATGTGGCGCTGTTTTTCTTTTATCTTGCAGTTTTTGAAGTTCAAAACAGGTAAAAAAAATCAATTTTAGATCAATTTTAGGAAATCTTCAAGTCCTTTGCTTCAAAAAAAAAACATTTTGGCAAAAATCTAGGTTGTCAGCTGGTCAGGACAACCATTTTCGAAAATCCAGGCGTCCATGGAAAATTCTAGTCATCCCTGACGACCGGACGACCATTAATTTCGGACCCTGAATGGATTAATGAATGAATGAATGAATGGATAAATAAATGAATGAATGGATGGATACATGAATGGATGAATGATTGAAATGAAAAAAATAGATGGATGAATGAATAGATAAATGAATGAGTAAATGGATGGATGAATGAATAGATAAATGAATGAGTAAATAGATGGATGAATGAATAGATAAATGAATGAGTAAATGGATGGATGAATGAATAGATAAATGAATGAGTAAATGGATGGATGATAAGATCAATTAAATGAGTGAATGACGGGGGCGGACAGAGGGGGGAGGGTGGGTGAACTGGGTGACTTTCCACCCCCCCCTTTTTTGCAGTAAAGTCCCATTTTAACAACGAAAAGCAGCACATTACGATCTTTGCGCTCTTGTGTCTGCTGTTATCTGCCAAAAGGATATCAAAGTTCACCCCCCCCTTGTCAAATTTCTGGATCCGCCCCTGAATGAGACAATGAATAAATGACTAAGTGAATATTTTGATGGATAAATGGATGGATGGATTAAAGAATAGATTGATGAATAATTGGATGAAAGAAAAGTGAATTGATTCATGGATGGATGGATGAATGAGCAAATGTCTGAATGAGTAATTGCTTTATTCTGAATCAATTGCAATAAAATCATCACTTATTTCCAAATTCATAATAAATTGCTGTGTATTTTACCTTTTTATTGGAGATAAAATCATCATATATTTCAGGTAAATTGAAGTAATAAAATAGAGCTACTGGAAAAAACACATAGACCGCAATCTAGAATAGAGAACAACATGTGTCAATACCATGTGAACTTATACACATAGACTGCTATCTAGAATAGAGAACAACATGTGTCAATACCATGTGAACTTATACACATAGACTGCTATCTAGAATAGAGAACAACATGTGTCAATACCATGTGAACTTATACATGTAGAGTGGTTTTCATTCACCCATGAAACAAAGTGTACATATTAGTTAAAGAGTGATAGTCAAATAACAACAAAAGAACACAATGGAATTAAGGTGCATTAAAGAGTGATACACTAAAGTGTGTTTCACGGGTTAATGAGACCTGCTCTATTACAAGAAACATATAATAATGATGATGAGAAATAATGGAGATATTAAGGCCTCTTCTACACGAATCCGATCCGGCTGAAACTGCATAGAAATATTTGCGTCCACATGAATCCTGTTAATCGTTTCCAATTCAAAAGTATGCGGTTTCGGTGACTGGATTCACTGGATTCGTGTGGACGATAGGCCGATTCGCATCAAAAAGTATGTGGTTTCTAAAGTATCCGGATCCATGTAGATGGAGTCTAATAGTGGTGATGATAATAGTGATAATGATAACAATGATAGTGATAATAAGGATGATAATATGGCAACGAGAATGATGGTAATGATAACAAAATAAAGATATGATGATAATCAGGATATCAATAAATGGCGATAACAATTATTATGGTAATGATGATGGTAACAATGATTATGAATATTATGATAATAAAAAATTGTACAATAAATAGCACACCAACTTATGTACGTCAAATGACAGTGACACACGCTTAAATATTTATAGAAGCTCCAAAACAAATTTTGCACTTTGCGCAAAAAAAGTTTCCAAGTCAACATCGCATGGTTTTCATAGCGAGAGGTGACCGGGAGAGGACAGAATTGCTGCCTAAGATATGGCCGTGATTTGAGTCAACCTACAAGAACATTACTAATTTAATTATTTGCTACGTTATGAAGAAAACACAAGTTACGTACCCTGAACAATTCAATCTTCGAACCAGTCGCCATGTTGGCCGTGTGAGTAATGCTAATCCTGGGGTGAGACAGACAGTGCGCATGTTATGTTATGCGCTACCTGCTGTAAGAGGAGCCAGCGATCCCAGGAGGTAAACATGGCGGCAGGAATACCATCAATGAGCCAGGTAAACTATGATTGCCTTACAAATACAACGATTACATCAATACTAAAATATTACGAAAGACGAATAGTTGCACCAAGTCTGTGCTTGCTTGTATCGTCGATATCGCTGCACAACGAAGGGGAAATCAACCATTGCAAAGGTGGTGTGTGTTTGGTCATGAATACGCAGTTTAGCGTGTCTGATATCCATCTATCTAAGAAGGCTTTTTATTGTCGTATTGTAAATTACAGATGCTACAAAGCCTATGGTATTGCAGGGCTGTTATTTTAGACAATAATAGAGTTTTATTCGTCGGTAATTATCAGTTTACTTCGATGAAAAACATATCGTTCACTTGCATTCAAGTACGCTTTTCGACAACAAGCCGTTTTATGCGAGACATGAGAGGGTTGATTGTCCAATACCAACATCTAGCTAAGCTACCGTCCACCATTCGTCCATTGTGTGCTTTGTTTTGCTGTGCGAGACAAGACTCAAGTGGACCGATGGCGTGGTGGGCATTGATATCTTTACTTTCATAACTTGCGCACCTTCTGGCCTGATAAAAACATTTTGATTTCCAGTTGACATATATTGCTACTGAAATCCAAAGGATTTCACAATAGCGTTTATTTCCATTTTATGTACGTATAATCTAGGCTCTTAATCTCGTCAAGAATTAGTACTGATGGTATAACTGTGTTGTTTATTTGCTTGTAGCTCTCTGCTGGACATACTTCTGTATATGAAGCATATTTTAGACAGGTAAACACTAATTGTAAACACTATTGTCAGCCATTAAAACTACACAAACACTATCATTATTCATTGTAACTTCCTTCCTTGGCTACCCTTGTCATTAATTCAAAACAACTTCATCATATATCATACACAATTCACGTCCATCAATCTATTTGATCCATTATCACGAAAAAAGTTCAAAATATCGAAATAAAGTGTTTTTTTTAATGTCATTAAATATTATTTTTAAATTGTATTAATTCGATAATACATAAAATATTTGAATTATTTACACAATGTCATTAATGAAATATAATTAAAATGAATAAAATATCAATTTATCTTTTAAAATAGCTTTAGGGGTTATCTTGTTTTTTCTGTTCAATGTAAAACCTAATCTAGTACATTAAGAAACCTCTGATGTTTTTATAGGCTGACAGCAAATTGACCAGCACTATTGCTGCTGCAGACGCTGCTGCTTTCCTTAAAAGATCCAATTTAAAAGAAAGCGTTTTACATAAGGTATTTAAACTATTTATATGTCAGGATAAAAACACTTCTTATCATGTCAAATATAAGATATTATGTCCATTGTATTATCTGCTGTTATTGTTTCGTGTTGTTATTGTTTTGAATATGTCTTCATTTGTATTTTCTTTTTTTTTGTTTATTTACTAATTCATCTTGTGGATTTTTGATCATTATATTATAGTTTCTGTCTGTATCCTTTCTTTGTTTTTCTATTTTTTTATTCCTTTTTTTGTCTCTTCTTTTTTCCCCTTATTTTTGCTTTTTTCCCCCTTTCTGTCTATTATTCCTGTCTTTGTTACTGCACCTTTTGTGTCTGGGTTATGCAATGGTTTAGTCTATATCTTCAATAGTTTTTATTATAGCAAGTACTCCACTGGTTGATTAGAGGTCTATAATTATCTCGTTAATAGAGTAGTTTCACATAAGCCGCTTCTTGTATGCTAATCTGTTTTTTATATGCTAATGAGGTCGTTGACAAGAAATATAATGAATTCACGTGCATACGTTGTTACAATGTAAAAAAACGTGAACTTTAGAAAAGAAAGACTGTAATTGTGTTTCTATTGTAACTGCCACATATGCACATGAATTCATTATATTTCTTGTCAACAACCTCATTAATTAGCATATAAAAAACATATTAGCATACAAGAAGAGGCTTATGTGAAACTACTCTAATAACAAAAGTCTTTCTAACTAAAGGTGATTCATTAATTCATGTGTTGTTTGTTATTCAGATCTGGGAGTTGTGTGACCAAGGAGGAACAGGCTATCTAGATAAACATGTAAGCTTGACATATCAATACAATACAGCAAATTTAGTATGACTATGAATAGCTCACAGCAAAGATGCACCACTGAACTTTTCACAGTCATAAGAAATCTGTATATCATACAAGTATATACACCTAATTGCAAGAAAAGTTTCCTGACTTTTGTAATTTAGTAGGAAAGGAATTAATTCAAAGACAAAAGAAGATCACTCAAGTTGAACTCTTTCTTCTGTTATTCCTTTGTTATAAGATTATAATGTTCTTTTTTCATGTGACAACATTCCTGCAATTAGTGTACAGTATTGTAAAAAGTGATATAAAAGTCAGCTAAAAAGTATTTAATTACTTCCTGATAAAAAGCAATAAAAGTATTTGTATATGACCACTGTCATCATTCAAAAGACAATTTACAATTTACAATTTGCTATCAGTGTAAATATTGATTCTGATATTTGACTTTTAGCGTTTCTTTCTTGCTCTGCGTTTGATTGCTTTGGCTCAAAATGGTAAAGAAGTGTCCTTGACAAATCTAGCATTGCTAGTCCCTGCTCCTAACTTGGTAAGGTTAATTAGTTATCATAGAATATTATTATTAAATTATTATTATTTTGATTATCATGATTACTGTCATTATCAGATTGTGTGGGCGTGTATAACTTTGATATTTTCAAATTGATGTCATTGTTATTGCCTTTGTTATTGTTGTCATTGCTCTTATTAATTATTGTAATTGTTAATATCACAGACTAAAACCGTTATTGTTTATTCTCATTGCAGTTGTTATGGTTATTTGTTGTTTTATTGCTTTTGTTATTAATTGTATTATAATTGCTGGCTATTTATTGTGCTGTTATTTTTGTTATTACAGTGCGACTACTCGAACCAAGGCCACCCAAACAAATTTTTCACAAATCATCCAATCACGTCCAAGTATCTAAACAATAGAATTACGGGAAATTTATGATTCAGAAAATTTTACTGTCGAAATACAATATCAAAGTGTCGACAAAAAACACCAGAATTATCTTGTATAGGGATTGAATAATTTGTGAAAAATTTGTTTGGGTGGCCTTGGTTCGAGTAGTCGCACTGTAATTGTATTATTATTTTCGTCATTAATTATTGTAGTATAATTGTTATGGTTATTAATTGAATTATAATATTATTGTTATTAATTGTATTATTGTTTTTGTCATTATTAATTGTATATTATAATTGTTATTAATTGTATTATTGTTTTTGTCATTATTAATTGTATTATAATTGTTATTAATTGTATTATTATTTTCGTCATTAATTATTGTAGTATAATTGTTATGGTTAATAATTGATTAAATTATAATATTATTGTTATTAATTGTATTACTGTTTTTGTCATTATTAATTGAATTATAATTGTTATTAATTGTATTATTGTTTTTGTCATTATTAATTGTATTCGTATAAGTAAAGATTTGGGAATACATTTGACAATAAAATTCTGTGATAAGACATTGAAATTAACAAAGTTTTTACATGATGTTTCGACGTTATCAAACGCCATTATCAAGTATATTAAGTATATTTATTAATTGTATTATTAATTGTATTATTAATTGTATTATTAATTGTATTATTATTGTTATTAATTATATTGTTTTGCTATTCATTGTATTATAATTATTTTTGTTCTTAATTGTAGCATGGTTATTGTTATTCTATTCTAATGCTAACTGTCATAATTCTATTTCAGGGAGATATCCCTTCTCCTCTAGTCAAGCCACCCATTGATACAAATGTCTGGCTTGTTAGTCCAGTAGAGAAATTAAAATATGACGGTATATTTGAGGTAAGAATAATTATTATTTCTATGCATAATAATGATGATGATGATGATGATGACGACAATGACGACGACTATGATGATGATCACCATCATCATAATGATCATGATGGTGGTGGTGATGATGAAGAAAATAATCATAATCATAATCATAGTAATAATAGATGTATGTAAAACAGGTTCCCATTTAAATCTGTACTTATGCAAATTGTGTTGATGTGTGCTAAACACACAGATCAACCAATCAGAGTAAGTTTTTTCTGAAGTGAACTTCTCTGATTGGTTGATCTGTGTGTTTAGCACACATCAACAAAATTTGCATAAGTACAGATTTAAATGGGAACCTGTTGTATGTTTTTATCTGGAAAATCTCTGTCAATGCAAATAATAATAATACAAAAATGATAATAATATTATAATGACTAGTGCTACAGTGATAGAGGAAACATCATTGAAGTTTGTGTGAAAAATGGTAAAGCTATTCTGACCGTGTTATAACAACATTGTTTCCAAATTTGTACTTTTTATATTGTGAATAATTGTTTTCATTTAACATGTAGATAATTTTATCTTGATTATCATCCATCAGTTCCTTTAATGGTTAATCATTATTGTAGTTGTTATAAAATGTGTGTGTTTTTTATAATGCTACTGTAAGTAGATTAAGTACTAACAATTAGTGTCTTTATCATATCTAGAATCTTAAACCAGCCAATGGATACTTACATGGAGACAAAGTCAAACCAGTAAGTACACAGCACAACACATGGCTACACTTCCATTTGCAGGGCTCAAAATAGCTGCCTGCCAATGGCCAAATGCCAGGCCAATATGAAGATTTGGCAGGCAAAATCATTATGAACTGCCAAGTGTATAATAAAACCGCAGTCAAATTTTACTGGAAATCATCTTTCAATGTTTCTTTATCTGGAAGTGTTTTCCTATTTCAAGCCCTGATGTGTAACAGCAGTAGTATCCCATAACAAAACCATGTCAATGTGTTTGTTGCAGGTTTTACTAAATTCCAAGCTGCCTCTAGATGTACTGGGTCGTGTTTGGGATCTGTCTGATATTGATAGAGATGGAATGCTAGATGCAGATGAATTTTCTGTGGTAATTTTATTGTATCAACTTCATCATAATTATAATTATCAATATCATCATTATTATCTGACAACATCAATAATGATGAACTTATCATCATCACAATTATCATCATCATTATCATCATGGTTATTATCACCATGATCGTTATCATCATCGTTATTATCGATCACCATGATCGTTATCATCATCATCAACATCTTCATTATCATCTGACAATATCATCTTCATCATTATCACAATTATTATCATGATCAACATGACCATAATAATTATATTCATCATCACCTTGATCATTATCATCTTCATCATCATTATTATCACTGACTATGATCATTATCATCTGACAACATCATTATCACAATAATCATCATCTTCATCATCATTAGTATCACCATGATCATCATCATCATCATCATCATTAATTGTGATGTTATTGTTGCAGGCAATGCACCTCGTTTACAGAGCACTAGAAGGTGAAATTGTACCATTATCTATCCCTCCACTACTAATACCACCATCCAGGAGAACACTTCATAGTCCATCATCAGCACCACAGTCTCCTTCCTTGAAGAAACTATCATTATCTGGAATTTCTCCTGTCTCTCTTGCACAATCAGTAAGTACACTGACCTGGAAATGTTGAGTTGTTTGTTGTCACTTTCTGATAAGTAAATGAAAGACATAATTATAATACCAGACTAGCATCAAATCCAAGTTTTTCTCTTCCTAGGATTAGAACCAATTTTGGGAAATTTAATATTAGATATTCTGGAGCAGAATGCTGGAACAAAATTGATGAATCTCTTAAGAAATTAAACACCAAGGATAAATTTAAAGAGAAGCTTAGTGATGATTTGCTGAGCTCATACTTAGCTTTAACCTAAAATAATATCAAATCACCATTGTTTCTTTTTTACTTTGTGTGCGTGCTTGTGTGTGTGTAAACTCTAGATTTTAAAATATCTATATGCTATCTATCTAGGTTAGCCCTTGTGGTTGTTATACATAGCCTGTACCTAAAGATTTGTAAAATTCTACCCAATATACATATATGCACTTTGTAACTCATGGTACTGAATAAAATTGAATTGAATTGAATTGAGTTGATACATCTTCTATAGTTAAAAAACTTCCCCAAAAGAGTGTAAATTTGTGGATGATTACATGTATGGGTTTATTTAACCATCGTTTCCTTCAGGTTAGCAAGGATACATGGGTAGTATCAATGGCTGACAGGGTCAAGTTTGAAGGGATCTTTAAAACTGTTGATAAAGATGCAGATGGACTTGTATCAGGTAGGTACAGACATGATTCATTGTAAAGTGAACAAAGATATCCTTACAGTACATTGATTGTTGTGTTAAGGTGAGCAAGTCAAAGATGTCTTTATGCAGTCTGGTCTACCACAGCCTGTCCTGGCTCACATCTGGTAACTACAATATGAACTACTTATTTGCCATATGAACATATGACTTGAGTGTTGTTGCTGCGAGCGAAGCAAGTAGTGACACTAATTTTGACAGTATTCCTTTGTACTTGTTGACGAGCGTTCTTGGGCTATATATACTGAAAAATATCTTGTTTTTCCGGGCTGGCGGGAGATGATATGATATGATAGTATCTGTCTCTTTGTTTATGCTTGATGATGACTTGTGCTGTCAAGTAAATAAGATTGTATAACGTTATCTATGATATAGTATCTGTATGGCATATGTTTCTTCTTTTATGCTGGATAATCACTTGAGCTCTCTAGATATTTCTAATGCAACCTGCTCCTGAACAGTTAGGCTTTAGTTTGTGTTGATGACTCCATATATTTTTATCTCCAATAGAAACTTATTGTATTCTTTGTTAGCTTTATTTTATTACATAACTTTGAAGTTGTATATATGTGTTCTGCCCAAGTAATCATTCCATATGTGTTTCTAGGGGGTTATGTGATATTAACAATAGTGGTACCCTGAATGCAGAGCAGTTTATTCTGGCTATGTACCTATTACAACAGAAGGTGAAAGGAATTGATGTACCACAGATACTCTCTACTGATATGATACCACCATCAATGAGAGGAACTCTAACACCAGGATCAAATGATGATAAGGTTAGAATAAATGCATGGTTGAATGGATGTTTGGTTGGTTGGGTGGACGGATGTATGACTAAATAGATTGATACATGAATGGATATAAATGGATAGATGAATGAATAGATCTCAAGGTGGGATTGTTTGGACTTCAAGTCTGTCCCTAGCCTGAGATAAGCCATTAAATGAAACAAAAAAATATAGTTGGTTGGTTATAGGGATGGAAGTATGATGAATGACTGAATGGATGGAGGAATAAATGATGAATAACTGGTATAATAATTAGAAAACTTAAATGAATAAAATAAAATGAATAATTGATAATAGATAAATATGTAGCTTTAGTAAGAAATAGTATTGACTTATGAATCATGATATTCATTGTTATAGGATAGTGATACGCTATAGAATGCATGTACTTATCAATCATGATATTCATTGTTATAGGATAGTGGTACGCTATAGAATGCATGTAGTTATCAATCATGATATTCATTGTTATAGGATAGTGGTACGCTATAGAATGCATGTAGTTATCAATCATGATATTCATTGTTATAGGATAGTGGTACGCTATAGAATGCATGTAGTTATCAATCATGATATTCATTGTTATAGGATAGTGGTACGCTATAGAATGCATGTAGTTATCAATCATGATATTCATTGTTATAGGATAGTGGTACGCTATAGAATGCATGTAGTTATCAATCATGATATTCATTGTTATAGGATAGTGGTACGCTATAGAATGCATGTAGTTATCAATCATGATATTCATTGTTATAGGATAGTGGTACGCTATAGAATGCATGTACTTATCAATCATGATATTCATTGTTATAGGATAGTGGTACGCTATAGAATGCATGTAGTTATCAATCATGATATTCATTGTTATAGGATAGTGGTACGCTATAGAATGCATGTACTTATCAATCATGATATTCATTGTTATAGGATAGTGGTACACTATAGAATGCATGTAGTTATCAATCATGATATTCATTGTTATAGGATAGTGGTACGCTATAGAATGCATGTAGTTATCAATCATGATATTCATTGTTATAGGATAGTGGTATGCTATAGAATGCATGTAGTTATCAATCATGATATTCATTGTTATAGGATAGTGGTACACTATAGAATGCATGTAGTTATCAATCATGATATTCATTGTTATAGGATAGTGGTACACTATAGAATGCATGTAGTTATCAATCATGATATTCATTGTTATAGGATAGTGGTACGCTATAGAATGCATGTAGTTATCAATCATGATATTCATTGTTATAGGATAGTGGTACACTATAGAATGCATGTAGTTATCAATCATGATATTCATTGTTATAGGATAGTGGTACGCTATAGAATGCATGTACTTATCAATCATGATATTCATTGTTATAGGATAGTGGTACGCTATAGAATGCATGTACTTATCAATCATGATATTCATTGTTATAGGATAGTGGTACGCTATAGAATGCATGTAGTTATCAATCATGATATTCATTGTTATAGGATAGTGGTACGCTATAGAATGCATGTAGTTATCAATCATGATATTCATTGTTATAGGATAGTGGTACGCTATAGAATGCATGTACTTATCAATCATGATATTCATTGTTATAGGATAGTGGTACGCTATAGAATGCATGTAGTTATCAATCATGATATTCATTGTTATAGGATAGTGGTACACTATAGAATGCATGTAGTTATCAATCATGATATTCATTGTTATAGGATAGTGGTACGCTATAGAATGCATGTAGTTATCAATCATGATATTCATTGTTATAGGATAGTGGTACACTATAGAATGCATGTAGTTATCAATCATGATATTCATTGTTATAGGATAGTGGTACGCTATAGAATGCATGTACTTATCAATCATGATATTCATTGTTATAGGATAGTGGTATGCTATAGAATGCATGTAGTTATCAATCATGATATTCATTGTTATAGGATAGTGGTACGCTATAGAATGCATGTACTTATCAATCATGATATTCATTGTTATAGGATAGTGGTACACTATAGAATGCATGTAGTTATCAATCATGATATTCATTGTTATAGGATAGTGGTACACTATAGAATGCATGTACTTATCAATCATGATATTCATTGTTATAGGATAGTGGTATGCTATAGAATGCATGTAGTTATCAATCATGATATTCATTGTTATAGGATAGTGGTACGCTATAGAATGCATGTAGTTATCAATCATGATATTCATTGTTATAGGATAGTGGTACACTATAGAATGCATGTAGTTATCAATCATGATATTCATTGTTATAGGATAGTGGTATGCTATAGAATGCATGTACTTATCAATCATGATATTCATTGTTATAGGATAGTGGTATGCTATAGAATGCATGTAGTTATCAATCATGATATTCATTGTTATAGGATAGTGGTACGCTATAGAATGCATGTAGTTATCAATCATGATATTCATTGTTATAGGATAGTGGTACGCTATAGAATGCATGTACTTATCAATCATGATATTCATTGTTATAGGATAGTGGTACGCTATAGAATGCATGTAGTTATCAATCATGATATTCATTGTTATAGGATAGTGGTACGCTATAGAATGCATGTACTTATCAATCATGATATTCATTGTTATAGGATAGTGGTACGCTATAGAATGCATGTACTTATCAATCATGATATTCATTGTTATAGGATAGTGGTACGCTATAGAATGCATGTACTTATCAATCATGATATTCATTGTTATAGGATAGTGGTACGCTATAGAATGCATGTACTTATCAATCATGATATTCATTGTTATAGGATAGTGGTACGCTATAGAATGCATGTACTTATCAATCATGATATTCATTGTTATAGGATAGTGGTACGCTATAGAATGCATGTACTTATCAATCATGATATTCATTGTTATAGGATAGTGGTACGCTATAGAATGCATGTAGTTATCAATCATGATATTCATTGTTATAGGATAGTGGTACACTATAGAATGCATGTAGTTATCAATCATGATATTCATTGTTATAGGATAGTGGTACGCTATAGAATGCATGTAGTTATCAATCATGATATTCATTGTTATAGGATAGTGGTACACTATAGAATGCATGTAGTTATCAATCATGATATTCATTGTTATAGGATAGTGGTACGCTATAGAATGCATGTACTTATCAATCATGATATTCATTGTTATAGGATAGTGGTACACTATAGAATGCATGTAGTTATCAATCATGATATTCATTGTTATAGGATAGTGGTACGCTATAGAATGCATGTACTTATCAATCATGATATTCATTGTTATAGGATAGTGGTACGCTATAGAATGCATGTACTTATCAATCATGATATTCATTGTTATAGGATAGTGGTACGCTATAGAATGCATGTAGAACTTTATCAATCATGATATTCATTGTTATAGGATAGTGGTACGCTATAGAATGCATGTAGTTATCAATCATGATATTCATTGTTATAGGATAGTGGTACACTATAGAATGCATGTAGTTATCAATCATGATATTCATTGTTATAGGATAGTGGTACGCTATAGAATGCATGTAGTTATCAATCATGATATTCATTGTTATAGGATAGTGGTACGCTATAGAATGCATGTAGTTATCAATCATGATATTCATTGTTATAGGATAGTGATACGCTATAGAATGCATGTACTTATCAATCATGATATTCATTGTTATAGGATAGTGGTATGCTATAGAATGCATGTAGTTATCAATCATGATATTCATTGTTATAGGATAGTGATACGCTATAGAATGCATGTACTTATCAATCATGATATTCATTGTTATAGGATAGTGGTACGCTATAGAATGCATGTACTTATCAATCATGATATTCATTGTCATAGGATAGTGGTACGCTATAGAATGCATGTACTTATCAATCATGATATTCATTGTTATAGGATAGTGGTACGCTATAGAATGCATGTAGTTATCAATCATGATATTCATTGTTATAGGATAGTGGTACGCTATAGAATGCATGTAGTTATCAATCATGATATTCATTGTTATAGGATAGTGGTACGCTATAGAATGCATGTACTTATCAATCATGATATTCATTGTTATAGGATAGTGGTACGCTAAGTGTGACATCATCCTTGGGTGACTTCTCAGCAGTCAAAGAACTGGATAAAATAACAAAAGATATTGAAGAACTTGGACGGTCAGTAAACACATAAATATATATTTGTCTATATTTTGCTCTAAACAGCACAAGCTGTCATAGAGTGTTACTTTAACTAAAGACAAACCTGATAATGAAGTCATCTTTTGTTTTAGAGAAAAGATGGGTTTACAACAAGATCTCAACGACACAGAAGAATCAATCAGACAAAGGAATACTGAAATTCAGGTACAATGATATCAATATACTATGGAACTATAAACTAAATCCTTTGTTGTTAGTGTATATTGTTGTTCTAATAGTATTTGATTTGTTCTAGAATCTACAAGCAGAACTAGAAAAAAAGAAACTCAGTGTTCAAGAATTACAAAGACAAAAACAAGAAGCTCAAAAACAACTAGATGAGCTAGATAAAGAGGTATTTCTACATTATTGTTAATCAATTCATTCATCCATTTATTCATTGTTATTTGTTCATTATTCAATTATTTGTTCATTTATTCATTCATACTTTAATCTAATTTTATCCATTTGTCCATTCATTTGTTCATTCTTAACAAATAGAACAGGCTTTTCCGTGCTCTGTTCAGTTATAAAGCACGATGAAAGTGACGAGAGCACGAAAGAAGTGAGTGCTCTCTTCACTTTCTGAGTGCTTTATAACTGAACAGAGCACGGAAAAGACTGTTCTATTTGTTTTATTATGTATTTGCTCATTTATTTTAAACTTAAATCACTTTAATTTCACGTTTTTTATCGATTAAGTTACTGATTCTTGTTCAAAATTCTCCCTACTAACATTCATGTGAGTTCTCGAGCGCTGATTGGTTACCGTTTTGGTTTCCTATTTCGGTCTCCTATAATATGAAATTCAATCTATGCAAAAGGGACTGCAAAAGGCCGATAAAAACAAGTTTTTATGGATAAACGATGAATGAAAATCACTTTTCTGTAAGTAAAAAATTGTAAGAAATGCCAGTTTGTTCTCATGGAGCATATGTGTTTTAAATTTATGCCGTTTTGCAGTCCTTTTGACAAATTTTCACCAACTGTTCGTCCCAAGCAAACCGTTTGCTGAAACTGATAGTAATCTTAATTTTTTTCAGCAAAAACATGCTCAAAGTTGGTTTTGTTAGAGAATGCAATATTTAGGGATCGTTTGGAAAGCTATGCTTTTTGTAGAAGTCTTGAAATCATCAAGTTTGGTGTAATTTTATATTTGGCCGGTTTTGAGTCCTATATATTTTGCGATTTGTTTTTTGGTGACTTTTTGGTTGTATTTTACGTTTTTTTCCTTTTGAAACTTCACTTTGCCTTCTAAATATAAACAATAGATTGTATTTCTGTGTGAAAATAGGCTGATTCTCAATATTTCCTGATTTAAAATATCTTATTTTAGTGTTTTGTTTTCTAATTTTGCCAGAGCTTGAAAGAAATCGAGTTCGGTGCGTGACAGAGATTCGTGATGATGTCGTCACAACTGTGCTCCGTTCACCTATAAAGCACAGTGCTCGACCAATCACAACGCGCGTAGTATCTCAAATATATAATAAATTATTTTATTCATCCATCCATCCATTCATTAATCAGTTTACACTTTCATCCCAAATATATCTTGAATTATAGTTCATTCATTTATCCATCATCATTAATATCAGTTTACACTTCAAACCCAAATATATCTTCATTCATTTATTCATTCATTTATTCATTTATCAGTTTACACTTTCAAATATATCTTCATTTATCATCCATTCCTTCAATATTTATGTTGTTTTCTGTCCACAGAAAGCAAAGTATGATGAACAGCTGGCTGACATTAAACAAAAATGTCAAGAACAAACTAAAACAGTAAGTTTTCTGTTCACATTATTGGAACATCACCCACACAACACTAACTGTAGATGAGGCATGATCATCCGGGGTAGGTTAGTCTTGAGAAAGACTGATGGTGTTGATGTCTGACGTTTTGACAACCTGAGGGGAAGTCATCTTCAGGGTCATCTCATCTCTGAAGATGACTTCTGCACAGGTTGTCGAAATGTTAGACATCAACACCATCCCTCTTTCTCAAGACTACACTACCCCAGACAATCATACCTCATCTACATCGATTACACCTGATAACACACTCTTTTACAACACTTACTATTCTGTGTTTTGTTTACTAGATATCAGAACTACAGTCACAGATACAAAACAAGAACAAATCGTCCTTGGTAAGGACATGTACTATATGTACTACTGTAATATATACAATATGTGTGAAAGTAAAGCTTAGTATAAAAGAAATAAATAGAAACTAGTGAGTAAACTAGTATAGGCTGTGTCAGTGTTTGATATAAACGATAGGCAATAGAATGAAATTTGAAACAGCATTAAAAATGTTAACTAAACTTTTCTTAAATGAATAAGAGTGAGTAAACTAGTATAGGCTGCATCGGTGTTTGATATAAATGATATCATAATGGATAGAATAAAATTTGTAAAAAAAGTTAAGAAATGTTTCCAGCTTTAGTCCATCATGGGAGTAAAAAAGAGGTCAATTTTGTATCAATTGAAATATACATTTTCCTTCACATATACATGATTTCCTAATTAAGTTTGTAAATAATTTATTATGAATGAGTTTATTGAAACTACAATATTTTAAAATATCTCATGCCAGGTCCAAGAGGAGGAGTTAGGAGATGCAAAGGCTGAACTGAATAAATTACGTGAAGATGAATCGAAACTAGAGAAAGATGTAAGACATGTCTGTAGTTTACAGTTTAATGGTGTTGTGACATTAAGGCCCAGGCAAATAAATGGCTTTAACATTTGCTTCAACATTCGTTCGATTTTGTTGAATGGCTATGTTGAAGCCATTTATTTGCCCACCTTTTCAACATTGAAACGTGTTGAATCAATGTTGAATTAATGTTGAAAGAGTTTAAACGTGTTTAAACTTTGCTTCAACATCAATTCAACATTTCTTTTGTTCTGTGAATGTTGAATCGGAGTTGAAGTTGTTTGCCCTGCTCCATTCAACATTGTTGAGTACACCCATGCGCATTTAGTTGTCTTAAAAATACGTAACACATATCAGCAATGTTGAAAGGGGTGGCAAACGGTCTCAACATTACCATTCAACAAAATCGAATAAATGTTGAAGCAAATGTTGAAGCTGTTTGCCCAATCCTTTAGCTAATTACTTGTTATTTGTTGTCTAGATACAATCAAGCAAGGAATATTTAGAGACTGTCCAAAAACAGTGTAAATCTGTACAAACTGAAATATCTAAGGTAATTAGTGAATAAACAAATGAATGGATAGATAAATGAATGAATGAGTGAAAAGATGAATGGATGAATGAATAAATAGATGGATAAATGAATGAGTAAATGAATAGATGGATAAATGAATGAGTAAATGGATAGATGGATAAATGAATGAATAGATGGATGAATGAATGAGTAAATGGATAGATGGATAAATGAATGAGTAAATGAATAGATGGATAAATGAATGAATAGATGGATGAATGAATGAGTAAATGAATAGATGGATGAATGAATGAGTAAATGGATAGATGGATAAATGAATGAGTAAATGAATAGATGGATAAATGAATGAATAGATGGATGAATGAATGAGTAAATGAATAGATGGATAAATGACTGAATAGATGGATGAATGAATGAGTAAATGAATAGATGGATGAATGAATGAGTAAATGAATAGATGGATAAATGAATGAGTAAATGGATAGATGGATAAATGAATGAATAGATGGATGAATGAATGAGTAAATGAATAGATGGATGAATGAATGAGTAAATGGATAGATGGATAAATGAATGAGTAAATGAATAGATGGATAAATTAATGAGTAAATGAATAGATGGATAAATGAATGAGTAAATGAATAGATGGATGAATGAATGAGTAAATGGATAGATGGATAAATGAATGAGTAAATGAATAGATGGATAAATGAATGAGTAAATGAATAGATGGATAAATGAATGAGTAAATGAATAGATGGATAAATGAATGAGTAAATGAATAGATGGATAAATGAATGAATAGATGGATGAATGAATGAGTAAATGAATAGATGGATGAATGAATGAGTAAATGGATAGATGGATAAATGAATGAGTAAATGAATAGATGGATAAATGAATGAGTAAATGAATAGATGGATAAATGAATGAATAGATGGATGAATGAATGAGTAAATGGATAGATGGATAAATGAATGAGTAAATGAATAGATGGATAAATGAATGAATAAATGAATAGATGGATAAATGAATGAATAGATGGATGAATGAATGAGTAAATGAATAGATGGATAAATGAATGAGTAAATGGATAGATGGATAAATGAATGAGTAAATGAATAGATGGATAAATGAATGAGTAAATGAATAGATGGATAAATGAATGAATAAATGAATAGATGGATAAATGAATGAATAGATGGATGAATGAATGAGTAAATGAATAGATGGATAAATGAATGAGTAAATGGATAGATGGATAAATGAATGAGTAAATGAATAGATGGATGAATGAATAGATGGATGAATGAATGAGTAAATGAATAGATGGATGAATGAATGAGTAAATGGATAGATGGATAAATGAATGAGTAAATGAATAGATGGATAAATGAATGAATAGATGGATGAATGAATGAGTAAATGGATAGATGGATAAATGAATGAGTAAATGAATAGATGGATAAATGAATGAATAGATGGATGAATGAATGAGTAAATGAATAGATGGATGAATGAATGAGTAAATGGATAGATGGATAAATGAATGAGTAAATGGATAGATGGATAAATGAATGAATAGATGGATGAATGAATGAGTAAATGGATAGATGGATAAATGAATGAGTAAATGAATAGATGGATAAATGAATGAGTAAATGAATAGATGGATGAATGAATGAATAGATGGATGAATGAATGAATAGATGGATGAATGAATGAGTAAATGAATAGATGGATGAATGAATGAGTAAATGAATAGATGGATAAATGAATGAGTAAATGAATAGATGGATGAATGAATGAGTAAATGGATTGATGGATGAATCAAGTACAACATACTTGTTTACATATCAGGTATTTTTTTTCTGACAGGCTCGTTCCAAGCTGAGTACTATGAAAGAAACCAACATTAGTCTCCAGTCTCAAATATCTCACTACAATTCACTCATGAATAACACTACAACATCGTCTAATTCTCTTATGAATGATTTCTCACCATTATCTGATGCCTTTGATATGACGCCTACACCATCAGAGACAGATGCTATGAGCGTCAGGGCAACGGTAAGCATAATTTTACCTTTTGTATTTAATATTGTACTTTTGTCAATTCTATCTATAAATTATCATAAATCTATTGATGTAGAACTTCTTAAATTCATATATCATTTCACTATGAACTTACTATGTTTAACCTTTGTCTTGTGTTTTTTTGTGTGTGTGCCTGCAGGCCGGTAGCAGTCCTGTCAGCAGTCTCAGTGGTTTTAGTGTAGGTTCAGGACGAGTTGACGAAACTGTAGATGATGATTTTAAAGTAAGTCTTGTCCTGGAAATAACATCAATAGCTTCAACTGTAGAACAGTTTTTTGATAAAAAAGAGTGGTTGGTAAATTAGTATCACAATACTAACACTTGTAAACACTACGATCACCTATAAAGAGAATCTACTGTAAATGTGTTAATGCATTAGATGATCATATGGTCCTTGTAGTAGTAGTATATTTTAAGCAAGTGTCTTGTTTTGTAGGAGAAAGAAACAGGTGATGATTTCAAGGTAAAATACTTGGTTCAAGATTAAGCCTGGTTTAGCGACATAAGAATAAGCAACATATGTAGACTCAGTTAGTGTTTGCTCATTAACCACACTTGTCTTTTCTCACACCTATTTGACAAATGCTTCACTGAGTCTGTGTATGTTGCTTAATATGTTTATCCTCATGTTGCTAGTGTGAACCAGGCCTTTCTAACACCTAGTCAAGAAATGCTTCACTGAGTCTGCGTGTGTTGCTTTCTCCTACAAAACAAAACACTTGATTAAAATATATTACTTATGCTTATCTTATTCATTGGCTCATTGATGATAAAATGTCTCATCAACAGGATGGAGATCCTTTCAAAAGTAAAGAAAATATCTTTAATTCAGCTGAAACAGGTAATGTTTGGTCTGTCATGATGTGATGAGAATCCCTTAAACGATAAGTAATATAATGAAATTTGTAACACTGTAAAAAATAGAAATAGAGACTAGAGAGTAAACTAGTATAGGCTGCGTCGGTGTTTTATATAAACAATAAGTGATATAATGAAATTTGTAACACTGTAAAAAATGTTGACTTAACTTTACTGATGTTTCAAGCTTTAGCCCTTCGTTGGAGTGAAAAGTATATTACCTATTGTTTATATCAAACACTGACGCAGCCTATACTAGTCAAACTAATGATTAACATGTTACAACACTGCAACTATGATGTAATAGTCTGAAGTTTTCATTTGTGTTTGTTACATAGATACCAGCGATCCGTTCCACTCAGACGATCCATTCAAGTCTGATCCTTTCCACTACAAGAGTGTCTCCTTTGCTGATCCTTTTGCTGCTTCTGATCCATTTGCTGTAAGTCTGATTATGTTTATTATATATCATCATTATCATCATCATCATCATCACTATCATCATCATTATCACCATCATCATTATCATCATTATCATTATCACCATCATCATCATCACCATCATTATCATCATCATCATCACCATCATCATTATCATCATTATCATCATCATCATTATCACCATCATCATTATCATCATCATCATCATCATCATCATCATCATCATCATCATCATCATCATTATCATCATTATCATCATCACCATCATCATCATTATCACCATCATCATCATCATCGTCATCATCATCATCGTCGATATCATCATGTCATCATCATTATCACGATCATCATCATCGTCGTCATCATTATCATCATCATCATCATCATCACCATTATATTGTTAATAACACCATCATCATCATCATCACCATCATTACCATCTATTAACATTATCATAAGTTGATGAAATGATAAAATGCTTGTCATAGTTATCATCACCATAATCATCATTATTATATTGTGATTAACACCATCATGACCATCTAGTAACATTATTATAGTTGATGAAATGATGAAATGCTTGTCATAGTTATCATCACCATCTGTCATGTATAATCTGTATTTCATGGTTCTCAGGGAGAGGAGGATCTGTTCAAGAATGATCCCTTCAAAGCCGACTCTAATACTAATACAACATCTAATGGAGGTACAGTTTCTTCAAGACTATCTTCTACATAACATTGTACTATTAAATTACTATTTAGCACTTGTCTAGTTATATTACTCAAAGCCAATGCTGGAGAGTAAAGGCCTGGGCAAACGGCTTCAACATTTGCTTCAACATTGTTTTGATTTTGTTGAACGCTGTAGAATGGTTGTTGAACGATGTTGAACGTAGGGGGCAAATGGTTTCAACAATGTTGAAATGGGGTGGCAAATTGCCATTCAACAAAATCAAAAGGATGTTGAAGCAAATGTTGAAGCTGTTTGCCTGGGCCTTAAGATCCATGAATTGCTCTTTGAAGTTGTGTGTTTTATTTGCACTGTAGTTTATATGTGTTTGATCAGGTCAATATGTCAAGTTTTTCTATCAATAATGGCACACTTTACAGCAGCAATGTAATAAACTGACATGAAGATTTTTCTTATGTTTTTTTTCTGAATGTTTAATATTTCAGGTCTGTCGTCCAAGTCTGATCCATTTGGTGATCCATTTCAAAGTGCCTTCCCTCCATCTAAGGTAATAGTGTAGTAGTCGTTCATGCATGTTTTGGCAAACTATTAGATGTGACAATATTAGCATATTCTATGAAGTATTTTAAGTCATCAATCTATGTTACCCTGTCATAGTAGTTGTTTCCTTTGAGAGCAAAATCTTTGCATAAAAGAGGCTTTGAAGACAGATTCTGTGAATTATTGCTGCGAACGAAGTGAGCAGCGACACTAATCTCGCAGATTTTCCATTGGGATCCCTGTGTAACACGATCAATACCGAAGTCGAAAGTCGATTTCGTGGGCTAGGTAGCGATTGACAATTTTTGCGCCTGCCGTAATCGTAATCAGCGGTTATTATCAAATGGGATCCCTGTGTAACACGATCAATACCCAAGTCGAAAGTCGATTTCGTGGGCTAGGTAGCGATTGACAATTTTTGCGCCTGCCGTAATCGTAATCAGCGGTTATTATCAAATGATTTTAATCATTAAAATGCGCCGTAAACCACATGGTCTCTTGGCGAAGGTATGTATGATAATTACTTTATGTTAAATGCGACTTTATTTACTCGAGGAACTATTCATCAAGTTGATGGTCGTTTTAGCAACATTTCAAGAGGAAGACAATGTGCTTTTATGACTCTTTCAGCTCTGTTATGTGCAAATTGTGGTAATATTTCGAAATGGACAACACAGACGGTGGATCGTCTTTTACCCGAAGGAGATTCCATGTTTTTAAAAGCTTTCGAAGAACGCTCTGTACCTGATGAAGAGACGATTTCTCTGAATTATCTGCAAGATCGAGTCCTTTGGTTTACGATGACACACAATCAATCGCCCAACGAGGCAAACGATCCAAATCAATCTTCCGACGAGGCAAACGATCTTGATTTACATTCTGCCTTGATGAATACTTTCTCGAATGATAATTATGCATTTATGATACTAGATGGTTATACGATGGCATTGATTAAACATACTGACAATGTTATTTATGTTTTTGATTCTCATGCACGTAACGATTATGGTATGCTTGATGATAATGGCACTGCTGTTGTTATGAAATGCTGTGATCTAACCACATTAGAACAATATTTACGTTCACTTTCCATTGAATTAAGTAGTGAATTCTTTGAAATTATGCCTGTTCAATTTGTTAGTAACACTAGTAAATCACCAACTCACCAACTAATGTCGACTAACAATAAAAATTTGTGTACGAGAAAAGTTGTTGAATTTTCTGAATGTAAAGAGGAAAAAAATATTGAAAAAACAAAAAAAAGAAAACTCCCAGAAGAAACGCCACATCATAGAGAAACCAGGCTAGAAAAGATGAGAACATATCAAAAAAATAGCAAATTAACACAAACTGCAATTGAAAGGCAAAAAAGATTAGATGCACAAAAAGCATACTTCAAGAAAAAAACATCTGAACAAACCGAAACTCAATCGCAAAATAGTTTAGATGCACAAAAAGCCTACTTTAAGAAAAGAATCATCGAAGAAACTCATTTTCAAAAACAAACTAGATTGGAAAATAAACTCACGTTTTTAACAAAAACAACTTCAATAATAACAACTTTTCATTGAACCATAAGCTACAACCTGAAACTCTACAAAGAATACAAAAGTTTAGGCACCGTCAAAAGTAATGAGTTTTGAAGCGTATTTCTATTGTTTCACAGTCTTAACAATACGAAAATGCTTTGAAGCGCATGAATGTCGACAATAGCTTACTTTAAGTGCATACAAATACACATCGCAGCACTTCACTTCTGATAAGAACCGCTAGTTTACTTGATCCTATGTTGAGGGATAATTTCTCTAGGTCTGTTTTATGATAGTTTGTATATAGATGGATTACAACCATTCCCAGGAGAGTGAATTGAACAAAAGTACCACCAGTCACAGTGATGGTTTTCTTTTGTCAAGACCACCAGCATGGCTGCTGTTTCTTTGTTCAATTCACTCTCCTTGGAATGGTTGCAAACCATGTATTGATGTCAATTAATACACATATATACATAGATGTCAATTATCTTGGTATTTTAGTCATCTAGTGATAAATTCTGTATGTCTGCTATATGATAGTTTTTATTGATGTCAATTGTCTTGGTATTTTAGTCTTCTAGTGATAATTTCTTTGGTTCTGATCCATTCAAACCTACAAATGATGATTCTAATAAAACACCAACAATCCAGAAGAAGACTTCAGGAAAAGACCCTTTTGGTGGGGACCCTTTTGGCTCAGAGGACCCCTTTACAGGTTAGTAGACTGAATAGAAGGAAACGAACAGTGGGAAAGAGAAGGGGAAAATTGTGAATTATCATTGTTACAGAATGACAAAGACAAGTGAGATGGTGATGATGACAAAGACAAGTGAGATGGTGATGATGACAAAGACAAGTGAGATGGTGATGATGACAAAGACAAGTGAGATGGTGATGATGACAAAGACAAGTGAGATGGTGATGATGACAAAGACAAGTGAGATGGTGATGATGACATAGACAAGTGAGATGGTGATGATGACATAGACAAGTGAGATGGTGATGATGAAGACAAGTGTGATAATGATGGTGATGATGACAAAGACAAGTGAGATGGTGATGATGACAAAGACAAGTGAGATGGTGATGATGACAAAGACAAGTGAGATGGTGATGATGACATAGACAAGTGAGATGGTGATGATGACATAGACAAGTGAGATGGTGATGATGACAAAGACAAGTGAGATGGTGATGATGACAAAGACAAGTGAGATGGTGATGATGACAAAGACAAGTGAGATGGTGATGATGACATAGACAAGTGTGATAATGATGGTGATGATGACAAAGACAAGTGAGATGGTGATGATGACAAAGACAAGTGAGATGGTGATGATGACAAAGACAAGTGAGATGGTGATGATGAAGACAAGTGTGATAATGATGGTGATGATGACAAAGACAAGTGAGATGGTGATGATGACAAAGACAAGTGAGATGGTGATGATGACAAAGACAAGTGAGATGGTGATGATGACAAAGACAAGTGAGATGATGATGGTGATGATGACATAGACAAGTGAGATGGTGATGATGACAAAGACAAGTGAGATGGTGATGATGAAGACAAGTGTGATAATGATGGTGATGATGACATAGACAAGTGAGATGATGATGCTGACAATGACAAATGTGATTATGATGATGAAGAGCATGATATGTTGTACAGTAGAAGGTGATGATGATGACAATGATCATGATTAATGACAATGATGGAAATGATTATAATAATGACATTATAGTGATGATGATGACAGTAATGATGATGGTAATATTTACCATATAACAATATAAACAAAGTACATTTTGTTAACTGTTTGTGTGTCACTGATACTGTTTTGTGTCCTTGGCATTACACACTTTATAAAGTCATGTTAATTTATTCATTCTGTGTTTTTAGCATCATGAAACAATGTAATCAAGTAATTCAACCTGCTACAATATACCAACAAGATGGCAACATGTCGTGTACCAAGTGTCTTGTTAACATGTTGTTGTTGAGTGAAGCAATCCTTTCTTGGATGGCTGTGTAGGACGCCATGCCATTGCTTACATCAGCTGCAAAAAGATTGACGTTAATGAAAACTATAATTTTTAAAACAGTTGAGTTAATTCTGAATACAGTATATAAATATTACTCTCTGAAAGAAAGCCTTTAGTTATACTGCAAGTATTTAAATACTTTTAATGTATAATTATTGTACAAGACAGTTACTGATCAATAGCTTTAGACTACAATATAAATATTCCTCAATAATTCTATAATAAAACTTATATCCAATAAAGCAATTCAAACCTTTTTGGCAAAATCTATATTTTATTTCAAAAGTCGTACTGTCAATCATAACTGTCAATCATGAAGCAGGAAGCCATCAAAATGTGTTCATTTTGTGTTCAGCACTTTCATTTTTATTTAAAATGTCACAATAGATTAAAATTATGTTTCGCATAAGTCAATTTTTCAAATGTTTCATATTTTTTTGTAGATTTTTTCTTTATAAAAATGTTTTTCTAGTTTGTAAAAATAAATGTAATTGCTTTAAGTTGATATAGGGAAATAGATGAAAAAGATAAATAAAATATCATTCAACTAAAAAACTGTTCCATCTTGAATAATTGCTTGCTAGAAATGATGATGATGATGATGATAGGATAGAAATGATGGTGATGATGATAGGCTAGAAATGATGGTGATGATAGGATAGAAATGATGATGATGATAGGATAGAAATGATGATGATGATAGGATAGAAATGATGATGATGATGATGATAGGATAGAAATGATGGTGATGATGATGATAGGATAGAAATGATGATGATGATAGGATAGAAATGATGATGATGATAGGATAGAAATGATGATGATGATAGGATAGAAATGATGATGATGATGATGATAGGATAGAAATGATGATGATGATGATGATAGGATAGTGATGATGATGATAGGATAGAAATGATGATGATGATAGGATAGAAATGATGATGATGATAGGATAGAAATGATGATGATGATAGGATAGAAATGATGGTGATGATAGGATAGAAATGATGATGATGATAGGATAGAAATGATGATGATGATAGGATAGAAATGATGATGATGATAGGATAGAAATGATGGTGATGATGATGATGATAGGATAGAAATATGATGATGATAGGATAGAAATGATGATGATGATAGTTGTGTTGATGTTGATGATGATAACTGTGACAGTGTTGATAGTAAGGGGTTTTCATATATACTACTTCATATTTCGTCCATTTTTTACCAAACCCCTTTAAAAATCTATTTGATAATGGAGAGTGATGGCTCCAAAATGTCATAAAATTATTTCCTTACTTAGTCTCATTTTTACATCCCTATAAAACTGCAAGCGAAAATAACGTGATCCCGCCTTCCCCCATACGCTAATAAATGAAAGCCCCCTGTACAAATTCTAGTTGACTTTTACCCAGTAAATAACTTTATCCAGGCCGCTGCGCGTCTCTAACCACATCAACCAATCACAATCAAGGATGTAGATTGCATCACGTATTGACAGACCCTGTCCGCCATCTTGGATCATAGTTTCTCAGTAGCTTCCTTGTAGCTTTTAGCTCGCAAATAACACATTAAACTAGGTTATTGCTAGTTGTACAACACGCTTAAAGATGGGGGTTTTGAACATGAATGATCATCTGAAACATCGCAGGACTATCACAGAGGAAACCAACGAGTACACGTAAGCAAGTCGTTTTGGCGGGTTACGGGGCCGAACCGCGCAATAAAATATCTAAAATTTGCTGTGGACTCTATCTCAGCTGTTTTATAACTCATATTCACGATCTTACAATACATATTTAGATTATTGATATCCGATGATATCGGAAGTCTGTTTAGATAATTTTTGGTCGTAAATATCTTTGAATCATTAGTAATCTTCATTTTGTAAACAATCAAAATATTTGCATTGCATTAGTTAAGTTTTATATGAAATCCAAAGAGTTTTTTATCTTTTTTTATAAATTATCGGAGTCAAGATGCTTTCGTGTTTTTTAAATGCTACGGTAATATATTTTTGTTAGATTTGCGGCGTAAGACTAATAGGATATTTCTATATTCAAAGTAGCACTAAATGGATTTATTGATCTCCATGTAGATTGGTTGACAGTGATGGCCATGATGATGTTTCCGACATTGAATCAACACAGACAGCTGACAGGGCCAGTCCACAGCGTAAACAAAAACCAAGACAGCTTAACTACTTCCTTAAAACACCTGGACATAGGCCTAAAGGCAGTCGAAGTGGACGACGATACGAGAATAGTAAGAAACTTAGTTACTAAATGCCTTCCTATCCATATTATGATAACTAGATTTTTTCTCCATGTTATCCAGTTTTCCTCCTTCCAATAGTGTCCCATTTAAATCTGCACTTTTCAAATTTGGCAAATTTACCCAAAATGTGAGCAGAGAATGACGCAAAATATCTATTGAAGGACTGTAGTGAGTCTGTGTCTCCACAAAATGTAGGACACTTTTCTTGTGTCTGGCTAGAAGATTGAGGCATGAAACCTGATGCAAACCAACCTACATGTATGTATAAATATTCACTGATTTATTTTTAGCTTGTTACCTTCTAAGTCTGGTTGACCATGAAGAGATCCATGAACTGGAGTTATCTGACATTGTAAACAAAACAATGACTATTTTCTCATCTTTGTTTGACGATCCTGAAAAGATGAAGGTATAGGCTAGATAGTGGTGGAAGTGATGATGGTGGTGGTGGTGGTCATGATGGCGATAGTAGTGATGGTGGTGGTGGTCATGGAGATGATGATGGTGGTGGTGGTAGTAGTGATGGTGGTGGTGGTGGTCATGGAGATGATGATGGTGGTGGTGGTAGTAGTGATGGTGGTAGTAGTGATGGTGGTGGTAGTAGTGATGGTGGTGGTAGTAGTGGTGGTGGTGGTCATGGAGATGATGATGGTGGTGGTGGTAGTAGTGATGGTGGTGGTGGTGGTCATGGAGATGATGATGGTGGTGGTGGTAGTAGTGATGGTGGTGGTAGTAGTGATGGTGGTGGTGGTGGTCATGGAGATGATGATGTTGGTGGTTGTAGTAGTGATGGTGGTGGTAGTAGTGATGGTGGTGGTAGTAGTGATGGTAGTGGTGGTGGTGGTCATGGAGATGATGATGTTGGTGGTTGTAGTAGTGATGGTGGTGGTAGTAGTGATGGTGGTGGTCATGGAGATGATGTTGGTGGTGGTGGTGGTCATGGAGATGATGGTGGTGGTGGTGGTAGTAGTGATGGTGGTGGTCATGGAGATGATGTATTGGTGGTGGTAGTAGTGATGGTGGTGGTAGTAGTGATGGTGGTGGTCATGGAGATGATGTATTGGTGGTGGTAGTAGTGATGGTGGTGGTAGTAGTGATGGTGGTGGTCATGGAGATGATGTATTGGTGGTGGTAGTAGTGATGGTGGTGGTCATGGAGATGATGTTGGTGGTGGTAGTAGTGAAGGTGGTGGTAGTATTGATGGTGGTGGTCATGGAGATGATGGTGGTGGTGGTGGTAGTAGTGATGGTGGTGGTCATGGAGATGATGTTGGTGGTGGTAGTAGTGAAGGTGGTGGTAGTAGTGATGGTGGTGGTGGTCATGGAGATGATGATAGTGGTGGTGGTAGTAGTGATGGTGGTGGCGATAATCATTATGATGTTGATGATATTGGTGGTGATTATTGTAGTAACACAATTTCATTGTGAATATGATAGATTTTTTTACACAACCACATCAGTGAAGATGATAGTGATGATCATGATTATTGTAATGATGATCATGATCATGTCAATGGTGATAATAACAAGATAATGTCGTTCCAAGGTATGGAATAAGTTTACCAACCTACCTGAAGAAGACCAACTTGGTTACCTTAGGTCCCAGACCTCCTCTTGTAAGGACCAGGCCAGTGACTGTACAACAGATGAACGTAGAGTACCACTGACTGGACAAGGTAACCTAGCACTGTGTACCATGTAACACAACTATATACCCTTTCCGAGAAACTTTGTCACCCGTGAAAAGCACACAAGCTAGTGGTGCAAAGGATCATGGATCAGTTCAGAAACTAAATGTGCATTTGGAACACCTTGTAGTTTGATAAATCAAAACACACATTTCTCAATAAGATATTGACAAGTGTAGCAATGTGGCCATGAAATCCCTGTGTCCTAATAAAGTATACACAGGTAACCCATAATCCCCTGCACTACTAGCTTGTAGGCTTTTCACTTCATGGGTGACAAAGTTTCTCAGAAAGGGTGTATATGCTTATTGCTTGCTATTTTACTCATGGTATACCTGTGTTTTGTTGTCTGTCTGTTGATTGACTTTCATTGATTGATTTGTTTATTCATTTATGGATAACTTTATTCATTGATTTATAAACTCATTCATAGGACTTATGATTTATTTATTTATCATTTTGCCTGTTCTCATCTCATTACTCATGTATTTATTTTTCCTTATTGTTACATAATAAAGAATGTTAGTAGTGAATGTCTTTCTTGATTATGATGATCAACTTTATTTTGAGAGGGGGACACAACTGTATACGGAGTATATTTTTTGCTAATAGCAGAGAGAACGCAACTCTCTACTATAACCTCCTAGGTATTCTGACTTTGAATAATATTTATAAACTGAAAGTCGCCTTGTTTGGATATAAAATTACATTTGACAAATCACATACACCTGGTCCGTTTATTGGATATGTCACCCCAGCCTCTGAGATTCATGAATACAACACCAGATATGCTTCAAAGCTAAATTATCACAAGCCTTCGGCTAAAACAAACTATGGTATTTCCACATTCAAATTCTCTTTAACAACCATCTGGCATTCAATTCCCTATACTATTAAAAACATGCATACTTATTATTCTTTTAAGAAAAATTATAAATCATATCTTTTGAATTCACAAATGAAAAATATTTAATTATAAATATATTATTTTATTATCTATGTACAATCAAATCACATTTATGATCCGTATATAGAGGTGTACATGTATTGTGTACATATGTACACTTATATATACTATTTATACTTATTTATACTAATTTGTAGTTACACATAATAAGACATATTACTAATTTGTAGTTACACATATTAAGAATTACTTTTGGCCTTTGGTAACTGAAAACTCTTAATATCTTAGCTCCTAGGTCCTCTGAGCAGGACCTGGGAGCAAGAATACTCTTATCTTGTATCATAAATTTTGATAATGAGTCACGAGCTCGCCATATAATACAATTAATCATGGCAGTGGCGGACTAGAAAGCCTATGCTCCTTTGGCCACTGCACACAATTTCAAATTGTTGACAATTTTACTGAACATATTCTTTTGCTAGAATTATTAATTTAAATTTATCTAAGTGTCATGTAATAGTTTATTATTGTAAATATCTACGTGTATATGTGTAAATAAAGAATTGAATTGAATTGAATTGAACACAATACCTTTTCAACAATACATGTTATTCATGAAATTAGTGATGATGATGATGATGATGACATTGGTGATGATGATAATGATAATAATAATAATAATAACTTTATTTTATATAGCGACAATTACAAAAGCTCAACACCGCTTTACAATTTTAGAAGGAAAAAAAAAAAAAAAATATGATTGATAAAATTCTATATACAGTACATGGAATGAAATCTAAGCTAAATCTATATAATTAATAAAAATGTTTTAAAAAGGAAAATAAATATAAATATAAACAAAGTTACTAAATTTCATATCAATGATGACATTGACGATGAAATTATTGATTATGACGATGAAATTATTGATGATGATGATGATAACATTGGTGATGATGATGATAATATGCCAACAAGTTTCAACAATAGTGTCAATACAATACCAATTGTCTATGTTGTAGAGCTGTATGCTACAGCAGACAGGTCATACCGGTACTTGAATATTGACAATAGTATCAACACAATACCAATTGCATTGTCTATGTTGTAGAGCTGTATGCTACAGCAGACAGGTCATACTTGAATATTGACAATAGTATCAACACAATACCAATTGCATTGTCTATGTTGTAGAGCTGTATGCTACAGCAGACAGGTCATACTTGAATATTGACAAGAAGATAAGAGGAACATTCCAAAAGAAGCGCTTTGCTCCAGTAAGTCAAACAATGCTTTATATATTTGTGATTGGGATATTTAAAAGAGTATCTTTAATGTATCGACAGTTAATTCAAAATAGTGTATACTTATAAAAATAAATCACATACAGCTTATTGTATAGATATTACATATTATTATTATGAATTACTTAATAACATATACATGAATGTTTTATTGTTCTCAGGGTAGTCTAGAACTCCTTGAGGAAGAACTAATGGCATGTCTGTCAAACTGCCCAGATGCCGTTGTTATATCCAACCATCCATCAAGGTAAACACATCTAATATATTTCTATCTTTTTAACTTTGAATTAAACCTGTTTAAACCTGGGTTTTTTTCTAGTTTGGATAGAATGATGGTCCATGCGCTTTGTCAGTACCTCAAGTTGTTATGTACAAGTAAGTTTCACCATCATGAGTCATGATGTTGTTTATTCTAGTTTACATGTAAATCATCCTTTAGGGTTGTGTTATGGGTAGGGTAGGCATTGTAATTGACTTGCAACGTTTATAAGGATTTTTAAATTCTTAAAATTTCTATATCAAAATGTATAAACTTAAAAGTGATAAGGAAATATGAACGGTTTTGAATAGATAAGTTTTTAGTGCGGATTAGTACCATTATTTAGTTGCCCATAAGTACTACTTGTTTCACAGGTATAATGTTTGTACTCTATTATGTGGTATTAATTGACTTGGTTTGTTTAGGTCATAACTGCAATGGAACGCGGCTGATGGAGATAGAAAGTAACCATGACTACCATGAACCAACTATATCACTGTCACAGTATATCAAACACAAGATACTCACATGACACAGTGAAATTATTGTATTCACTCTACCCCTGTAAGGTTATACTACCAGGAGTGGGGTAGTGCAGGTTTTCATCAATAATATTATTATATGTTGTAATTATTATGTGTACAAAGATGGTCAAAATGAATTAAAAATTCCATCATTGGTTTTATCAGTGTTGTGTTGTATTATGGTATGGAATAGTGGGTTGGGTCAACTGGCTGTTATCTGTGTGTGAACTGTTTTTCTTAGGAAACAATTAGAGTAACAATGTACAATCACTAGTTGTTAAACTACTATCTACTGTGCCAATGTTTCTAATATCACAATAATTATTATTATTGAAGTAAAAAATAGACAATAACTAGTAGTTAATGTTGGTCAAGTATTGTGGGATTTAAACCATTCACAAGAGAGTGTTCAAATAATCATATTCAGTGTGGTTAATATGTGCACATACATGACATATTCTTTATTCACTGTTCTTCATACATAAGATATATTCCCTATAACCCTGACTACCCCTATCTAGTTTTACCATTGGTGGCAAACATTTAAGCCGTTATTGGTGCTGCTGTTGTTGGACCTGCAACAAATACAAATAGATAACAACTTTGCACAGGCATACTTCTCCCTTTACTAGTGTCCCTACCCCCATGGTACTTAAAGACAAGACTGTCCCCTACCCCCAGGGTACTTAAAGACAAGACTGTCCCCTACCCCCAGGGTACTTAAAGACAAGACTGTCCCCTACCCCCAGGGTACTTAAAGACAAGACTGTCTCCTACCCCCAGGGTACTCACAGACAAGACTGTCCCCTACCCCCCCAGGGTACTTAAAGACAAGACTGTCCCCTACCCCCAGGGTACTTAAAGACAAGACTGTCCCCTACCCCCAGGGTACTTAAAGACAAGACTGTCTCCTACCCCCAGGGTACTCACAGACAAGACTGTCCCCTACCCCCCCCCCCCCCCAGGGTACTTAAAGACAAGACTGTCCCCTACCCCCAGGGTACTTAAAGACAAGACTGTCCCCTACCCCCAGGGTACTTAAAGACAAGACTGTCCCCTACCCCCAGGGTACTTAAAGACAAGACTGTCTCCTACTCCCCAGGGTACTTACAGACAAGACTGTCTGTCCCCTACCCCCCAGGGTACTTAAAGACAAGACTGTCTCCTACTCCCCAGGGTACTTACAGACAAGACTGTCCCCTACCCCCAGGGTACTTAAAGACAAGACTGTCCCCTACCCCCAGGGTACTTAAAGACAAGACTGTCTCCTACTCCCCAGGGTACTTACAGACAAGACTGTCCCCTACCCCCAGGGTACTTACAGACAAGACTGTCCCCTACCCCCAGGGTACTTAAAGACAAGACTGTCCCCTACCCCCCAGGGTACTTACAGACAAGACTGTCCCCTACCCCCAGGGTACTTACAGACAAGACTGTCCCCTACCCCCAGGGTACTTAAAGACAAGACTGTCTCCTACTCCCCAGGGTACTTACAGACAAGACTGTCCCCTACCCCCAGGGTACTTAAAGACAAGACTGTCCCCTACCCCCCAGGGTACTTAAAGACAAGACTGTCTCCTACTCCCCAGGGTACTTACAGACAAGACTGTCCCCTACCCCCAGGGTACTTAAAGACAAGACTTTTCCCCTACCCCCCAGGGTACTTACAGACAGGCGTATCTCGGTTTTGTACATCCTTATATATGCCGGTACATTCAACAGGCAGGTTGTCACATGACTTTCTAAAGACAAACTTTTCTTCGGCAATTTGGTATCTAACACGAGTAGCTTTGCCGCATGTTGCTGACCATGGTTGCCATGGGCTGTAGTAACAATTCACTGTGAAGCATTCTTCACCTGTAGGGAAATATAAATGATGACAGTAATGATTTACTTGACTAATGTTGACAAAGTGTGCATGCTATTATAGATATGTTGTAGAGTTTTGCATAAAAAGGTACATTTAAACAGTCGTATGCAATTGTGCAGCAAATATCAATGTTACTTGATTCTGAACTCAAATGCAAAATAGAGAAATTTAACATTTAACGAGAAGCATGTGAGAGTAACTTACATTCATCAGAGAATTTTTTTGTCTCTGTTTCAACTTTATTGGGACATTTCTGCAATAGCCCATCACAACTGACTTGCTCAACAGTAGATGGTGTTTCGGTGATAGTTCTTGTTCTGTTGACTTCACCACAATCATTTGACCAGTTAGTCCAGGAATTCTTGGTACATTTTACATAGTTGCATGTACACTTTGTCTCTCGGTTTTCAATTTCAGGTTGTGTAGGACAAGACTTTGCTAGACCATCACAACTCAACAGTTGCTCAGTTACTTGAGATGTCTACAAGATTATGAAATAAAAGGTGAAAATTCATCCCTTGAACATACAACAAATTTTCCGTGAGTATCTAAATCAATGCTTCACTTTTGTTTACATTCCTTTGCATGCAGCAACTCGATTTCATCCTTCTTCCCCTTCCATCACTTCTTTTTCTCCCCTTCCTCTTTCCCATGCATTTTCACCTTCCATGTTCGTTGTCTGGTAGCTTTACCACACGATGCTGACCAGTTAGTCCAGGGATTCTTGGTACATTTTACGTAGTCACATGTGCACTTTGTCTCTCGGTTTTCAATTTCTGGCTGTGTAGGACAAGACTTTGCTAGACCATCACAACTTAGCAGTTGCTCCGTTACTGGAGTTGTCTGCAAGATTATAAAACAAAAAGTGAAAACATATTCCCATATCTAAAGTCTCTAGCTCATTGCTCATACAACTATTATTTTTTACATTCCCTTACATGCAGCAACGCGATTTCATCCTCCTTCCCTTCCATCACTTCTTTCTTCCCCATCCTGTTTCCCATGCATTCTCACCTTCCATGTTCGTTGTCTTGTAGCTTTACCACACGATGCTGACCAGTTAGTCCAGGGATTCTTGGTACATTTTACGTAGTCACATGTGCACTTTGTCTCTCGGTTTTCAACTTCAGGCTGTGTAGGACAAGACTTTGCTAAACCATCACAACTCAACAGTTGCTCCGTTACTCGAGTTGTCTGCAAGATTATGAAACAAAAGGTGTAAATTCATCCCTTGAACATACAACAAGTTTTCCTTGAGTATCTAAATCGAGTTATACAAACTTGCAACGGCGGACAATCGGTTTTTATTCAAGTTAACGCGTGATAGACAGCTAGGAGTTCACGGATAGCTGTCAAATTTGAACAAAGCTTACCAGCTAAACGTCGGCTTTGGATACCCTTAGAGTATATCAACCGATTTGAAAAGTCACAGCGAAAGAATATATAGTCTAACGAAACTCTCAAGCAAGTTATAAAAAATTCAACGTCGGATAAAAGAATAAGCCCAAACTTACCCGATACCATTAGTTTGTAACGTTGCAAAATATTGAAAATTGCAACTCCACGTAACATACCCAATAATTAAAGTAGTCTATTTGAATGGAAGACTCGAAAATACGAGGAACAATAGTCCTTCTTCAATGTGCGCGTGTCTGTGCGCGTAATAAGGGATATCAAAAGTTATTCGATTTATCATTTTTAATTTCGAGAGATAATTTATATAATGTGAAAAATCCTTAAAATAACTCTCCCAAAATAAGAACGCGTTTCATTTGAAATTGCATTCTTAGAAATTTACCAAATTCCGCTAGAGTCGTTCCACAATGTATCCTAGCAGTACCCAGGCCCGTAGCTAGGGGGGGTGCACAGGGTGCGTTCGCACCCCCCCCCCCCCCCCCCACGCGATGAAAAGGTCCGCTCTTTAGGTAAATAATTTGATCTGATGATACTACGCTTCTCTTTACATATCGCTTCTCGATAAATTTGCCAAGCAGATATGTACGAGGCCTTTTTTTTTTGTTGGTTCGGAAGGTTTAGAAGGCAAACAAAATGGCGGATATTCGGAGATTATCGCACGAAACGGCGAAAGTTTCTTCAAATATCGCAATCTCCAGATTGGTTGGTTGGTATGGTTGGTCTATTTTTTGTAAATTAGCACCCTCCCACAAAAATCCTAGCTACGGGCCTGGTACCCAAGACCGATTTACCTAAATATCTCACCACGCCCGGAAAATAGGCCAGAAGGAAAATCCCCCATAGCAACCTACCGTTGCTATGGACGCTCTGATCTCGAAATACCGTATTGCATATATAGTAGACTTCAATCTATCTCTAGTTAGTAGATGGTATAGCATACAACAGAAAGTTGCTTGAAAGCATAATATTTTTTCGGTTGAAATTTGGTGGCCAGGTCGTAAAAAAAATGTATCGAGCCACCTTAATTTGCATGCATCAATTCAATTTCATCCTTCTTCTTCCACCACTTCTTTCTTCCCCTTCCACTTTCCCATTCATTCAATTCTCACCTTCCATGTTCGTTGTCTTGTAGCTTTACCACACGATGCTGACCAGTTAGTCCAGGGATTCTTGGTACATTTTACATAGTCACATGTGCACTTTGTCTCTCGGTTTTCAACTTCAGGCTGTGTAGGACAAGACTTTGCTAGACCATCACAACTCAACAGTTGCTCCGTTACTCGAGTTGTCTGCAAGATTATGAAACAAAAAATGAAAACATAATCCCATATCTAAAGTCTCTTGCTCATTGCTCAAACAACTATTATTTTTTACATTCCCTTGCATACAGCAACACGATTTCATCCTTCTTCACTTCCATCACCTCTTCCCTCCCTTTCTGTTTCCCATGCATTCTCACCTTCCATGTTCGTTGTCTTGTAGCTTTACCACACGATGTTGACCAGTTAGTCCAGGGATTCTTGGTACATTTTACATAGTTGCATATGCACTTTGTCTCTCGGTTTTCCACTTCAGGCTGTGTAGGACAAGACTTTGCTAGACCATCACAACTCAACAGTTGCTCCGTTACTTGAGTTGTCTGAAATATGAAAAAAAGTGAAAATTCATCCCTTGAACATGCAACACGTTTTCTTCGAGTATCTTAATCAATGCTTCACTTTTTTACATTCCTTTGCATGTAGCAACTCAATTTCATCCTTCTCCCCCTTCCACCACTTCTTTCTCCCCCCCCCCCCTTATATATTGTATTTTAAGTAATTATTTAATTGTAACTAATATCTGTTATTTATTTAGTATTATTTATAGATATTTATATATGTAAGTAGTGCTGACCCAGCCTGTAATTCAGCGACTGCTGCAAGAGACCTGAATAAACACATCTATATATGTATCTTCCTGTTTCCCATGCATTCTTACCTTCCATGTTCGTTGTCTTGTAGCTTTACCACACGATGTTGACCAGTTAGTCCAGGGATTCTTGGTACATTTTACATAGTTACATGTACACTTTGTCTCTCTGTTTTCAATTTCTGGTTGTGTAGGACAAGACTTTGCTAGACCATCACAACTTAGCAGTTGCTCCGTTACTCGAGTTGTCTGCAAGATTACGAAACAAAAAGTGAATATTAATTCCTTGAACAACAAGTTTTCTTTGAGTATCTAAATCAATGTTCCACTTTTTTCCATTCCTTTGTATGCATTAACTCTTCTTTCTCCTTCTTCCCCTTCTCCCACTTGTGTCTTCCCATTCCTGTTGCCCATGCATTCTCACCTTCCATGTTCGTTGTCTGGTAGCTTTACCACACGATGCTGACCAGTTAGTCCAGGGATTCTTGGTACATTTTACGTAGTCACATGTGCACTTTGTCTCTCGGTTTTCAACTTCTGGTTGTGTAGGACAAGACTTTGCTAGACCATCACAACTCAGCAGTTGCTCCGTTACACGAGTTGTCTGCAAGATTATCAAATAAAATGTATTCCTTTATTAAGTAGTTTTCTTCTAGTAAGTGTGTTCTTTTATTCTTTCTATATCACTTTGGAGCCACTTTTTGTTATAGTTGTCTTCTCCTTCCCTTTCTCATGCATTCTTACCTTCCATGTTCGTTGTCTGGTAGCTTTACCACACGATGCTGACCAGTTAGTCCAGGGATTCTTGGTGCATTTTACATAGTTGCATGTACACTTGATTTGTTGTCTTTGTGTTTGTGGTCTTTCTGTACATCGTTGCTTCAGTCCATTGCAGGTCGGTTTGTTTATCGTTTGTCTGTGTTATATACATGATAACATTACTGTAGTTGTCGGCTTTTGCGAAATCAGGCATTCAAATGGCTAGTTTTGAAATATGTTTTTGGCTGCTGCTGCTAATTACTCGGCACCTTGTGTTTTTGTACGATTGACGGCAGCCAAAAGCGTATTTCGCAACTGGCATTGGAATGTCACAGAAACTGAAAAAAGCAGTGATAAAAAAACCTCACACAATGACTTAATGTTACAGATGGTCCTAATTAAATCTAATTGAAATTGTATAGTATTATTTGCAAGATTATTACCCTAAACATAATTGTTCAGATTTAAAATTTGTAATTGCATTTAAAAAGGCAACTTTCTTGGATCAGATATATATCACTATAGCTGTTCAAGGGCAGGGCTAAATACGATTCTCTAGTATATCATACTGTATGTCAATCTTTATTGGGTCAGATATATCACTATAGCTGTTTAAAATATTCTCTAGTCTATCTTACTGTATGTCAATCTTTATTGGATCAGATATATCACTATAGCTGTTTAAAATATTCTCTAGTCTATCTTACTGTATGTCAATCTTTATTGGATCAGATATATCACTATAGCTGTTTAAAATATTCTCTAGTCTATCTTACTGTATGTCAATCTTTATTGGATCAGATATATCACTATAGCTGTTTAAAATATTCTCTAGTCTATCTTACTGTATGTCAATCTTTATTGGATCAGATATATCACTATAGCTGTTTAAAATATTCTCTAGTCTATCTTACTGTATGTCAATCTTTATTGGATCAGATATATCACTATAGCTGTTTAAAATATTCTCTAGTCTATCTTACTGTATGTCAATCTTTATTGGATCAGATATATCACTATAGCTGTTTAAAATTTTCTCTAGTCTATCTTACTGTATGTCAATCTTTATTGGATCAGATATATCACTATAGCTGTTTAAAATATTTATTAGTATATCTTACTGTATGGTCTTGATAGATCTTGAGCGTGTCACAGCACCGCAGGACGCTGACCATGATGACCAACGATTCCATTGACAACTGACATACTTACACACACAGTTCGTACTTCTTTGTTGTACTTGAGGGACAGGACACGTGGTCTGTAGGCCAGTGCATGATGGTCTATTAACCACGTGATTTGTGGCTTTGCTGACTCGTTGTCTTCTCATCGGTCCGCATGAGGCAGACCAGGTACTCCATGTAGCCCATGAACAGCTAACGTAACGGCACGGACCTTTCAATACAACACAATACAGTACAATGCAATACAACACAATAGCTCTATTACAATACAACACAATAGCTCTATTACAATACAACACAATAGCTCTATTACATTATAAAATATTTGATATAAATCGCGCGCTCTGATTGGCTGAGAAGCGTTCTCTATAACTCAACAGTGCACGGAGCGTCGATTCGTTTGATTTTAACTACTGAATATTTTATAAAAGAAATAGAAAACTCGGCAGCAGTGCTCTATTGAGTCATAGAGCACTTGGGAATTTTAAGAAGACTTGAGAAGCGCTGAGAAGCACTCCGCTACGCGTCGTGCTTCTCCTAACGCTTCTCTCGTCTTCTTAAAATTCCCGCGTGCTCTATAACTCAACAGAGCACGCTGCCTTGTTTTCTATTCCTTTAATACAACACAATAGCTCTATTACAATACAACACAATAATAATTTACCGTGGAAATTTTGCCACGCATGCGTAGTCGTTTGACCGCTGTGTTTATCAAAACATACTTACAGTTTGCATCCTTGGTCTCAGTCTTACTCTGTTCACATGTCGTTGTCAGGCCTGAGCAACCTCCCTGCTGTTCAATGGTATGCTTGTTGACCTTGACTAGTCTACGTGTACGGCGCATGCCCTTGCCACATGAAGCTGACCACGCCGTCCATACACTGTAGTCGCACGTCACATACTCACACTTGAACTCTATGAGAAATAAAACAAGTCACGCAATACAATACAATGTAACGCGTCACGTAACATATTAAAAAGTAACGTGTCACACAAGGTGCTACAATGTTATCTGTCACACATACTGTACAAAACAAAGTAAAGTGTAACGCATTCTATGTAAAGCGTCACGGATTCCATACAATGTAACGTTTCATCCATAAAGCAATCGATAAAGAGTCACACAAGAATCTTACTTTGACAGGATGATTCACTAATTCTCTGCAGCAACGTTGACAATTCTTCCATCTTATTGACATAGAAAACATGCGAGGCGACTGGGTCCGAGGCCATCATCTCTAGTTCTTTTTTATTGACTCTCCGACCAACACCAATAGTAAAGATGTTCACGTGACTCTCTTTGAGTAATTTGATTGGTTGTAGAAGTCTGTCGTAGCCGCTAGAACTCGCGCCGTCAGTCAAGATGAGAAGAACCTGGGGATAAGTGAAGATTGATTGGTGAAAATCTTTTACGCATTATATTATGACGTATGCATTAACAATAAACACTGTCAATCATCCGTCACCTTGGTTACACCAGGTCTTGCACCATCTGTGAATAATTTCGTACGAGCAAGGTTGATTGCTTTGTCAGTATACGTCCACCCACCTAAACACAACAACAACAACAAAATACAACCATTATCACTACAATGATGTTCCAACATACGACGCCTGCCCTAGGGGAAGGGAGGGGGGGGAAGGGGAGGGGGAAGGCGAGAGAAGGGAAGGGGAAGAAGGTTGGGGAAGAAGGGAAAGGGGGCAAGGGGAGGGGGATAGTAGCTTGCTGTCGATGTCCATGCAGGGTGTTGTAGGTAGGAAAAACTAACCAGTTTTTGTTATTAAATATTATAATATTGGTTTCTTGATGCAAGTCATATTGGTCTCATCTTCTCAATGCACTGTATGCCAGCATAGCCTTTAATGGTGGTTGTCTACTCACGGAATTGTTGTATTTTTCCAATGGCGGCGATAAATTCTTCTTTCCTGCTGAACCGGTTTAGTTTAATATCAACATACGGGTCAGTGCTGAATGACATCACACCAATCTGTACTCCTAGTGGTCCATAGTTACCAAACCCATTAGCCAACTGAACAACAAAGTTCTTCTCTCGCACCCAGTCCTCTCTAGAGACGCTACCAGACTCGTCCAACATGATACCGACTTCCGCCTTGCAACCTGAGCAACAACATACAGCTATTTTAAAAAACGTAGAAAATTGAATACTGCATACTGAATAGACCGAAATGCATTCCGGGTCATGTCATATTGTTTAAAATAAAATGACTAATAATTAGTTATTTTAGTCTTGGTGTATTCCAACAATGTACTGGTTAGTAAAGATCGCTGTATATGTATTATTTATATTACATGTTGCATCTATTTTATGGAACATGTTGCATCTATTTTAAGTATTAAATGTTAGATTACATATTGTTTTCACGTGATTTGGAATATATCGGTGATCTCTTGTCACGCCGATTAGTAAGCGTTGTGTGACAGTAAGGCTAACCTATACTTACATGAGATATAAATACTCTTTGTTACTGGTCGAGGACATGATGTTGGTAGTAAGCGTTGTGTGACAGTAAGCGTTGTGTGACGGTATGTGTAAGCTATACTTACATGAGATGTAGATACTCTTTGTTTCTGGTCGAGGACATGACGTTGGTAGACCGTTACAGTTAGGACGCTTGATAGTCTGTTGCGTGACTTTACTGGATCTCTGTCTTGTCATCTTACCGCACGTGGCTGACCACGCCCCCCACTGATTCCACGAACATAACACGTAACGACATGGACCTGCATGAAATAGAGTTTTCTGGAGTATTGTATTTTCTTAGGGCATTCACGCGTCATTTTAATCTATCAACTTAAATAAGTCCACCTTTTCGTTCATTCACAGATTTATAAATGTATTCAACTTTACAAACTTGTATCTGTTCATTAGTCCCAAATTACCCCTATTTAGAAATTTAGGGACCGCACACCCCGTAACACCTTAAGAGCCCTTCATTTGCAATTGGGCCACCCCCTAACAAACTTCTGGACCCGCCCCTGAGTCGTTACTTACATTGGTCGTTTTTGGTTTCCACCATTTCTGCGTCGCATTTCTGTTTCATCCCTGAACATCCTCCCTGTTTCTGGATTGTGTGTTCGTTTACCTTAGTCAATTTACGGACACGTCTCATACCTTGGCCACATGACTTACTCCAAGCAGACCACGTGTTGTAGTCACATGACACATACCGGCACTTGAACGCTGGGTAAATAACAAGAATATGAATATACAGTGAATGTCATGAACGGTGCACTTGTACACTAGCTTCAGGGTTACTCGACACCTATTCGTTTGTTGGACGTCAAAAGTACTTTGCAAAGTGTGGGCGCAAAAGGTTTTATGCCTTTTCGTGAAACTAAAATCCAGGATGGATGGCAGAAAAACGGTTAAATATGCTGACAGTAACGTTAAAACGTGAACAATACTTACATGAACATGATGAGGTGGTGATGGAGCTTATCAGGTTCTTTAGTTGGTCCATGTTGCTAACATAGAACACGTGAGAGTTACTAGGGTCTGAAGCCATCAATTGAAGTTCCTTTTTATTGATTTTACTTCCAACACCGATGGTGATAATGTTTACTGACGAGTCTTTGAGACGTTTAACAGGGGCTATTAGACTGTGAGTACCACTTGTGGTTAGACCATCAGTAATAACGATAAGGACCTACATAGATTATTATATGACATTAGTTACTTTTTATTTATTCATTTATTTAATTGTATGGCTTTCCAAGAAAGGACTACAGAAAAGATTAAAATATAGAATTTAGAATTTTAATGCTTTGCGTAAAATAAAAATATTTTTTAATAAAAATAAACATTAAAGCTTTATTTCGTAACCCTAACCCTAACTGATTAGTTACCCCCCAAATACCTTACAACCCAGGAAATAATATATGCAAAATTTTGCGGACGATGCTGTGAGTTGTATGCCATAAAATGGAGTCAATTAATATCCAGTGATATATCAGGGTGCTTTTAGAGCATGATGACATTAATTGGCAGTAGTACTTGTTACCTTGGCAACGTTTTGGCGCGCTCCTCTGGCTGAGCTGAACAACTGTGAGTATGCTAGATCCAGGGCCTTGGCCGTGTACGTCCATCCACCTAATAAGGATAATTGTCAAGTCACGCAATGTGTTATATTTGACCGTTGTAACTAAATTAAGTTTTCAATTTTTGTCACGCAAAATTTTTAACAACTTATGTTACATTTAACGTTTTTGACAGTCGTTGCGTTACCGTCATGCAAGATGTTTAACAATAAATGTTAGATTTAACTGTTTTAATTTGTCACGTTGCGTTACCGTCACGTAAGATAAGTTTTTAACAATGAATGTTACATTTAACGTATTTGTCACGTTGCGTTATCGTCACGCAATACTAATGGAAACTCGCGAGTAAAGTAGTATAGGCTGCGTCGGTGTTTGATATAAATGATAGGTAATATAATGACATTTGTAACACCATAAAAAATGTTGACTTAACTTACTGTCGATTCGAGCTTTAGTCCTCCGACGAAGGGCTAAAGCTCGAAACGTCAGTAAAGTTAAGTCAACATTTTTTACGGTGTTACAAATTTCATTATATTACCTGGCACGCAATACTCACGTGCTTGTTTAATGGCATCGACTGCACGTTTAAACGATGCAGGGTTACCGGAGTGGCTGTTCATCTGGATGTCCAAGTGAGCGTCAGTACTAAATGATATAACACCTATCTGTGCTGCATCACGACCAAACTTGAAATGATCTGGTAATTCTTTAACAAAGTTCTTCTCTCGTACCCAGTCCGCTCCATTTACACTACCTGATTCGTCCATCAAGATACCAATGTCTACTTTACAAGCTGAAAACAAACACGGTTGTCTTGGTTACGAGTGTGTTGGTGTTCATTTCTAAGCGACTCGTTATCTCTTGATTACATGAACAGTTGGACATAGAAAACGCTGCACCAAAAAGATGTTGTAAAAGGCTCGAACTGCTGCTTAGGAGATCCTATGTCGGACCCAGTCCCACTAACAAAAGTAAAAAGGAGAGAGAGAAAAGGAGACTTAAAAATGGGACGATTCCTCCGATACATTCTACGGTAGTCACCATGGAAAACACTTATCATAAAGCCAGGTTCACGTTGGCGACACGAGCGCAAGCAACATACGCAATCTCAGGCTAGGTTTACACGGGACCGGACGAATTTTTGACCGGTCAAAAGATCGACCTGGACACGGAACCGATCATTACAATATTTTCGTTTTGACCGGTTAGGCGTCCAAATTATTGCACGTTTAGCGCGGTCCCATGTGAACGGAAGCCCTAAGCGGATGTTTTTTTGACCGGTCAAAACTTTGTCCGGTACCGTGTAAACGTAGCCTCAGTTGGGCTTTGCTCATTAGCCGCACTTGTCTTTTCTCACACCTAGTCGAGAAATACTGAGTCTGCGTATGTTGCTTAGTGTGAACCAGGCAAGTTTCTCCAACCGCATTTATTGAGATTTTTTTGAATGTTGTTATATTCTTTGACCAATAAAAAATATAACCTTTGTGTTATGTGATTTAGTGATTCGTACCAATGATGCACGAGCCGCAATGGCGACAAGCGTACGACTTACTATTATACATGCGCACAATTTTAATGTTACTTACTCATCTGACAGCCGTACAATTCCATTCTTAGTGTGATGTGGCCGTGCCATGCTTTAGGGTGAAGGCGGAAATACCGTCCTTCCATGGCAGGAGAGAGGTTGTTCTTTACTACAGTATTCCTGTCACGGTTACCTGAAAACTCCTACAACAACAACAACAAATTATACCTATCTCTGAATACATCATTTTTTCCGATTGATAATTGCTCTTAATAAGAAAGGAAAGATACAATAATATACATCCTGTAAATTAAGGGAAGTGTTTTTAAGCTGATTTACAATTTCAAACGCAGTATTTTGTTCAATATTTCAGTTATTTTCCAAGCAATAAATACATGTATAAAAGGACGTATTTTATAACTATAGATACCTTTATCCGTCCGTTTACCCTGTAGGGTGTCAAATCCCGTCCATCATTCCCATAGGATAGCGTATATCTCGTAACCCACTGGTCGTAGTCTTGACGGCCTTGTGTGACTACTGCTGTAACACGAGTGGGACGTCCGAGGTCAATCTGAAAACACGTGATAGGCACGTGATTAATTAAACTGATTGGCAATCAAGTGATGGTTGATCACGTGCTCAAATATGAGATGCACGTGACTATTTGCTTAATTAGCACAATGCAATTAGTAAATATATAAATGATCAAACAAACAATCTTGAAACAAACAAACAAATGAATAAAAATAAACAACGAATAAACAAACAAAAAATAGAAATAAGAAAGATACAAACAGATGTTTAAATGATTTAAAAAGTCAATTTTTTTTTACTAATCAACAAAGTGTTCGGTTAAGATTGGTTCGTTCACACGAGCGTCATAATCATAATCCTAAGCAAGAAAACAAAATATTTATTATCCCCTGGGGAATTAGAAAACAAAGACCAAAGTGTTTCCTTCTCTAATTTCTTTTGTTTTGCTTATGATTATGACGCAGTGTGAACTAGGCTTTAGTAGCGAGGAAGAGATATACCTGTATCCATTGGTTTTGATCGTTAACGCGTGATGACCATCCACCGATATAACTACCTTGTTTTGCCATATGTAGACGAGCGCGCCATGCCATGTGTTGGGCATCCCAGTTAGATGATGCTGTGATGGCAGAGTTACTAATCCATCCATTCTGTAGACCGAGGGGTTCGTTACACGACGCTGTTAACAGAATAACATGTTAGACTAAATGATAATGGTGGTGGTGGTGATGTTAGATGATGATGATGATAGATGATGCTGGTGGTGGTGACAATGATAACCCAACTTACATGTAGGCGATGATGGTGGCTGTGGTTTAATGCCCATTCTTCGTCTGCAGTAGAACTGAGGAGCCTGTGAGTTGGCGACACCAATCCACAGTGTTGATGATGATATACCTTGTACTGTGTTACCATTAGGTCCTTGTATAACGGCACGTGGCCAGGCACTATCATCAAAGCCTGTTGTGTGCCAGTCACGATGGGATTGTGTGGTACATTTCCAGTGTTCGTCAGTCTGGACACCATTACTAAATGATGCCAGGATACGTCCAGGACCGCCAGTGTTTTTAACGTAGATGGCGACCACTTCGAGTTCGATGGGAAACATGTAACTACAAACACGATATTACACATTCACGTCAATCAACCGATCAATCAACTGATCAATCAATCAATCAATCAATCAATCAATCAATCAACCAGTCAATCAGTCAGTCAATCAATCAATCAATTAGTCGATCAAACGATCGATCAATCGATCAATCGATCGATCGGCCAGCCAGCCAGCCAGCCAGCCAGCCAGTAAATAAAGTTACCTTTGCATAACGTTCCATCTATTGTTGTTTTGTCCCATGAATCTTCCATTGCCGTACACCCAGCCTTGGTCATCTATTGTCATCTTACCCTCGATACCTGATAAACATAACAACATTAATTGTGTGCGTCGTCATCATGCATTGTTATTACTACGCTGTTAATCAACAAAAGAAAGAGTAGCCCTTTAGAACCAAAACGCTGTTAGAACTGGCGAACGGAACAGCATCTACGTACTTTTATTTCAAATCCATTTATAGGGTAGACTGACTACTGTAAAATCCATTTATAGGGTAGACTGACTACTGTAAAATCCATTTATAGGGTAGACTGACTACTGTAAAATCCATTTATAGGGTAGACTGACTACTGTAAAATCCATTTATAGGGTAGACTGACTACTGTAAAATCCATTTATAGGGTAGACTGACTACTGTAAAATACATTTATAGGGTAGACTGACTACTGTAAAATACATTTATAGGGTAGACTGACTACTGTAAAATGTATTGCTAGGGTTATCAGTCAACTATGGGTTGGGGGCAAGGGTTTCATGTTCTTTCAATTTCGTCCTTCAGGGGATGGGTACGTAAGTCCTATCTTATCTCCCATATACCTATCTACTGTGGGGAAGGGAGTTATTTGTCAATACCTACATTCAAGTGAAGAGGAGTAGGGGGGTAAGAGAGTATCAGGTCTTACCAACACAGTGATCCCATTTGCCATACCTATCTACTGTGGGGGAGGGGGTTATTTGTCAATATCTACATGCAAGTGAGAGGGAGGGGTAGGTGAGGTCTTACCAACACAGTGGTCCCATTTTCCATCTTTATCGTAACTAGGGGTTACTGCACACCATAGTGATCGTCCTTTTATACAGCTGTTGTACTCTTTGCCTTTGTAAATGAATGGGAATACACAACACGACCGGCTTCTTGTCACTATTCCACAGTTGGCTGAAAGAATAACAATAGTTAACAGTATCATCTAGTAGACAAACCAACATGGCTTACTGCTCGACAGACACTGATGATATGCTGGTTATCAATAATACGAGTACTATGGGAGGGGAGACACGGGGTGTAGTATACCAATCTTATCAGAGATCTTGGTGTGGTTATACTTTAAGGTTCGTTCTCGATATTAGAATAAGCCTAGAATACCACCACGATAAATTAAAACACGCACAAAACTGCTATCAAATACTACTGAACAAGACTACCCAACAGTAGCCTGCGTCATATCCGGATGTTTTTCTTGGTCAAGTCTTAACTGAGAAGGACTTAACCGAGAAAAAGTCCGCATGTGACGCAGGCTAACCAAGCGCAAAACCTCACGAAATGAAATGAACAAAATACTTTTTGTTAGAACGCCCATTATGTCATTTCTTTGTCAGTTATATTTCATCATTGTTTGTGTTATGAATAAGATGGTTACTACAGCAACCGATGCTTCAAAACTAACAATGTTAACAAATGCTGTGTTAGTTTAAGGTAATCATGATCATTATTGTTACGATTGATCATGTTTGAACAGCCTACCTCCAGTTGAACTTTCGACAGACCTGAAACACAATCATAGACACTTAATTACAAAACATCGGAAACAGAGATTGTTTATGCGCTAAACATAATAAAAAATGAAATAGTAATTTAAACACCTTATACAAAGCGTGCTTCCTACTGACACTTCGGACGACAGTAATTAAATCTCTATTCAGTGTGCGGTCAGTTTACTTAACCAATTCTTCTTTATTAATTTTCTTCAGAAACGCAAACACAATAGACTTTTTATCGTCATTTATTGTAATTATATGTTAAAAATCTTATCGTTTTATTGTCCAATTTGGGAAAAATTAAATGGTATGATTCTTGTCAATTAACTGTTTTCCAAACGCTATGGGTAGAAGAAATACAATAGTAATTTCAATTTAATTGTTGGACATTGTTGGTATTGTGTTTTCATTTTCTACATTACCCTTGTTAACTATTTTTAATAACCTGACTTCATTAGATACTGCCGAGAAGTAAGCGTTCTACTGATTAGAAGTACAGTTCAAACAAACACAACCTAGATGACGGAACGAAGTGGGAGGTGATAAACGCTGGATTGATATGCAAACTGAAGAAGCTAAGCGGGGACAGAGGAATAGTCACAGAGAGTAAATATAGAATATTATAAGGTAGCCACTCCCCTCAGGGTTTCTTTAGCGACATTTGCTCTAACAAATTAAATGTGAAAAACTCTAAAACAGTATTCCAGAACGGCTCATGTACAATCACGACAATGATTAGTGAACATGTCCAAGACCAGACGGTTTGACAAAGAATAAATACCAAAAGTAAAACTAGAAGAAACCCAAATAAAGAAAGTCATAGCACTGGTGGATCACTTACAAGGGGATGACTGTAATTAACTCTCTAGCCTCCCGCGTTATTCGTATTATTTTTCAGTGGGGATACTACTATATAGTCACCTAATCCACCCTCTGAATCTGCCCGTGCATAGGGAAGAGCAATTGAAAAAGACATTGTATGGGAAGAGATGACTATATCGACACTAATTCGACAGAATGAACAGAAGTGTAAGTGTGGCAAGATGGTAAAACGAAACAGAAAGCAATAGATGCTGTCAGAATAGTTTCATGTATATGTATGAAAGAAGTGAAGAAGAAAATCATGATGGGTGGGAGCTTATAACGAAAAGAAAGTCTGACTGGAATGGAGGACTTCTGACCAGCATAATTTATAGAGTACGTTATTAAATGTAATGTTATCAATGTGGATTTGCCTATAGGGCGTTGAGTTATTAATTGTAAGGATATCAATGTGGATTTACCTATAGGTCGTCGCACAGACAAGGAGGAACACCACCACCAAGGTTCTCATGTTGGAAATGCAGCAGTAGGTCTGATAGTGATGTGATAATGCAAGTCATGTAAAACGTGGTAAAACGGTAACTCACGACAAAACAAACACGACCCAAACCATGTCAATTATATACCAATCAACGTCAGTAAAAAAAACAGCACTATTAACCCAACACTGAATTAACCCATGGAAGAAAGTGTACTTTTTAGAGAGTAATATTCGGCCAAACACAAAAGAAAACACCACAAGTAGAGTACAGTACTTTTATCTACGAGCTTTTCACGGGATTATGTTAAATCACTTAAGGAGAATGATAATCCATGGTTTAATTGGCATCATAACGAACAATTACACAACATTGGGTTGTTTAAAGCTTGTTACAACTGATTAAACATCGCTGACATCTATAGCGCTTTGATTGGTTCGTTAACTAGTACATTTATCTGTCCAATTAGATTGGAGTTCAGTTCATTTCCTGGTTGCTAGGATACGTGATTACTACTGTTCATATGATGATCTCCATGGAGATAGGTAAATATTGAAACAAATAGCTTCTTTTGATCTAATTAGTCGCACTTCTTTTGCCACATAGAACTAAGTCCTTACACAATCATCTAGTAGCAATAAAAAGCTGATATTCAATAGTATTTTGGTGTCTATATAAATAGGCCTGTATTTAACGTACATGATCTGTTCATGCAATTCATTGATGATAGACAATGAGCAGCGATGAGATATGGATGATATCTGTTTGTTTTAAACATTTCCTTTTCTTCACCATTTGTTTTGTTGATTGAGGCTTGGTTGATATGAATGTAACTTGGTTAAATCCGTTTATAAATAAAAGGGTCCTGAAGGGGGTGGGGTTAGGGTGTCCCATTTCCCAATGAATATTTGGACCAAATCCCAGTCAAAAATCACATAATCCCATCAGTTTTGCTTAAGTTTTCAATCCCATTCCCATTTTCTATTGTTCGTTTATTTGTAAATCCCAGTCCCAGTGCATCCAATCCCATTTTCCCAGTCAAAAAGAAGGCCAATCCCAACTCCCATTTTACCCCTTCAGGACCCTCCTTTAACTCTGTTGTTTTCTTTTGTTTTCTTTCATAAACTGTACCTGTTGTAACATTCATTCAGTTATGTACATGTATTTCTTTACCCTTGCCTCGATTTGTATACATGTACATGACATAACATGAACGTTACAGGTACATTAAGGTACTTCTACACGTTTTTACATAAAGACCATAATAAAAAGTATTGATCAATGGTTAGTTAATATATTAATGTATATATGATATTAATTAACCATTGGTCGATACTTCTGGTTTGTATGTAAAAACGTGTTGAAGTACTTGGCTCTAATGTATACTTTTCAAAGTTCAAATCTGCCTTGGTCCATTACACTGTCTGATCATAGTCGCCTCACACAGCTACAAACAGCAGCCACACAATCGCTTTTTAACACCTCAATCTTCTAGGCAGATCGATACAAGTATCCTGCTAATTGAAGTGAAATACAGATACATGAGAGAAATATCATCAATTCCTTCCAAGGGCATATGAAATTTTTCTCATCTGTATTTCACTCATACATTAAATATTTTACTACACAACTCTGCTCACATGTTTATTTTTGTGGAGGGAGAAAAAACAGATAACCCAGAGAAAAACCCTTGTGGCATAGGAGAGAAGAACACTAAACAAAATCATCCATGCCTGAGCCTACTCTTGTTAACACCAGTAAGTGGTGTCAGTAAACCACTTTATACATGCACCATACAAGTTTTTAAGAAAATGAGTATAAAAAAAACGAAAAATGAAACGTCGCGGTATTTCTACCAATGACCTCAATCATGAGACAATTGATTAAGTATCCTTTTAAAGATGAGTATAGTCACAGTTATTATTCATAGTATGATATATTTTTCAATTAACAATAACACTATTTTTACAATTTGGTGTTTGTTATAGTTTTAGGAATTCTAAAAACAATTAAGGCTGTTATTCACAGTTACAAAGTGTTTGTGAGCGCATGTAAATTGTTGTAGATGTAAATTATTGTCAGCCATTATTGTTTCAAAGCATTTCAGGTAATATATTGCAATAAAAGGTCCCTTGGTATTGTGTTAGTTGTTTGTCTTCTCAGATGTTTTGACCGGGCAGTAGTAGAAGGAAATAAGAAGAGGGGGGAGGGGTTGGTGGGGCTTTTCGTCACCATGACGCTGCCATTGGTTGAGGGTTCTGTAGATACGACATCACAACAGCTGATACTGATAATCTGAAAACAATAAATAACAACAACAATAAACAATAATACTACTAAATAATACTTATACAACAATAATAATAAATAACAGTATTTTAAGCAAATACAAAATGTGAATTGGGGGATAATGATGAGTTTAACATCCAGAACTAGAGAGACACTTTAAAACTTAAAAGTATTTTCACTTGTAGGAAATTCAAATAGATAGCCAATATTTAGGTATCTTTTAAGGAAAGAAAATTCTGATTTGTATGAGTGAGTGGATGTTATTGCTCTATTTCAATATATAATATACTATCATGATTTATAAAAGAACTATTAGAATTCACACATTCTGAGGCGCAAGCTTTATGAGAACACACAGCATGCTCCTCTACAGGTTGATCAAATATGTCCATCTTTATTTTGTAAAAGAAATAGAAAACTTGCTTTTTTGCTGTATGTAGTTATAAAGCACTTGGGGATTGTCAGAACACCCTCTTGTCAGAGCACTCTGCTTCGCATCAAGCTTTCTTAGCACTTCTCTCGTGTTCAGTCAATCCTGCGTGCTTTAAAACTGCACATAGCACTCTATAGTATGATGATAGATTGTTAATTAATATATTAAAATGTACTTACAAGAAACTACTAAACATTTGCTTGGTATCCTCTGATGACCTGGCATTAGCAAAACTAATGAATGAACAATACACAGCGGCCCAAGCTGCCCATTTTAACTATGGAGAAACCAAATAGCGGAACGTAAATTAGATTTTATACATGGTTGAATATTGGTAGGATTGCGTGAGTAAACAACAAAGCTCTAAAAAACACAGTCAAATAGAATAATATATCACTTAAATATCTACACAATACTTATAATATCTTACTTTTTAGTAAAAAGAAACGAAATATCAAAGATAGTGTAAGAATAAAACGAGTAATTTCGAAAAAAGAGAAGATTGAATCATTTGTTAAAATAGCGTCGCTTTTTACCTTCATCATCAGGCCACACATACTGAATATCATCCCAAGAAGATTCATATAATCTGGAGTTGGATCATCTGCAGGTTTGTTACTTAATGGTTTGTATCTAAAGATCTTATTAGGACGGCGAGGATCGTTTGGGTTGGGAGTACTTGGGGCCGGCATTTTGTTTTCACTCGTCCGCCATTAATTTTACCCAGCATGCATTGGTGAAGAGAATAACCCACAATACAACACGCTAGCACAGGCCCTGGACAGGGAACCCGTCAGTAAATGACGCTGAAAGGATATATATATTTTGATTGAAATATGAGTGATCTTGATTCCGATTGGATGAGAGTGATTGAGATTTTGATTGGATAAGAATGTTCTTGATTCTGATTGGATGAGCACCTGACAAATCAAGGTATAGTCAACACAATGGTTTTTAATTTATTTTACTTTTATTTAAATCAACCGAGTGAAATTTAAACCATTTATATACAAACTGTTAAATAGTACTTTTGTTGGCATTTAAAACACTTGTCCTTCTTGGGGAGCTTGTCTGGTGATATATCAAACACCACCCCTCCCCTCTTAGGAGGCTTGCCTCTATTTAAAATCATTCTTAGGGGACTGTATAGCAATGTGCACCCCTCACACTCGATGGTCATAGCTTCCTGCCAATGCTATAACTTTCTTTGTCCAGGATGGAAAGGATTTGGGTCGTTCAGGTCAAGAGAGCCAAGGGTGTGGTTGACGACACGGTGGTGGGCTTCATCAGCACGGATGGCTAGAACAACATCTCTCATTGTAGCGTCCTTCTGTAAAGAGATATCATGCATTAGTATTGATTAATAATATAACTGATTAGGGAGCAGTAATTACTGGGGGGGGGGGGGTCGGTAAGTTAAGGAGGGGGGCTAACATTTTTTGGGCTTTGGTTTGGGGAGGGCCACACTTTTTTGTTGCCTCTGGTTGTATATATACCTTAAGACGCCAGTATTCAGATGCAATTTGTGGTGCCTGAAGATGTCGCCATTCTGGAAGCTTTCCATTATCAATGCACTGAAAAGAGATAACATATTGTCACTGTATATAACAACAGACAAACTTGTTCAGAAATAATATTAAAATATTCATTGTCATATTTGCTCTGACAATAATCCCATGCACAGTTCTCTGTGCGATTTTGAAAGGCAGGTGGTGCTGTGCTGCAGCAAAATGAACAGAGCTTGCAATGATAGCAGCTAGAACCGTGGACAATTATTCATATGTCTCTATCATTGTAACCTGACTGTTTGTCTAGCTTTGATGCAAAGGCACACCACCCTTTCAAAATAGTGCAGAGAACTTTGATCAGTTGAATTGTTGATATTCAAAAGTGAATTTTGACTCATATGGCATAGCATTTATGATCAAACTTGGATGCGTCACAACACACCAAGTATATCACTACAGTAATTAAATATGTTTTTACATTTACAATATTTAACATAACACAACATCCTTGTGACATGCACTATATAGCTGATGTTAATGGTTACATACTTACTTCAATACAATATGTGTAGGTCTTGACTGCTTCTTCTTCTAGATATCCTACAAATCTATGGCAAAACCGTGGGCTTAACATATATGCTATAAAGAACATGTTGACAAACACACCTGTAATAAAAACGGAATACATTAAAAATGGGAATAGAGATTGAGAACATGGAAGTATTTTAAAATTAGTAATTAACATAAATCATTAAATAAGAAATTATATATAGAATAGAATAAATTTTCAGAAATTCAGGAATTAGAAACAAAAAAGGATTAAAGAAGTAAGATTAACCAAGTGAAAAGTCTTGATAGTCTGTAACAATTACCTTGTGCAGCCATGATAACTCCTCTAAATAACATACCAGGCTTCTTAAGCTCAAGGGCTGTCATTAAATGCATTCTCTCATTTTCTGCTTCTTCTACAATAAATCACATTGTATACAGTCAATGTCATGAACATTGTCCACCCAAAAAATCATTGAAATACTACAACAACTTTGAGTGATTATATGCAGCTGTATTATAACTGTTCTTTATAATGCTATACAAACACTCAAGCTTACCTAATAGTGTATGAATCCAGCCATGATCTCTTGATAGCCTGCGCAGTGACTTTAGATGTCTGGCCATACCCCCAATCATACCAGGAACACCTGCCACTGTCTCCAACATAATAATACGACTATAGAAACAACAAACAAGACAATATATTCAGATCAGTACAATATATATTTCAAAAAGAATTTAAAAAAATCATTATTATGTGACACAATAAACTTAAATGTATGGCTTATTGGTCTTGACTTTCTAGCCTCTTTTCCATGTAACACATATATATATATATCATAAATGAGAGGCTAGTGAGTTCAGAGAATCATATATGTGACAATGAACTGAAATGTATGGCTTATTGGTCTTGACTAACTATAGCCACTTTTCCATGTAACACATATACATTATGAATGAGAGGCTAGTGAGTCCAGAGAAATTCTTACTTTAGCCATTTATTTTCTGTCATTGGGCCAATCTTGTATAACGATGCTAGGTCAAATGTTGTTCTTAGTAACTGGACACTGTAATACGCTGCCTGGAAAATAACATATAATTATTTATTACTGTATCCATTCAAAATGGCATTTCAATCTTTCTGATAGATTAACTGTGTGTTTAAAAAAAAAAATACCTTGTCAATCTTTGTTGATGGTGGTTGATGGGTGACTTCAACTTTATTGACATCTTCCTCCGTCCTTTAAAATAATAATTGAAACAATATATAAATTGTAACATAAACAATAATATTATATATAATCAAGATGATGTAGTTTCCACAGATAAGGAAGAGGGACAAAGGGACAGTGAAGGTGTGAAAAAGAGTGAGCCTAATTTTTTAAGAGGATATTGACATTCGTTGATAGAAATCTAGACTGGGTTGGTATGTAGTTCTAAGACATGACAGGTTTAAAGGAAGTAAATTAGACATTAAGTGATCACAGGCATTTCTGGCCTAAGTCGGTACTTTTCTATTCTATTTTGCAGTATAAGCCACAGCAGTGAGCACTAGTTTATAAGTATTACAATTGTTTCTAATTTTTTAACATTATAATTAACCTCTTTACATTGTTAATATTGATTATAATTGTCATTTTTATCATAACCATTATTATTTCTTCAAGTCAACCTACCATATTGGGTGCGGCAGCAGATAGGATCTGTCTTCAATGGTTGCTGAAGGGTCTTGACCCTTTTTAAAGTGAGGAAGTTGTTGGTGATATGCTGAGCTGGTAGATAAAGTGCGCACCTGTACATAAGAAACAATTATCATTAAATAGATTGTCGCCAAGTACAATATCAGGCACAGATCCTGGATCCGCACCTGAATATGTGCATACAACACGTATTAAATACAGACATGCAACGGTAGAAAAACAACGATATTAATTTAGTAATCTGAAAATCAAAATATATCCCGAAGGGGGTGGGGGTAGTGTAGTGTTTGTGACGCATATCAAATATTGGTTTAGCTTACTGGGTCAGTTCGATACATTCGAAACAAGATTTCGCGCTCATAATAATGGATTATGAAAATCCGTCGATAGTATAGTGACTGGAAGAATGGATTTCAACGATGGAGCGACAATTAGTGACTTTTTCGTTAAAAAAACGCACGTTTATTGAACGTCTTTTTTGAGCGACGAACAAGGATTTAGTGTGTATTTGTATATATTAAAAGAAAACGGTTTGTCGCTCCATACTTACCTTGCATCAAGCTAACTGACTGTCAATTAGATATTGTTATACAACATAAAAGACTGCTCACCGTACTAGGTGAAAAACCTCCAGTAATACTTTGCACGTTTGGCTGGCGATTGTAAACAAGTTGGCTTGTATTTCGTGAAAACAGCATACTTTGCTTCGCCATTGCTGAGTTCAGCAGACGGCCCGACGTATATAGCCTTGTTATTTTAACCGAAGCCATTATAAAGAGATATAGTTGTTGGTTGTGAACTGTAAGCGTATTAATTAGAGTGGATAAATGGATGGAGCTTATATCATGCAACAGTACTTGTTATTACATGAGGCGGAAGTGACGTCAGTACTTGTATTACTGCTGACTCATCTTGACTTGCATAGTATTAAACACTGGGGTCTCGTTTGGAGATAGTAGAAGGAATAAAATGCATAGTCACTAAAGGATTTATTGGTCGAGTTCAATCTTTGATCTTGTAATATATTGTATAGCAATGTCTTTAGCTAAGGAAATCGACCGTCGAACTTCCAGTGGGCCTAGGATCCTAACCATCCCAGAACCCTTTGCTGGATGATCACATAAAATAATGAAATTTGGAGAGGTATCACATTTGTTCAAACGCTATTTATCGTTATATAGCAAACAGAGATTTAACTGAACAATTTCGACAATTAGTATCCTTGGTACCAGAGGTTATTTTCTACTTGCTTTGGCGTTTGTCAATTTGACGGTTTGTGAACCGAACGGATACAATTACTGGATCAGGAAACCCTTTGGTTTATTTCCAGGTAGACTGCAAATCAGTCCCTACTTTTCCGCGAAAACTCGGCCAGAATTTCGTTCGATCGAACTTCAACTCACTTCCTCGGAGTTTTCGCATGAAAGTAGGGACTGTTTTCCATGTCTCATTTTATCCCACCAACACTTCCCCACCCTTGATAGGAGTGAATTTGGACCGAATAGGAACAGGTGGTTTCATAGAAGTACGTCATTCAAAGGATTTTCTCAAATCATCACTTTATTCGTTTTTGTACAAAATACATTAAAATCTCCTCTTGGAGAAGCGAATGGGAGCCTATGTCTAGATCATATAAGCTATCATTACAGCTATAGCCACTATCTGTACAGCAATAGATGGGAAATGACAGCTTGACATCATCAATGGTCTTTCTGAAATACAAAAACAATTAAGATTATTGCGCATTCGAACTAACAGGGAAGTGAACACCGCTGATTGAAAGTAACGTGGGCTTGAGTCGACCCAGTTCTTATGGGTTCTTATGATGTTTTTACGCGAGATCTACCCCTGCCCCTGCCCCTGCCCCTCCCGTAATGTGACCATCTTCACCTATTCTTGGTTTGCACCAGTACCACCAGTCACGGTGATGGCTTTTATTTCTCAAGACTACCAGCATGGCTGCCGTTTCTTTTGTTCAATTCACTCTCCTGGGAATGGTTGCAACCCAACCACACAGGAAAGAAGCATCCACTTGCTTACCTAATTCTTGGGGTACCACAGGGTTTTTGGACAGCGGTATCTTCCTTTTATAATCATGTTCCTTTCTTTCATCTCCTCCTCCGCCAACAACGAACGAATATCGATTCTGATAACGACAACCGAATGGAAGACGAACGCGAGGAACTCGGGATATTTCATTAGTGGAGTTTTGGTCGGAATTACGAACAGCATTGGAGAAAATCAATAAACGGTCGTGCATCAATCGGCTTGTTCCACAGCCATGTAGAGGTACTCTGAATGACGCCTTGGTACTATCGTAATAATGTGGTTTACATTGGTGGTCTTGTAAATGCAACGAATGAGGGTCCAGCCATGATGTAAAATAGCTCAAATCAACATCCACTGTCATGTGTGACGAGTGACATGAAAGCGTGATAGCATCCGTCACGCAATCTACTAGGATTTGTGGTGAAAGAGCTGAGAAGAAATAACAGAAAACCACAATGAATCTTGTTAAACCGTCCATTAGTGAGAGAAGCTGTTTTAATGCGATGTGTCTGTATACGTTAATTAAACGTACTGGTGTCAATATAGAATTAGCACAGACTACAATCCTACCAGTAACGTGCATCGCGCTTTGTTTGCTCGACAAACAACAAGATATCACGTACGACCAATGACACATTTATGTCATTTCCATCGCATTTATATGCTTAAAATAGTTAGTTTTGTCATCATTATATGCTTAAAATACTTAGTTTTGGCATCGCTTTTTTCATTCCTTTCCTCGCTTTTTATCCCATTTTATTTCAGATTTGGTTTTATTCGGTTACTGTTTGTGTTGTCATCTCCTGTCATTTCCACCTTTGTTCTCAGTGATGGTTGGCAATGTTTATGCTTTGTGTGAGCATGAAGTCAAACAAAAGTAATTATGACAAACCACAAGATTCCTCATTTCACTAACACATCCCATATATATTGTCATTCGGAAATTATTTTTTTTAACCGACACAAAAAATTCAATTAGCACTGTATATCTTAGTCAAAAAAACTAATAAAATCAGGAAGGGAAAACTGCACTCCTACGTTTTAGAATCTATCACTAACATATCGAACCGAGCGAGCTATTTGCATTAATTACCCTAAATAACAAAATAAATAATTATGAAATGAGAAAATACAATCAACTGTACTTCATCCCACATATTCGAGCGTTTCTTTGTCTAAAATAAGCCTGAGGTCTTCGCTAATTGTTTTATAAGATCTTGGCCTGATGTCAAGCTGTGATAGCGAATATTTTTAGGTTCAATACTGGTATTGATACTGCTGCATAGAAATGAGAATAAGGCGTCTTGTTTAATACATGCACAAATGAATCTCAAGGGCTCACGACCAAGAATCCACAATAATTTACCTGTTGTAGTTTAACATAATGGTGTAGTTATCTCAATTGGCTCGAGTGTTTATAGGAAAAACACTTTATATTAAAAGGGAAATATTGAATAACATTAGTTACTTGGTTTACTCACCGGTAAAGAAATACACCAACACCTGATAAATCCACAATTTCATATTTATGAAAAACCATCAAATCTGCGAATCTTTTCAGTACCGATTATATTTTACTATATCGATGTACATTTGAATCATTCATGTCTCCATTCATTGACCAGTTTTACATAATTCTACATCCAAGACGCGTAAGTCATCAAGAAAAACATTTCTCGTCTTGCACTCCTGCTCTCGTTGCGAAAGTGGGATTTTTTGAATGAATTTTTGATGTTTTTCTCATAATGAATGACGTCACGACATCGTTCGGCATGATAAGCTTCTAGAGAGTTCAAAATGAAGATGAATGAGAAATTGGATAGGAAAATAAATGGGACAAAATAAGCAACGTATTATATTTACTGCGGTATTTTCGTTTAAATAAGAGTTTTCTATATGTTTTCAATAATCATTTGTAAATCTACGTATTGATATTTGTTTTAGAACCTTAGTTTCACTATAGTATTCCCGTGGGTAGAGGGGTAGGGGGTCCGTTTCAGAAAATTTCATAGGTTGTTTTTTCAAAGTTTTTCCGTAATGTCACGAAAACATAAACGTGAAAATAGGAGAATATTGTAAGTTCACCTTCATTGCTTTGCCATGTACTGTTTAAAAGAAGTTCATTTGAACCTTTTTTGTGAAAATATGCCTGCATTTTCTGGAATAAACAGAGCAAGGAGAAATGTTTCCCGCGGCGACGAAAAATGCTGTTTTATTTCAACTTTGGTCTGGTTGGATTTCCTGTGGTTTTACTAGTCGGGGTTCCTGTGTTATCTTGGTTGATCCACAATGGCCGTAAACTGCTGTGACTTGTCTGCTGTTTTGCTATTTGTTGCCGTTTCTTTGCCTATCTATGTGTGGATAAAAGGTGTAGAACATGTTATTATCAAACAACGATGGATCTTTGTTTGTTTTTTCCTGCTCCCTTTATCTGTTGTTTACGAGATATTTCTTACTCTTCGTAATTGGGTGGCATTCAAGTACTATAGCAGCCCTGAAAGGCATGGTCATAGAGTGGAACACGTACAAGAACAAGTCAGAAACTGGAACAAGAAAGGTCGTGTCAAGCTAATGTGTACTGCACGACCTGGATGGATGACAGTTAGTCTTAGAGTAGGCAAATACAAACAGACGCATGAAAAAATACAAGTGAATTTGATGGATGTATTGAATGTCGATACAGAACGTCTTGTCGTGAAGGTAGAACCTTTAGTAACTATGGGCCAACTATCAGCCACATTACTACCACTAGGCTGGACTGTACCGGTATTACCAGAACTAGATGACTTGACTGTAGGTAGGTGACTCTCTCGTGGAAAGGATTTTTTTCTCAGATCGCATCGCGCCTTTTTTACAGACCTAGATGTTGGTCTAGTCGGAGGTGTGGCAGTGCTATCATCCAATCAAAGAGCGCGTGCTATATATAGCGTGCAGTAATCTGAAAAACACTTTTTTTTCTTATTCCCATACTGAATTTAATGCCACAATAATCATTATTTATAGTACTGTATAGATTATGAAATTGGTTTGTGTATATTTTTGTGTTGTTACTTGTAGAGATGACTGATCTTAATTACTTAAGCTTTCTAAGGGACTGTTCGTTTATCGCAGGGGGGGGGGGGGGGCTGGTGATTTTTGTTTAATGTCAATATTTTTAAAAATTACCCCCCTCTTAAAAGCTTTTGTATGATTTTTACCCCCCTTCTAAAACATAACATTTGAATTTTTACCCCCACTCCCTCCACAAAAATACTAGGTACCAGTCTCCTGTAATAAAAAAATTGCCAGGTTACATTTTTTACAAGATTCAAAGGATTTGAAAAATTGTTTTTGGTTACGTACAGGTCAATGTTTACCACATAGCTCTTTTTTTTACAAAAAACAAAATGAGCACATATACTTTTACTATAGTGCTACACAATCGATTGCATTTTTTCAATTTGTTTCTTACATTTTATTTTAATTAATTTGGCTTATTTTAAGTGTAGATTTTTGTTAATTTTTCAAATTTTACCCCCTCTTTTTAGTACTCTGATATCAAATTTCCCCCCTAAAAAACGTTTTTTGAAAAATTTACCCCCACCAAAAACCACCAACCCCCCCCCCCCTTTACGATGTAATAAACGAACAGTCCCTAAGAGCACTCAAGCTCTGTGCTTGCCACGTTGATCCGCAGTTTCAAGGTCTTCTCTGCTTCCTCAAGCTGTTCTCTTAATTCTATGATCTTTTCCACTAGAAAACGATCGCATTTCCTGCAAATAATTCCAGAAAGACAACTTTCTTTGAGGATTTCGACATCAGTGAGGAGGGTCATGATTTTGAGTTGCAAGACCTAGCTCCTCTGATTTATTTTATATTTTTTTATTCAGTTTCTTCAAACACTCCTTTTTTAGGGTAAAAGAGTGTGTTACTTCAATGGATTCGTGATCTATGATTTGCCATTTTTTTTGGCCATGAAACTTGCCAGAAGACCCCCTCCCTGTATGACCCTCAGTGATAATCCAAGTGTGTAAATGCTTGTGTCTTGTTTGACTTGGAAACAGCTTTCTTGGGTAGTCTGCTTGCAAATCAAACAAAAATGATGTGATCAACTTGTGGCAAGTCTAGTCTAAATGACGCATTAACCACCCTCCCCTCACTGTTCTGCTGTAACATTTAGCGGTTGCTAATGCGTTCGATCATGTCTCTAATTCATTTGTTGACAGTCCAGTCTTAGATATTGTGTGTTTTATTTTACAGGTGGTCTTATAATGGGATGTGGAATAGAGTCATCCTCTCATAAATATGGCATGTTTCAGCATACCTGTGTTGCATATGATATTGTGCTTGCTGATGGAAGTCTTGTTCATGCAACTCAGGTTGGCATCACACTATTTATCTGCATTTGCCATTTTGTTCATTGTCAATATTTTTCTCTTTATATGTATATTTACAACCATCACCACCGTCGGAGCTCTTCCTTGAGGTTCGCTCACACTCACTAGCACTACATTCAATATTTACAACACTGCTTACATATTAATTTTTGCAGAGGAAAACCAGATAACCTGGAGAAAAACCCTTGTGGCATGAGAGAGAACAACACATCAAACAAACTGTATTCACTTGTCGCCCGAGCCGGGAATCAAACCCAGGTTACAGTGGTGAATGGCCAGTGCTCTCTCGCTAGGCCACTCATGCCACCACACTTATTATTTCCACTATTAAACTTTAGAACTTTTCATTTAAGAAATGAAATATATATCTTCTGTGTTCATTTAATTCCAGGAAGAAAACACAGATTTATTCTACTCAATTCCCTGGTCACATGGCACTCTTGGTTTTCTTGTTGCTGCTGAAATCCAAATCATTCCAGCTAAGAAATATGTCTGCCTAACCTATCATCCAGTGCATAGCAAGAAAGATATCATTTCAACATTCATGAAGAAGTCTTTAGAAACCAAGGATAATGAGTTTGTTGAAGGGTTGGTTTATTCAGAGAATGATGCCGTTATAATGACAGGGACTTTTACTGATGAACCAGATGACAGTAAGGTATGTATGTTAATGGTGTATTACAACAATCATATTAATATTATAAATATATTCTCAAGTAATTTGACCTTTTTTGTGCAAGGTAAATGGCATTGGACATTTCTGGAAGCCATGGTTTTTCAAGCATGTAGAAGAGTATCTGTACAGTAAAGAGCCTAAGGTGGAGTACATACCACTACGACATTACTACCATAGACACACTAGAAGCTTGTTCTGGGAACTCCAGGTACTACATGGTGATGATAGTGATGATGGTGATGTTGGTGATGATGATAATGGTAATGTTGATGGTGATGTTGATGATAGTTATGATAATGATAGTGATGATGATAATGATGATAGTGATGATGATAATAGTTATGATAATGATAGTGATGATGATAGTGATGATGATAATGATGATAGTGATGATGATAATAGTGATGATAATGATAGTGATGATGATAGTGATGATGATGATAATGATGATGATAATGGTAATGTTGATGGCGATGATGATGATTGGGCGATGTTTATCATTATGTTGATCTACACAGCAATTAAGCAATTGCTATAGAAAAGCATTAAACAAATTTCCAGACTTAAACAGGATTTCCATCCATCTATTATAAGTCACTATAACTAAGCCTAGTGTGTTGATAGGATATTGTACCATTTGGTAACAATGTTGTGTGGAGATACCTAATGGGCTGGTCCATGCCACCTAAGATCTCTTTGCTCAAGCTTACACAAGGAGAAACTTTAAGGCAGCTGTATGAGCAACGTCATATTGTTCAAGACATGTTGGTTCCCATGGTAACATTGGATGAGGCTTTGTCATGCTTTGATCATGAATTTAAGGTACCGGCACTTTTTCACAGTGAATACACTTTTACCCTTTGTATGTATATAGAAGTGAATTCATTTATTTATTGAGTTTAATCATTTAACCTTCATGTATTGTCAGCAATAGATGCAGCCCCACCTGACACTTCAAATGCTGAAAGGTACAATGTAGTCACAGACATCAAAGTAGCTAATAATGATCTGTTTTGCATGTCTAGATCTATCCTCTGTGGTTATGTCCTATGTATCTAACCAATATCCCTGGGTTAGTCCATTCCCATGGCAACAGCGATGGCAAGATGTATGTTGATATTGGTGGTTATGGTACTCCACATGCCAAAGATTTTAACTCCAAAAACAGTCTTAGGAATGTTGAATCATTTGTCAGGAAGGTTAAAGGGTAAGACCTTACACTCTTAATATAACACAACAAGCCCACCTTATAAGGACAAAACATACACCTAATCAGCTAGTGCGATCCTATGTACGTTTCCACCCAATTCAAAACCTCTGGGAATAAAAATTTTTGTCGCAAAAAGTTTCCATGTGACTTTGAAATACATAAGACAAAGAATCTTATTCCCAAAAGATTTGAATTGGGTGGAAACGTACATAGCAACGCGTTAGCTGATTTGGTCTATTGGTTGAGAACTTTGGTAAATAGTAGGCCATACCAACAAATGCAGTCAATAAGAGCACATGTAAGATCAAAACAATGGAAAAATGGCCATTGCTTGTGTGCATGTGCAAAAATGAAGACTTTGTTTAGATTTTTTTAGATTCTTTGGATTTGATGGATTTTGTTTAACAGACTTGAATTGTTCAGGTATCAGATGTTGTATGCTGACTCCTACATGACAAGGGAAGAGTTTCATCAGATGTTTGACCAAACCCTATACAGCAAGCTCCGCAAATCCCTGGGCTGTGAAAATGCTTTTCCTGAGATATATGACAAAGTATCTAAAAGTGCTCGTATCTAGTTGGTTTTCCTTTGTGTAGACGACACAGTTCATGTAGTGGCAGCAAGACTTTAAGTCATACAGTAGAACAAAGGCATAAGGAATACAATATGTTTCCAATAAATAGTGTACATTATGCCATCGTGTCCTCTTCATGAAGTAACAAAGCCAAAGTGTGAAAGTTAGTCTCCCTGGCATCCATTTTTAATTTTTTAGACTATGTGAAAGTGTGAGTAAAGGAATCATTGTAAAAAGAATCCAAGTTTTAGGTTCTTGTTTTTCAACAAAACTAACAATAAAGACTTTTAGTTAATAGCTACTTTGTATGTATTTATTACAACACCATAAAATTGTTGCCTTAACTTTACTGACGTTTTGAGCTGTAGTTTACTACGAGGAAGGGCTAAAGCTTGAAATGTCAGTAAAGCTAAGTCAACATTTTTTACCGTGTTACAAATGTCATTATATTACCTATTTTTATATATAGCTTATACTAGTTTACTTGCTAGTTTACTTGCTAATTTCCGTTTGTTTTTATTAGACACTATCTATGAATAATAGTAACAATGAATGGTACACATAGTCAAGTAATGTGTTTTTTTATTTCATTGTTTTGTGTTTTGTACCTAATACAGTCTAGTCTTGTATTTATTTGTTATATTTATGAAAAAAGAACCAACGTAACAATTAATTACTGCAGATAACTAATTAGTACCAGAAGCTAGAGTAATAATTCTATCATCCAGGACTAGCTGGCTTAGACATTTATATCATGGTCAAATAATTAATGGATGAATTGTTATCCAGTTGAAAGATGTATTCATCTTTTAACAACTGGTAGAAGCAGCAAACACTAACACCTTTATACACAACATTACAAGTAATTAATATAAAGTATCCACCATGATTAGGGTAAAATATCACATCAATGGAAAGGATTGATGTATCTAGCTGTACAGGTCATCGTCACCATCATCATACAGGGGGTCAGCACCTCCTGATCCTCCTGCACCCCCCTGTGAACCTCCGCCCCCTGAACCCCCACTGCCTTGGCCTGGGAATCTATAGAAACATAACAGAGACATAACATTATAATCTTTTAAACATGTTTGTAATACTTGCACCATCTATTCAAACACAACATAGAGACATTATATTATAATCTTCTAAATATGTTTGTAATACTTGCACCATAAATGCAAGCCAGTTTTTATACATGCTAGATCCTATATTTTAGATAGTTCAATTTTTGCTATATACATGTAGTACTAATTTAGGTAGTGATATTTGTTTCGTGAATATATTTTGAGTAATTTGGTATTTAAAAGGTATTTCACAAATACTTCAGTTTCTGACTTTTCATTGATAGCATGTGATATATTCTTTTGTATTTAGTGCAGTCTGCATTAAAACATCAACAAATTACATGGATATTATCTCTCTTTTTGACTTCCTATAATACATTCTAAGGCTGAGCAATGAAGAACCTGAAATCCTGCCAAGTACAAAAAAAAATGTCCATACCTGAAGTTGCCTCCAAATCCTCTGCTTTGCTGCAGAGTTTGTGCAAACATTTCATACTTCCTAATGTCATTGTCACTGACGGAACGACGAGCAAATCTCATGGCTTCCTCAAAGTGATCTTTTCTGATCTCAGGTACAGGATCCTCATCTTCTACTTCCTGTAGATATATAAACAGTCATCACACATATCACATAGTTATCTATAGAAGGTGGTGAATAGTATGAGTACTACAGTTCTGGTCAAAGGTATTAACATATACTTCATATAGGCTCTCCCTTCCCCCAATTTTGACATTGTATCATGATCAAAGTGTCTCAAGTTGTTTTGTGTGGGACTGTAACCAAGGCTTACCATATCAAGGTCTGGATTCTCAGCACGCTTCTTTTCCCTATTGATTTCAGTCTCAATGGATTCTCTGATGGCCAACTTACAAGCCTATGAATAAACACAACAAACTAAATATCTGTAGTTCATAATAATAATAGTTATGTCTACAGTCCAGTATAGTTACTAGGTGCAGTTGTTTCTCTTATTTATCTATTTATATTACATAATCAGCAAAGGTGTGCCATCAAGCTGATGTTAAAAGAATGATATTGCAAATAAATAAATAAATAAAGTAAATTATAAGAGTGAAGGTCTGAACCTAGTGATGTTGCTGAGTTGCTGACTAAGACTGTTGTTGGTGTCTATCAATCGAAAACCTGTGTGGAAGTCCTCCTGCTTGTTATGATTACTCTAGTCGTAACTACATTCTTACCCTTTGACAAATCTCTGTTAAATCAGCACCACTGAATCCATGAGTGACTTTAGCAATGTATTCCAGTTCAACTTCCTGGTAAGTAACAAATATTACAAAAACTCATGAATAATTAATGATAAATTTACAAAAGAAACCATGACAAGTGTTGTATATCTGATACATCACTGAAGTGTCATATGTAATGTTAACAACATGAGTGGCTGTGTTGTATTGGCAGATACAATCACAAGTTGAAAGGCGTGTGATTGTATAACCAATACAACATGGACGTGAACGTTGTTAACAACTTAAAAAACGTCTAAGTTCACATTTTACCAAAATTTTCAAGATTAAACTAAATCTTGCTGAGAAATGACAAGTTAAAACTTATGCAAATCAGGATATACAACACTAGTGTTGTATGAAGATTTACAACACTCGTCATAGTCATGGTTTCTTTAGTAAATGTCTCATTAATTATTCATGAGTTTTTTAACCTGATTTGCATAATTTTAACTTGTAATTTCTTGGTAAGATTCACGCCTTCTGCTTGTGATTGTATATGCCGATACAACATGGCTGTTCATGTTACTGAAACAGCACTGGAAAGTGAGAGCGACTTAACTACTACAAACAAACAAACAAGCCCATACCTTCGATATTGGAGACTTTCTTAGATTAGCATTCAAAATGGATATCCTTGACTGGAAAGAACAAAAATAAGAGGGTCAGTTGTGGATTTGGAAAGTGAGAGAGGGATAATAATATCATGGCTAAGTAATGATGATCAATAGAAAGATCTAAGATAGTTAAACATATAATATGTTAAGTATTTCTAAGAAGCATCTCCATCTAATTTATACTTAATGAAGATGATGTTGTATAATTTTAGCACTTCTATAATGCAAGAGCTAGACTTACTGCATCATCAGGGAGTGGAATATAGATTAACTGATCAAGACGGCCAGGTCGTAGAATGGCAGGGTCAATAATATCTGGTCTGTTAGTTGCACCAATAATAAATACATTTTTCTTGACATTCATGCCATCCATTTCAGTAAGGATTTGGTTAATAACACGGTCAGCTGCACCCCCACCATCACCAGCACTACCACCTCTTGATTTGGCTATAGAATCCAATTCATCAAAGAACAGTACACAGGGTGCTGCGCTACGAGCCTACAAGAAACAAATACAAAAGTCTTATCAAACTCATAACACAACTTTGCAAAAAAAAAAAATTCTTGAAATTGTGTACAAATGACAAATAAGGGGGCCCTTTCATTTATAAGTGTATGGGGGGTTGGCAATATTGATGGGGGATGGGGTGCATGTTGTTTTTGGAAGCTATATAGGGGGGTTGTTACTAATTGCATGCAGCTTTAGTAATAAACTGGGCAAATGAAAGCCCCCTAACATGCCAATTCAGCCTCTTTTCTATGGTGTTAACACATACCTTGTCAAAGACATCTCTAACATTAGCCTCTGATTCACCAAACCACATGGTCAATAATTCAGGTCCCTTGATTGAGATGAAGTTAGCCTGACATTCATTAGCAATAGCCTTGGCCAGTAATGTCTTACCACAGCCAGGTGGACCATAGAACAATACACCTTTAGATGGTGTCATACCAAACTTAAGGAATTTATCAGGATGTTCAACAGGGTACTGTACAAGCTCTTGCAGCTCACGCTTGACACCTTCAAGACCACCAATATCCTCCCAGGTAGTTGTGGGTACTTCTACAACAGTCTCACGTAATGCTGATGGGTTGGACGCGCCCATGGAGTACTAAACATTCAATAAGAATACATACCATTATATTCACCATTAACAATTGATGATAATAGATGAACTTTGTCATTGAACTTACTCTGAAGTTGTCCATAGAGACAGCCAAGGAGTCTAAGACCTCAGCATCAATGGTTTCATCTTCCAAGTCAATCAAGTCCATCTTTTCACGGATCTACAGGTTATAAATGATAGACAGTAGGTGAGTGAACATGACAGTTAACACCACTCAAAGAGAATAACATACTACACAATGGATAATAAACAAAGTCAATAAGATGTAATTAGTACCTGTTGAAGAGCAGCCTCTGAGCAGAGAGATGCAACATCTGATCCAACATAACCATGAGTCTCGGCAGCAATCTACACACGAACATGTATATGTCAATCACTATAGTAACTATTGTCATGGTAACTAGTGTTGTTTTACCTGTTCAAGGTCAACATCATCTCCTAGTTTCATGTTCTTGGTGTGGATTCTTAGGATTTCCAGGCGACCAGTAGCATCTGGTATACCAATGTCAACTTCACGATCAAAGCGACCTGGAAACATGGATATTGTAAACATAACAACACTTATGGAAATGTACTTCTAGTAATACCATGAGTCATTTATACGCTGTGGTAAATAGTAATAATGCTCATGGTCTTCATCAAAGAAGATGTATGTAAACCAATGTCTGACAGTAAGTCTTACCAAATCTCCTGAGGGCAGTATCGATACTGTTAGGTCTGTTAGTGGCTGCCATGATAACTACATGTGCTCTTTGTTTAAGACCATCCATCAAGGTTAGTAGTTGGGATACAATACGTCTTTCAACCTCTCCATGGGTCTAGTAAACAATGAAGTTAGTATTACATACTAATAATAGTAATAGTAATAGTAGCAATAATGATAATAAAAAGAATAGTAATAAGAATATTTTCCACAGCAGATCCACATAGTGGTTATTCTTCTGCTGGCACTCAAACTAACTGCCTCTACATTAAATATTTTTCATACATCACTCCTTACATGTTGATTTTTACATAACTTATTACAAGGTGTAAGAGGTTCAGTTGGCTGTCTTACCAGCTGGGACAGTGGAAAGAATGAACTAACACTTACCTTGTCTCTCTTTGGTGCAATGGCATCTAATTCATCAATGAATATGATAGCTGGGGCATTCTTCTCTGCTTCCTCAAAGGCTATGGAATATCATAATAATAATTACATCTATACATACATAAATAGACTAATGGGGTAATCTTGCTGATAAATTTACAGAGATAATTGTTCACAAAATACACTTTGGATTAAATGGTACTGAATGAAATATTTGATTACCTTTTCTGAGGTTACTCTCTGATTCACCAGCCAATTTGCTCATGATCTCAGGACCTAAAAAACACACAATAAACCATTACCAAACAATGATGGTTTATTTGCTGTAGCAATATTTTAATAAATAAAAATAAATAAAAAATATTAAAAGGTTGAGGACCAACAAATACTATTATGAATATTTTAATACTTTAGTTGGTTCTTACCATTGATAAGAAAGAAAAAAGCACCAGTTTCATTGGCTACAGCCCTGCAAATGATACAAGCAATAATTGATTAGTGCCAGAACGTATACAAGCAATAATTGATTAGTGCCAGAACGTATAACTGTGATGTTTGTAGTGTATGTACTGGTAAATATCATGAGGTTACCTGGCCATAAGAGTCTTTCCTGTTCCAGGTGGTCCAAACAGTAGAATACCTCTTGGAGGCTGACAACACACAATAATGACATCATTACTTGATCTCTTGTAATGAATATTGCTAAACAACAACTTACCTTGACACCAATAGCCTTGAACAACTGAGGATGTCTGAGAGGCAGTTCAACCATCTATACAAGATAGACATGGATTATTACAAATACTAACATAAAACACACTAGCAGTGACAAACATACCTCTTTGATTTGGGCAAGCTGCTTTCTGCATCCACCAATGTCATCATATCCAACTTCATTAAGAGTTTCTTCTTCCTCCTACAAGGACAATGAACAAGAACGATAATGATGATGATGGTGAACAATGATGAAGGTAATGATGATGATGATAGTGATGATGATGATGATGATGGTGGTGAACAATGATGATGGTGAACAATGATGATGATGATGGTGATTATGATGATGATGGTGAACAATGATGAAGGTAATGATGATGATGATAGTGATGATGATGATGATGATGATGGTGGTGAACGATGATGGTGAACAATGATGATGATGATGGTGATTATGATGATGATGGTGATTATGATGAAGGTAATGATAATGATTAAGAAAACAATGATGAGCAATCTGATGATGATACAGTAGTCTTAAATATGTTGACTATTGTACTTGCCTCTCTTTTGACAGGCTCTCCTTCACAGTGTATCACAGTATCAGGTGCTACTATACAGTAAGGACTGGGATCAGTCTCGACCACTTTGAACTCAACAGCTCTCATTCCACCACGTACACGAAACACATCACCTACACAACATAAAATATTAGTATAAGCCATCATGACACTGTAAACACACCATCTATAATAGTATATTTACAATAATAGTATAATCCAGTCCCACTGAAACTCTTAAATCCAGTCCCACTGAAATTCTTAAATTAAACTGACCCAGTCTCATGAGACTGCAAACATGTATTGACACTGTAATTTATGCAAATCATTAAAATCTGATGATGGATGACGGAGGTCATCCGAAATATCATAAAATGATAGTTAAACTTCTAGTTATCAACTTTATTATAATCCATCATATAGTATACAATATTATTTTAGTATAATCTGTCATGAGAGTAAGCCATCATGAAAACTATAAATTATACTTGATTACTGACTGACCTTTTCTGATTGGTCTGTAAGCCTCGACAAAGTATGGCTTGAGGTACACATCAAACAGGTTTCTAAACAAAAACAATGTTATCACATCTATTTCATGGTATTATTTTATACCAGCTTTGGCATACTATCATATATTTTAAACAGCTTTATTGAGTATTACAACAGATAAAATATATACTAATAAATCAAATTACATAAATAAAAAAATACCCAAAGCCAGCTATATGTATGGCCCATGCATGGTATATAATATGTGGTTGGTCTCTAATGACAGCTCAATGTATAAAGCCTAAGCTGATGATGATTTATATACACCTATTTCAAAAATAGTTGTCGCAGCCAAAGCTACAGTCCACAATTTGAAGACTGCAAAGGATGTCAGTTACATGGGCTTAATTTGTGATTCATTGCACTTTTTAAAGAAACATTTCTATTTATATCTAGAGTGTGGACTGTGACTTTGTCTCCGACAAAACATTATGAAATAGGTGTATGCGATTGGATTGATGTATTCATGAGTGGTTGTAAGGAAAGTCACTCACAAAGAATAAAACTTACCCAGTCAAACCTTCAACTGTGTCATCAAACGGCAAGACATGTATTCTTTTACCATACTTGACATCAGGACATGACTGCACGCTGTATTCAACAACAAATATGGATTAATTTAATCATTAAAACTGTGCTTTATTAATAATGTAAACTGCATTAATTTAATGGAATGGAATGGAAACTAGCGAGTAAACTACAATGTAGTATAGGCTGAGTCGGAGTGTGATAAAAACGATGAGCAAACAAGTTAAATTTGTAACCCTAAAAAATGTTAATTTTAATACTGAAGTTTTGCATGTTAGTTATGTAGTATGGTTTACTACCCCAACTAAGACCACTCTCTTTAACTTGTATTCTAACCAATCAGATTACAACATTTAGTTCAAATTATGTAATCAGTCATTACATCAATCAAACAGTTAAAAAAATCCAGATGCATAAATACTGCAATCTGATTGGTTAACTTTATGAAAGTGGTCCAAGTTGGAGTGTCCGCAGTGTAATATTACCTGATAATATCTCCAAGTCTAACTCGTAAGTTGAGTCGAACAACTTTGTTCATTCTTATTTTTTCATCAGCAATAGTGTCATCAGAGAGTACAATACAGACCTACAATGTAAATATACCATAGTATATCATTAATATATTATATGCTGCTGGCATCCTGTGATTGGACAAAACTGGCATTTAAACTTGTTACTATTGGTTGAAATGGTTGCTAATACAAAATGCTAGGTTGAAATAAAGACAAATATAAAAATTAGTATCATAATAAATACACATCAATTGAGGAAAATATGAATTCAAATAAATCATCAATTGTTTTCATTCATTACCGTATCTTTTCGCTTTTTGCCTTTTATAAGGACAGTATCTCCTCTGAAGAGCTGTAATTCCTCCATTTTGGTCTAAATTGAAAGAAAATTTTAGTCTAAAAAGTGAAAGTAAAACAGACTTTGAAAAATGCACTTTAGGCAGAAATGACATCACAAATTATGTAAAAAATCAAAATTATTATTAAAAATATAGCATATCTCTTTTAGATACTAACCTGGGACATAGTAACGACTGAGTTATCATCATTTATAGCTTCTTCAACGAGTAAACGATTTGGACGGGATTTATTCTTCAAAATCGCTGTGGCAAGTTCGTCTCTACATGAACAAAATTGAAAGAAAGTTTACAGGAAGTCAGGTATAACAGTGCTCCCTTTACTTCACCATTTTAACTCCATCTATCACAACAAACTAGATATTAAACAATTCTTATGATCTAAACAACTATTCCTTTCTTTGAGATGTCATAGGATAAAATAAATGGCTTGTAAACAATCTAAAATTGATAAAACCTTGAGCCGGTAAAAATTTCACGAGGGCTCGTCTTTGTCTTACCGCATTTCAAAGAAATCTTTTGAACACGGAACGACAAATGTACACATAAAAAGCCCAACAATAAAGACATTGAAGAATCATCTAACTAGATAATTATACTTACTGCTGAGCCATGATTCAGTTCAGTTTTTGTCAGTGAATTGAAATCTTTTCCCTCAACCTCAAGCCTTCAAATATTCTACTTCTTGCTGAGTAATTCACCGGACCGGCATCCACTGCGCACGTGTACATTGATTACGTCATCATTATCCATATTTGGAAAATTGCTGAGCAAGCACCACATTTCCCGTGATTTCCCGTTCAAATTTTTTTTTTTTTTTGTATAAATATAAACATCTTTATATTTTGCTTTGGTAAACAAATTGAAGTATTTTTTATGTATTATACAATGTACAATACAAAAACAGCTAACATGAATGATTAAAATAATAATAATAATAATACTTTATCCTCAGATAATTTTCAAATGGCTCTCAAATAAAATATAAATACAACTATTACAATACAACTATAATTACAATACAATACAATACAATACAGTACAAATATAAATAGATTTGTATCAACAATTTCAATTATTTTCTCCAATGGGAACTTTTATTGGCGAGGAAGATAACATGTTCAAATTTTGAAGAAGAAAAAACACGCACCGGTCTCAAATCGCTGCAAATTGATTGTTTTCTGAGTCTGCAGGTGGGAAAAGCCTCCTTTTGAGCCACTCATATAAGTACATATGTTGATTTTGCCAGTTAATTTATATCGCAAGATTATTTTCTGCAAACAGTATTACCTCCATTCCTTGATATCCTTGACTTCCCTAACTTCTAACTTGACTTTCTTTGGTTCTGTACGTCGTTTTTTCTTGCTTCCATGTTCCACGACCGGCTCTTCTTTCCTGTAACATCACAACATTATCAATGTTCAGCAGTTTAATGTGGAAAAGTTTTAAAAACTTGCTTATCAAAAAGAGTACACTTTTTCCAGGAAGGCGCTTGAAACCTTCCCGATGCGAAACGTTCTTAATTTTTCGCGCGTCGGCTGCCGATAAACTGACATGGCAGTGGATTTTTCTTACCGTTTTCTTTTCTTCCCTTTATTATTTCTTCCCATTGTTTCCTATTCTCTTATCTTTGACTAGTAAAAATATAAATAATCACGGATCAGTCATCATGCATGCAATCAACTCAGTGTATTGTCAGTAAACTATACAAGGATTGCTTCGATTCTTTATGCGTCTTTTGTCTCAGGCCGTTAATGAATATAGGCCTGTTCACGACTTTGTTTAACTGATATTAGACTAGGATCTTACTTTAGTAGTAAACCTTGTCTGACTTTCTTATATCTAAAATAACTGTTCACCAAATGTTGCTATTGTAAATGGCGCTTCAAAGTCCAGGTCGGGCCGTGTGCATTGAAATAAAGCATGATTATATTGCATAAAGTATAAAATCCATTCAAGTTTGTAATAAACCACAAGCTACCATATTTACCTGTTAGCTTCTCAGCTGACCACTTCAGCTAAACCACGATTATGACGTCAAAGTCGCGCGCTTTTTATCTGCTCGATCTGAGCATGCGCATATGTGTCAAATATATTATATATTGAAATTGTACATAGCGGCGATTTAAGAAACACTGAAAAGATGGAAAGCAACTAAATTTATGAATTAGAATTTAAATTGATGGCTTTTGAGACAAATTATTTGACAAAATATGGCATTGCAATTGGCCTTCAATTCCCAAAAAGCTGTGCGTTTATACGGTGTAATATTTTCTTATTTTAAAAACTTTTTTTTACATTGTTCCTCGTTTGTTTACAATTTTTATATTCATTTGGATTCATTTGTAACATTTCTCTCCACAGGAAGCCCAATACAATGTAAGAAGTCATTATCCACAGGAAGCCCAAAATGACATCAAATTGTTTTCAAAATGGCGGACAGCTGAGCATCAACAAGTAACTGTTTGTATGTATGTAACATAACACTGTCTTGCTCTTGAATTCTACCAAAACCTGTTATAATCAATCTAGAGAAATCTAAAAATCGGAATAGATTAAATTAAGGATTGTTTTCTTTGCTTATTTTCACTGATGTACTTCGTTATTCCAACTGCAGTCATAAATATATACAATGCAAGACGAAAGGAGAGGTAGAGGCAAAGACGGCCGTAACGAAGCACTGATTGATATACCAGAACCATCAACAAAGCAGCCTGTACAAAGAGATGAACGGATATCACCAGAGTCATTGACAATGGTCGATAATATATCGTTGAGTTCAGATGAATCTATAACCTTAAGACACCAAGTACCAGCTATTAACTGCCCTGAGAAGATTGTAAGTACATAGTTGGAGTGCTTCTTCCTTTCGGGAAGGAGGTGGGGGTAGTTTGGCAGCGATACATCACCTTTTTAACGTTTGACCTCTGGGGTAGTTTTAGTTATCTAGCTCTCCATGATGATAGACAAGATGGTTTTAGTTAACATTAACCTTAACCATAAGATGGCATCAGTGTGTAAGTTGTTATTTAATGCACTACTAGCACTACTGATGTAAAAGTGTATAATTACATATGGAGGATACACAGCTCCACAAGCATGTTAGCCCCCTAGGGGACTAGGGATGGTTTAGATACTCATAATTACAGTTTTTCATTTTATATTATTCATATATATTTTAATATTTAGTTTTTTATTGTTTTCTGGTAGATTCTATGTGTTGATTTGTCTTCTGAGATGAATGAGACATCTTTCCACTGTAGGTCTGCACCAGAAAGGTATCATATATTTTAGACTGTAATCACACATACATCTTGTATCATTAATTATACATTCATTCATACACTTGTTCAATTATTCATCCATTCATCCTTTATTCCTTTCATTTATTTGTTCAATCAATTCACTCAATATTTGTTCATTCATTTATTTAATAGTTCATTGATTCATTTGTTTGTTAGATCATTTGTTATCCACATCAATTGTTCATCCATTCATTTGTTTGTTCATTTATCCATCCATCCATCCTTCCACCCATTTATTCATCCATTTGTTTACAATAAGTCATCAAACCCACCATTCTTATTCCAGAACAGCGTATGAGTTTGTAAGAAAAGCCTCTAAGATGTTTGTCAAGAACAAAGCTCGTCTAAACACTAATCATGAATATGGAATTATTGTCTTGGAAGATGAGGCATCATGGGTAATGTTATATTCTTTTTCCTTGTTCTCTCACAATTCCCTTCTCCAGAAACCAGTGAGGCGAGTTGGACAAGTTAGATGCACTGATATAGATATTCTTTTGTGCATACCAATTATACATATTGTTTAAATATGACAAAAAAGGAGGGACAACCAACCGAATTCACTTCGTAGCTGAGTGGTTAGGTTTAGGGTGAGGGTTGGGATAGGCATTGTATTAAGCATTTGGCACTGAAGTGTCAGGGCTCGAATCACCCTGGCAGCAGCTCTTTCTCGGGTTTTTTCTAAGTGAGGAGAACCAAAATCCTTGAAAAAAGTCCCAATCGTGTGTTCGGAAACCTATGACGTACTTGGTTAACCTGTACACAACGATAAAATCTTCTGGAGAGAGCAATGTGAAGACACTTCTAGCTTCTAGTTTAGCTTAGCTTCTAGCTGTACATGTAATGTGATTCTATTGTATCATTGTTAATATCAATGTGAGCCAAGGGCTGTACATGTAATGTGATTCTATTGTATCATTGTTAGTATCAACAGTTTGAAAGTAACCCTGATACAGTGTGTACTGTACTTGATCATCTGCAGCCCAATGAACAAGAAACAATGGACACTTTTGATATCCTTGATCAATATATTTATCATATATAATAGCTCATGAAAGATTAGGATTCATTAGTGAAATAGAATTACCATTTCTCAAACTCATTATTTATTCATGACCTTTTCAGACAACCAGATTGTCTAATTCAATCACGTGCATGCATTTGGAAACCCTGTGAAACACTTGAATGATAAATTGATTGGAGAAGTCATTGATAACACTCATGCTTTGTGCTTCATCCTGTTTCCAAGCACTCTGCCTGCAGCATCATGCTTTAAAATCTTTTCTTGTGTTTGGAAACCCGATGAAACACTCGCACTCATGTAATTGTTTCAAATGTTACTACACATCAAAACATGTTTATTAACATGAAACATGATTATGTCTATAATGTTGGCAACTCAATAAATATTAATGTGAAAGAAACAATTGTATCTACTCAAACAACATTATTATCTCAAATGACGCTAATAATCCCAAAATATTAGACATGTATGAGGAAGGGGAATTAGTGTACATATAATACATTTTATTGATTTTCTTTAACTGTATTTTGCACATTTGGAAAGCTTGTTTCAAGCAATGTAAGTTGCTAACCATCTCATTATATTTGAATCATTGATAATAATCATCATTTCTATCATAATTTATCACCATAATCATCATTATCACCATCATCGTCACCATCATCATCATCTTCCACCATAATCATCATCACCATAATCACAACCATCATCACCATAATCACAATCATCATCACCATCATCACCATAATCATCATTACCATCATCATCACAATCATCATCACCACCATCATCATCATCACTGTCATCATCATCTTAATCATCACCATCATCATCATCATCACCATTATTTTCATTTCAGACAAAGCCGTATTGTATTGCCTGATGTCGAGGATGCCCACCTTCCTCCACCATATATAGTACGTGTTATCCTGGTCTATGGACGGTCATTGTGTCCGCCGGTCATCACTAGTCGTGCACATCAGGTATACACCTATTTCACACATCATTATCGCTGCTACAGACCACACTCTGAAGCCTGCAAAGGATGTCGGTATTTCTTTTCTAGTTATCGATTTATTGATAGCATATTTTGGTTGTACGTGTTTGTATTATATGACCATAACAAGTTGTTGCTGTGGTAGAGACGATGAAACTAATATTTCTTCAATGTTTCTTATCGTTTGCATGCTTGAGAATGTGGACTGTAGCTTAGGCTGCGATAACCATTTTTCAAACAGGTTTATGATAAACAATTATTCGCCGAAGGCTAAGTGGTTATCGGGCAAAAATTTACCGAGCCGCGAGTCTTCGAGCGACGAACACAATTCACAACCGAACAAAAAAATAATCACTTCGCCTTCGGCGAATAATTGTTAAATATCCTGAGATAGCGAACCAATGAGAGCGCGCATTCTAGTGAGGTTGTGAATTGTGTATATATTACTAATATAGAGTATATCATACCTATTACACAATGCATGTATCTAGACTGATAAATTTCATAGAAAACGTTTTGATATATTCTACAGATTCTTCGTGGTTTAATGCAGTCGCCGTATTTTTTCTTTGACGTTCTTTATGTTCATCAACTGCCTTCAGAGAATAACAAATGCGAGGTAAGATTGACTTCTCTGTTCACCTATTTACTTGTTAATATATTCATTCATCCGTTTATTTATTTATTCATTCATTTGTTCGTTTATACATTCATTCATTCGCCTATTTGTTTGTTCATTCATCCATTCATCCATTCATCCATTCATCCATCCATTCATTTATTCATTCTTTCATCCATTCATTCATTCATTTATTCATCCATTCATCCATTCATTTATTCATTCATCCATTCATTTATTCATCCATTCATTTATTCATTCATTCATCCATCCATTCATTTATTCATCCATTTATTCATTCATCCATTCATTTATTCATTCATCCATTCATTTATTCATCCATTCATTTATTCATTCATTCATTAATCCATCCATTCATTTATTCATCCATTCATCCATCCATTCATCCATTCATTTATTCATTCATCCATTCATTTATTCATTCATCCATTCATTTATTAATTCATCCATTCATTTATTCATCCAGGTAATGGGCTCCTGATTCATCCATTCATTTATTCATTCATCCATCCATTTATTTATCCATTCATCCATTCATTTATTCATCCATTCATTCATCCATCCATCCATTCATTCATTTGTTTTCTATTTGTCTAGTCAATATATGATGGGTTTTGTGAGCTGGACGAGGACGAGGCTGGCTATGTCCTGGAAGTATCTCGTAGTACAACACGACTGTTTGATCACATGGCAGCACTTCTTGCGCACCCGCTACAACGACCAAAACAAAGAGATACATGCTATATGTTAACAGTGAGGGAAGACCACGATACTCAGTGACCTACTAATAACTAACACTACCCCCACTACAACGACCAGTGAGGGACGACCACGACACTCAGTGACCTACTAATAACTAACACTACCCCCACTACAACGACCAGTGAGGGACGACCACGATACTCAGTGACCTACTAATAACTAACACTACCCCCACTACAACGACCAGTGAGGGACGACCACGATACTCAGTGACCTACTAATAACTAACACTACCCCCACTACAACGACCAGTGAGGGACGACCACGATACTCAGTGACCTACTAATAACTAACACTACCCCCACTACAACGACCAGTGAGGGACGACCACGACACTCAGTGACCTACTAATAACTAATCTTCTTCCTCAGTAAACTACCCTCCTTCAAGGACTTGACAGCGAACTTCGAGCTGAACTGAATAGGGTTTTACTAAGCATTTGATAGTGTAGAAGAGGTATTTTGGTTGAAAACATAATCACAACAAAGCCAAATGGTCGAAGACAACCCCTATTACGTCAGACGCGGGGCGGATGGCCTACGTGCTGTAGGGACGTCGTTAAACAGCCTTTACTTTAATCTCAACATCCGCTTAGAACTAAACAAGCCTTACACAATTACACGTAATTTAATTTAGTATTAACGCCAGTTTTGTTGTTTTCCAAATCCAAAATGAAATTTAATTGACTCGGTGTTTTTCATTCACACCAATTCGCTAAATGACTTAGTTATGTATGAGTCAACTCTTATAGACTTTATGAAGTAAACAAGTTTTGAAAACGTTTTCTTGTTATAAAGTCTATAAACGTTGTTCAGGTCATCAATGTATATATAGTATGGCTATCTCAGTATGTTTGATCAATGTTTCTGTAGATTGCTATTGTATGTTGTCCTCACACTTCAATATCGTGCATGTTCGTTTACATATCGCTTCAACTGGATGACGAAACCTTCTCAATAAGAAGCCTTGTATCCTGCATTGCACTTCATGTAATCATAGTTAATGATGTAATAGAGGCTACGAGACTTGAAGTCAACCGAAATAGATGCTTCAGAATAAAAACAGAAATTTAATCTTTTGTGGAATAATGTGGAATTATGAGTAAATTAGTAGTTTAAGAGAGTTTTTGCTTTGTACGTATATTGGCCTTTGCAAATATTGACACTTGATAATTTACTTATAATGATCCCGCGGAGGATAACAAGAAATGAGTTGTTTTAGTGAATGACATATTTCAGTTGTTGTACAAGTAAAGTTTGTTCATTCAACATGAATCGAAAGCAAATCATCGAAAAACAAAAAGCCCTTGGCTGTATTTCTCAAAGCAAGACAGGCGATGCCATCCTGAGGAAAAACGTTTTTGAGCTACGTGTTTTGAAGACCAAACTTACCGAATTAGAAGGAGAAGAGAAACGCTGGAAAACACACCACAGTTATGACGTGAAAGAAGCAAAGAAAGAAGCCCGTCATAGACAAACGGCTAAAATAGCGACATTTAGACGGGTTGCTCACGTAGCGCTGGCTGCACAAAGGTTGAAGAACATAGCTCCTTTGCTCACACATACAGACGTGAAGGAAGAGATAGAGGATCTTGAAGAACAACCAAAAGACAACCTACAGGAAGCTAATAAATCATTACCAAGAAAGATACAGAATACAACATGCTTACCTCCTCTATCACCTCGTACATGTTATATTAGTCGACATTACAGTTCATCATATCCTGACAGAAACTACCCTAGTCCTCTCCTGGTACGTCGAAAAATTGATACCTGGACTGGTAGGCATAGAATTACTGCCGAAAGTAGTAACATATCCAGGGATATTGCATCCCTGCCTTCGCCAAGAACATGTACAATGTCACCAATGCTTGATAAACGATTTCTTGAACTCAAAGCTGCACTCGTACCAATGCACCCCGATGAAGAAAGTGAAGATGAATGTGAAGGAAATGATGAAGATGATAATTCTAGTAATGATGGTATATCTGATTCCATTCTATTGTAAACAAACACTGACTATATGATAGAGCATATTTTAATTCTAATTAAAGTCTTATTACAATCGTGTCTGACTTGTGTCACTTTGACCATTAATTTGAGCATACTACTTTTGTCGTAGAAACTTGTACTCGAGACTTTGCAAGCCTTCTCCTGGCTCAGAAGTCGCCCTAGGACGCCGCGACTCTAAACGTCTTTAGGCGTCTTAAGAGATTTTGACGGAAAATGGGGTCGATCCAGGGCGTCTTACGGCGACTTCTGAGCACGGAGTAGGCCTTTTGTCAACAGGGAATAAAATATCATTAAATTACTTGAAGACCATGCATCTCAATCTTATAGCATGACACTAGAGCTATAGACTAACTGGGGAGGTTCGGACCCACACGCCGTGGACAACATTAAAGAAACAGCACTGCTGATCCTTTTGATATTTTGCAGAGGAAAACCGGATAACCGCAAAGCTTTCTTGTTAAGGGAGAAAATAACAATTCAACTCGCGGTATAATCAATGCCTGGATTCGAAGGCTAGCATTAATTAAGCTTGGCTTTACACTTGAATATTTACAGTTAATTTTACCAGATGAGACTAGAAACTAACGTTCGAAACTATTTTACGAATTCAAAGGTTCAAAGGTTTTTATTTTTCCACACACAAAAAATCAAAGAATTTCAAAAATAGAAATAAGAATGACTAAGTGGAAAGGTGCAGGAAGTACAACCCAAAAGGGGTTAATTAAGAAAGATCCTGCACCAATGTTCACAATGTTAAAGAAATAGTATATGGCGGATTGTTTTACTGACAATTAAATGGGAAAATTAAGATCGAGCATTTTCATGAAGAAAACATTTATGATAAAAGATTTACATTTATAAGTTAAATAAATAAACTGGTGGTTTACTGAGATATGAGGTATTTTTTTAAATGTTTTTTGAAACTTTTAAGCGATGAACTATTTTTTATTTCGAGAGGTACCTCATTCCAGTTTGCAACGGCTGCATATTTTACGCCAAATTTGCCATAATTTAAGTTTTGGCGGGGCAAATAAAAATTCCTTTTCGTTTTAGAGCGCGTGTTATGATCATGAATTAAATTTATATCTCTGAAGTAGTTGACAAAAATATTTGGCAATTGGTGATTTATGTGCCTATACGCAACCTCACAAAGCTGGAGCTTAACTATCTCTAGTTGCCATTTTTTCTTGAAAGAAGAATTATCCTAACGCTTGAAACGTCAGTAAGTAACGCTCTCTTATACGGTGCGTAAGTTACCACCTATGGACACGTGGTTTTACAAATAAACGGGTATTTATTATGGCATTTCTGATCATACCATTTTCTCTGACCGTCCTTCAAAAAAAAGGATGTACAGTCTTCTTCACCAGAATTGTTCGGTTCCCCAGAGTGCCAATTCCTGTAGCTAGATCCGATCCAGACATCACTCCAATTTACTCCTGAAAAACGAATTAGTTATTTTGACGAATAACGAGGCGCGGACATCACGACACAACACATTCTCTGGCGCGAATAGTCTCCCCCGCAGCGCCGAGTTATTATTTTTCTACTCAGTTTTTCTTCTGTCTAGATCTAACAGGATAACCTGAGTTATGTACCAGATCAGGAATCAAAGAGACGACGTTCTTTATACCTTTTAAAGGATTGTACCGTTTGACGTGTTTCTTATCGGGGGTAACTGAGAATCATTACCATCACCATCGTTATTATATTATTATCATTATCACCACCACCACCACCATCATCATCATTATATTCATCATCATCATCACCACCACCACCATTATTATATTTATCATTATCACCACCAACACCAACACCACCACCATCTTCACCATGTTCAACTCATTGTCGTGCAATTTACCTGCAAGAAGACTTTTAGTAACAAAGTCGTGTTATTCTTGGTTGCTCAGTAATGGAAGCCAAATCTGCACTTGCTGACAAATGTTTACACTGCTGACGAGCAGTTTGCACATCAGCTTTGTCATTGACATATTTGAACGCAAATGAATTGTATCGTTGCCAGCCATCTGATATTGGACCAACATAGTATTAGTTACATTATAACTACATTAGAAAAGTACTGTTAGGATGTAGTATTGATACGTCAGTACCACTTCTTACCTAGGCCAAGGCAAGCGTCACCAAGCCAAGTGGTAGGGGTGATCGGCGGAGGTTTTGAAAACGACACCTAAAAGGTACGCACAGATTAACTCTTAAAGCCTTGTTGATTTCAACCCCTAAAAGGTACGGCTGTGCGGTGTTTTTGCCAGCCAAGCTTATATACTTTTAGTAACAAAGCAGAGTGAAAATGACCCTTACATGTTATATAAATAACTGACTTTTTTAAAAGTCAGTTAAATACATAACTAATTATGATTTACATAAACATTTAACATATTGTACATATATATTTTATCTGTAAATTAGACCTGAAAAACCATTTATGGAGTTCTAATAAAGTTTTCATTATTATTATTAATAAATGTAAGGCAGGACCTATATCATTATGTCTAGAATTATTGTTCTTTTATGGACGGCCGAACACGCTCGCTACTTTTGCATACAAATTAATGTCACAAAATTTGTTTTCATTTTTACAGGTTTTTTCATTTTCTTCTTTTCGTTCTTTCTCTTGTCAAGATTTATAACCGGCAGATCGTCGACGTTTGTTGATACATGTCCAATTAATGACATCGATATCAATTCAAAAAGATGATGAGTCATTTTTATTTGGGTTAGTTGAGGAAGCGTATTATTGTTGCGCTTAAATTAAGAAATAAGTTATTTCGATATAACAGGTTTCCTGACCAGTCAGTGCGTACAAGTTAAGAGGAACATCCGGCTTTCTCTAGATACAGCTATTTTAGAAAACGTTGAATACTGCATACTGAATAGTGCATTCCAAGACCGAAATGCATTTTGGGTCTTGTAATATTGTTTAATGTTAATGTATTCTGTCTGAAACAATATACTAGCTTCGACACGGGTGAAAAACGCACTGCGCACGCTCGGAGGACGGTCGTTCGAGATTTACCGGCGTTTGGTAAATCTTTAAAGTTAATATAAGGCCGATCGTGGAAAGTAAGTGCTTATATTTTCCTAACACATTACATTAGTTGTTTTCTTTCCCTGGTCAAATAATACAAGAGAAATTCACATATAACATAACATGAAACCATTCGTAAAATCATCAGTTAGTCTTTTGTTCAAATGAAAATCTGAACATGCGCTGTGCGTTTTTCACCCGTGTAATTAGCTACATATAGTTAGCAGATCGCTGTATATTTACTTTTTATTTCAAATTAATTAGATCCACAATGCCCTTAGGTCTATTCAGTATTCAACTTTTTTTAAAACAGCTGTACACCTAGCCTGATTTTCAGAGCGGGCCTGGGTCCTACGCTATCGCTTTCTACCCAGAAAGAACACAGCGGTCAAACGACTACGCATGCGCGAAAAAACAAGTAAAATGATCCAGCACCAACCTCGTTCCCAGGCTTATTTTTCGCACGGACTCTATAAAAACCATGGATTGGACGACTTTCATCGCTTTTTTCTCAAAATATAAACAAAAATACAAAAGTATAGCCCCATGGTAGCTTTAAAATATAACAAAGGTTATGTACACGAAACTTCAAGCTTATATATTCAGGGAATTAATTTCTTATAAATCGACTTCAAACACTTTTACAATCAAAGATTTAGCGCTGTGAAAATTTTGCCACGCATGCGTAGTCGTTTGACCGCTGTGTTCCCAGAAAGTGATAGCGTAGGACCCAGGCCCGCTCTGAAAATCAGGCTACTGTACACCTATTTCAAAAAGTGTTGTCACAATCAAGCTACAGTCCACACACTGAAGCCTGCAAAGGATGTCGGTATTTCTTCTCATCTAATCGATTTATTCATAGCATATTTTGGTTGTATGTGTTTGTGTTATACACCTATTTCAAAAATCGTTGTCGCAGCTGAAGCTACAGTCCACACTCTGAAGCCTGCAAATGATGTTGGTACATGGACTTAATTTGTAATTCAATGCACGTTTTTTAAATAAATAAATATTTATATTTATATCTTTACCACTACAACAATGAACTTGTTATGGTCAGATGGTCATATAACACAAACACGTACAACCAAAATATGCTATGAATTAAAGTTTATTGTATTGTATTGTATTGTTATCGTATTCGTTGTTATTTATTTTTATGTTTTTCTTATTTTTTCAGTAAGTCATTCTTAATATTGCAACGTTTGCCTCAAAAAAAGAAGCTCAAAATTGGTGTACAGCTTTTCAACTAACGCTATCGAATTGACATTTTTGTACCTGGAACTTAATGCTAAATTTAGTTGACTCATTAATTTTGTGTGTTTACTAGAAGTTGTACATCGTGCCCTCGTTTTGAGGTATAGAATTTTCCCGACTTCCCCAGCACCCTCAGTTTCGGTCAGTAAGGTCTTCATTGAGCATGCGCAATAGCGCCAGCTTGCAACTGGAGAAGTTGAAGGAAATTAAAGTGCGAAAAAGTGTTTGTTTTTTTTTGAGTCAAGATGATTGACTGAAAAATGATTTCAAGTAAGGACTAAACCAAATACAATGGCAATGAGTGTTTTATTTGAAGAAAATTTCAAAAACTTAACAAACTTCATCTTTTGGGTGGACAAACCGAGCAACAAGTGTGCCGCTCCTGGTGTGCCGACTGGAACCATGTTTGGCGGAATCATGTTTTATTACTTAGGAATGGAAAAGCCTTTGTATTAAATGACGATTGTAAACGTGAAGTATTTAAACTACTCAAATATGGAAAAACAATGAGAAGACAAGGCTCACAAACTTTGCTTTGTTTTGAGAATATCAATTATGGCGCTTCCTCTTCTTGCGAAGAAGAAGAAGATGGTGAAGATGTTTTTCAAACTCCTAGTCCTGTATTGCACAGCGATTATGAAATACCAAAAGATATCTCCAGTAACAACCTGTCAAGGAAGATCTCTGACCTTTTTAAAACGGATGGAAAAGACAAGATCATTTTTGAGAAAATGTCACCGACTTTACGCCGACCGTTGATTGCCAGTGCAGCTAGTGATGGAACAGGAAGGAAAAGACGTTTAAGCTTTTTTCAAAACGATAAAAAAGATAAAACAGAGGAAGCGGTTAGTATAATCATGAATATTGTAAATGTACTTTAGTGTGTAAGATAGTTTTGCCAGGTTACTCCCATGGTAGATCGCGGGTACAAAACTGAAAACAAAGAATCCATGAATAAGTAATTAATAAAAATAAAAATATAGAGAGAATAGAGTAACAACAAATATCAAAAAGTTAAACTCAAGTTTTAAAGAAAAAAAATAGTTTCATAATCCCATAATTCTTGACCCGAAAACCGGGTGCTACAATAAAGTTATTTTTGATAGAAAAAAAGCAAAAAAAAAACAACAGTAATAGATGTTTTTTGTCTAGAATTCATGTTTTACTGGTTTGTGCATGTATACATTACAGAGCAAATATGTTTGATTACAAAAATATTATTTATTTTGCCCAGAAATGAGTAATAATGCAGACCATCGTATATAAAATTATCGTATAAAATTTACACGTGTGGGAGGGGAGGGTAAGTAGCTGACCGTGTTTAATGACAAGGGACTGGGATGTGGGAGATTCCAATTTCCGTTCTAAGTTCATGCATCAGCCATGTTGATATTACTGGATCTTTTACCTTCTTAATCAAATTTATCTCCATGTAACTACTGTTTCAAATTAATACAGGCACAATGGTGGCTTTTGAGGATCGATTCTGGGTAAAGAAAGGTTTTATTGCTAGAAACGAGCGTATAAGTTGGCAAACTTTACTTGTAGCCTGGTTCGACATGACGGGAAGCGAATACCTTCGTTTTGGTTGACTCTTTCTTGTTGTTTGTTATTTCCAGGGCGATAAAAACGCTGGCTATGATGTACTTTATCATAATATGAAGTATGGAAATATTGCAAGCGTCAAAGTGACAGAATTTATCCGAGAAAGGTGAGTAGAAATCATGCATAAGTTTTCGTGTTTTCGCTTGAAGGACCACTAACTTTGAAAACATAGAACATTGACATTCTATACATTGAGTTTATACGGCTCGTTTGTTTGTAGATCCACAGTTGAAGAGAATTATGTGAAAGCACTGATAAAACTAGCCAAATCAGCCTGTTCTGTCACTCAACTAGGGTTAGTATTTGCAAGTCGCATTCATTTTATACGCTTATTCTTAGATTCACTTTAATAATGTCCTACTGTTATAACTATATTATGTACGGTCCTCATATCTAAAGTATAACCTAAGAGAACTGCTAGTTTATTCCTCTGGAAGACTTTCGTTGAATCCTGGTCGCAAGGATTGTTTATTCGGTGATAAATGGATCGATAACACGACGATCTTGTATGATTGTTGCCATTAGTCAGTCGTTTGAAGTAAAAAGTTTACTTGACCTAGATGGATGTTGTTGTTGCAAAATTCCTCAGCAACAAGATACAACAGACACTGTACTATCGTCAGTCGGGGTCCCTTGTTCTAAGTCTTGACTTCGCCAATGGATAGGCCTATTATCATTATTTAATGAAGCGAAAATAATGATTTTATGAATAGTTTTATCCGTTGTACTCGTTGTTTAATAGTGATTGGATGAGGTCGATGGTGCACACAAGCTGCAGCTCATGTTTGTCTCACACTAACTGCATTGATGCTAAAAATACTTGTCTATTTTAAATGTCTGCAATGTTTAAACGCGAATCTATAATTAATCACACAATTTTATCAAGTTAATTGTGCACAAGAATGTATTGTATGTGGTTGATAACCCCACTCACAATTGATTGGAATTGCTTCCTCTATTGTTTCCTTGATTATCCAGTACTAAACACATTTCGTTAAGCTGCACAATTACAGCCCTTTTCATAATTTATTTTCTATTTTTTCCAACATTATTTTTGCCAGTAGTTGGTGTGTAAATCCCATTTTGGTCAACCAAACCTCTAGCTGTGGTTTCATTGGCTACTTTTGTTATTGTTCAGCAGCAATGTCATGTTATCAGTCTCTGTGTCTACTGAAATAGTTTCATCTATGGATCTCTATTATCATGAACTGTATTATGTCCTTGCTGCTGTTTTTATTATTCTTTTAATTGATTTCATTACTGCCAGGTCATTTGAGCCATTATGGGGTGTCATGAGAGTTGCTACTGAAAGGCTTGCAAATGCACATCATTTAGTTGTCGTCAAGCTACACGAACTAGCTAAAGAAGTCAAGGAATATGGAGATAAACAGAAGGACAGGCATAAAACAGTAAGGAATGACATCAAAATGACAATTTATCTTGGTTTATTGACTAATAGATGCATAACTTTCATCTAAGAAACTTCTCATACAATGAAATATGTTTGATATAACAATGACCAATATTCATTTTAAAAGGATATGTTTCATCAACCTTAATGATTTTATTTAAACCAAGCTTTCAAAATGTATTTTTTTAGAATGAATATCAACACAACCTACAAACATCTACTGGAATAACCAATATGTTGTTCTATTTGCAAATCTCTGTCTTTTATAAAAGTAACCCATGACATTATATAGTCACTGATTAGCATACCTTTAAATGAATTTCATTATTGATAGTACTAATCATTTATTAACAATATCCTGTACCATCACCTTTCACTTTGTACTCAGTATTTTTTTATCAACATACAACGGAATTATGCCATTATATACTTCTAGAAACTAAATAGTTCCCTTACCTGTCAATAAAAATGACTAAAAATCTTAATTATTCAGTCTACATGCATGGTCATAATTCCTTTGTGGCTTTTGTTTGAGCTATTGCTTTTATAAATATATTTTTCTCTTGTCATCAACTTTTTTAATTGGTAGTCAAGGGATTTAAAATACAACTGCAAGACTTCTATTAGTATTCTTGTTATCCATTATCATTAACATTATCTTCATCATCATTATTATTATTATTATTATTATTATTATTATTATTATTATTATTATTATTATTATTATTATTATTATTATTATTATTATTATTATTATTATTATTATTATTGTTATAATTATCATGAGCATAACTTTTAATTTGGTATATATTACAGCGATAATCATTGCATCTGCAAATTTCAATTCACAGTATCGTCTGATCTGTTAATCAGTTTTTAGGTGAAGCTTATATTGAGTTAACCAATGACTTTACCAGTTACCGTAAGAGCTCCATTTCCAAACTGAATGACAGATCAGAATAAACATAAATTAAAATTAAAATCCACAGTTTGCTAGTCATGATACAAGATTGTACTGGTTTTATTTGTATGTTAATAGGGTATGATTAGTATTAATTGTTTGATGTGTTATTCAGGCCAAAGAAGAATTCAGCACTACAGCAGAGATAGTTCAGACAATGCAAACAATAACAGCATCACTGACAAAGGTAAGTACTTATTGACTGAGTGGGAGGGCCTAACTCAGTCAATAAGTTTTTTATCATATGACCCACTCATTTTAAGTTAAAGGCCATTTTTTTGTGATGTTTCGAGTAGTGGGTCCGTAAGTGTTTGTATGAACCAGGTGAAAAAAGTCGTACAGACCCATCACATGACTTTTTCCTAAGGTTTTTTTAAGAGCACTTGCTGGGAAAAATACGGGTCATGAAGTACATGAACCATCCTCTTGTGATAGTAAATAGTTTACCTTAGATATCTTGGTTGGGTGATTAAACACAAATGAACCAATACCAGGCTCCATATAGGTGAGAGACGTGGTGGCCTAGCGGTCAGCGTGTCGGACTCCGGGCCTAATGGTCTGGGTTCGATTCCTGGCCTGGGCGATTACGGTGTGTCCTTGGGCAAGATACTTTACTCTCTCAGTGCCTCGTCTTCTCGGATAAGGACGTAAAGCCGGAGGTCCCGTCTGCCTTCACTCTGACTATGTTACAAGGTGGACGTAAAAGAACCACTGAAGACGTAACAAAATCTCTGGCCGTGACCACCCTCAGTGACTGCCTCACTCTCATACGTACACTGGAATTTGGGAACCCGTTACTGGAGATATTCTCTGTGGGTTTATCCCTGCCTAGTGGCGAATCTTGTAAATAAAAAAAAAAAAATAAGGTGAGCGTAGTGTTTACAAGTGTTGGTATTGTGATGCTAATTTGCCAACCATTTTCACAATAGATTTGTTAATTTTCTTTGTTCTAATAACAATGGTTGGTTGGCAAAACCATAATTAAATATGTCACCTATAGTCTGCATTGCATGCTCGCATCAGCAGACTCTATTTTTGGTAAATGTTTTGAGTGTAAAAAAATTGAGTCTGCAAAGCAGCTTAGAGGATCCAGAGAAATGCTATCATGAGTAATAGTCTTTGTTTCCCCAGAGTATCTTATTTGTTGATTTGTGGATGATCACTCAACTGGTCAAAATAAAGAATGAGCTTTTGGAACAGCATTTGTCACTCCTATTATATTAATATCCCTTGTTTATAGGGGTTCAATCTATCATATTGATATCCCTTGCTTATAGGGGTTCAATCGATAGGGCCCATTCATTTACATGTATCATACCAAAAATAAGAACTGAACGTTTTAAAAGTGTTTTAATTAAAAGGTGCTCACTTAATTTTAGACAATGCCTTGTAGATAATTTTAAATAATGTATCATATGTAAATATATTGAATTACTATTTTTCTTATCATACATATTATATATTTTCTTATAATTAACTGTAAACTGGACACATCTGTTGTCCAGTGTGTACATTTTGAATGAAATGAATAAAGACTCTTATATAGACATTATTTCATGAGTAAGATTATTAGATTATTTTGATATCCACCAGGCAAAAGAGACATACTATGCAAGGTGCCATGAATATGAAAAGCTGAAGAAAGAAGCGACAAGTACTAAGGAAATTGAAAAGGTAATAAATTGGTTAAATTAATGATTGATAGGACAGATGGACAGATGGACAGATGGATAAATGACCAGGGGCCGGTTGTACGTAGGGTGGATAAGACTATCCACCGGATAAATCCTTATCCAGCGGACAAAATCTATAAAAAAACCTATGCAGTGGATAACTTTTATCCGCGGATATCTTTATCCACCCTTCGTACAACCGGCCGCAGATGGATAAATGAATGGATGGATGAACAGATGGATGAATAAATGGATAGATGAATAAATGGATAAATTAATGAATAAATGAATGGACAGATGAATGAATGAATGGATGGATGAATGAATGGATGGATGAATAAATGAATGGATGGATGAATAAATGAACGGATGGATGAATAAATTAATGGATGGATGAATAAATTAATGGATGGATGAATAAATTAATGGATGGATGAATATATGAACAAATGGATGAATAAATGAACAGATGGGTGAATGAATAACTAGATGGATGAATAAATGACCAAATGGATGAATGGATGAATGAATAAATGAACGGATGGATGAATAAATGAACGGATGGATGAATAAATGAACGGATGGATGAATAAATGAACGGATGGATGAATAAATGAACGGATGGATGAATAAATGAACGGATGGATGAATAAATGAACAGATGAATGAATGAATGGATGGATGAATAAATGAATGGATGGATGAATAAATGAACGGATGGATGAATAAATGAATGGATGGATGAATGGATGAATAAATGAAAGGATGGATGAATAAATGAAAGGATGGATGAATAAATGAATAAATGAAATGAAAAATGAAAGGTAATAAATTGGTTAAATTAATGATTGGGTAGACAGATGGACAGATGGATAAATGAATGAATAAATGAACAGATGGATGAATCAATCAATGGATGGATGGATGAATAAACAAATGAATGAATAAATAAATGAATGAGTGAATAAATGAGAAAGTGAATGAGTAAATGGTGAATAGAAAAGATGGTTGAATAAATAGATTAATAAAAAGGAAGTGATCAACAATATGTCCATTTAGGTAATGTGAATTCATTGATGAATCTACATAATAATTATATATAACTAACTAACTTATGGTTAATTACATGTTTGTACGGACCAGGTGAAAAAAGCCGTATGGACCCCATCACTTGACTTTTTCTGAAGGTTTTCTTAATAGTGCACGCCGGGCAAAATATGGGTCATATGATAAATAATAATGTTAAGGAGACCTCTTTCATATAAACCTATTGATTTCCAGAGGCCTTCTTGCCATATTACATCATCTAGTATTTATCTCCTTGTTTATTGTATTGTAATTTTCTTTGATATAATATTATGTATGTATACACACCATATGGCAAAAAATAATAAAAAAAAACTAATGAATGTTTTTTGTTTCACCAGGCTGAAGCTAAAATGAAGAAAGCTGGTAAGTAAATTCATCCAGTAAATGTTTGTAGGTTGTGTTGCAATTCATTTTAAAAGCGGCGCTCTATTTAACAAGGATAGTGGTAGAATTCTACCAAATAATAACTTAAGTCTTCTGAACAAATAAAAATATATACGTGCGCGCAGCATATCTATTGCACACACTCTTTACATAATATTCAAATTGTTTACCCTGATGATTGGGGATTAGACCAATAGCTTGGTTTGAAACGTTTCTTTTAAAATGAAGTCAATTCATGTTTTTATAATTTATCTTTTTTCTGAAATCACTTGTGTAAGATCTCTATTAGGACAATTTCCTGTAGTATATGTCTGTCAAGTGTAATGATAACATGATGTGTGTACTAACATGTAAGGGGTTTGCAATTACAGGCGAAGAGTACAAATCCATTGTAGAGAAAAGAGAAATTATTAGGAATGACTTCCATGATAAAATGGTTCAGACTTCAAGGGTAAGACATGCTATAATTATAGTAATTATAATAATGTCCTATTATTCAAACACTTGCTAATGGATGCAAACAGCATCACCATAGTCATGGATATAAAGTGATAAAACATAGTGTTCACAAGGATTTGATTGATTCAAAGTGATGTACACCTTAAACTCCTTGAAAACTCCTTAGATTTGATTTAAGTTTTTAAGGGCACTTGAAAAGCCCTTGAATTTTAGAAAATCAGCAAAAACTCCTTAAAAACTCCTTAATTCTAGCTAAAGTAAGGTAAATTTTGATAAAAGTTGTTCATTCTGCTCAACGTTAACAATGACAGGAATATCATTTATATATCAAAGTTATCGCAAAAAGTGCTTGAAAATTACTTTTTGGTCCTTGAAAACTCCTTGAAAACTCCTTAGATTTTGTTTACTGACATCAGCATGAACCCTGTGTTACAGTGCCAAATTAGTTGCCATTGAAGATCTGACAACAACAGGTAAAAGGCAACTGCTGTCAATCAAAATATCAAAGGCACAGACTAATTATTTTTGATTGACAGCAGCATAAACCACCTTGAAATTGCTAGTGGTCATGTTATTATGAAAGATGCAGTAAATGTTTCTTTAACATTAAATGTCATATTTCTAGGTCCCCTGGTCAATGAATTATGATCTGAAACTTCAAATTTTAGTAATAACATTGTTGCTAATTGTTTGCTTTTAAAATACACTCAAGAATATTTCTTCTTGTAATGGTCCCTACTTGAAGTAATGCAATGTGATTGGATAACAAAAGAAAACACTCGCCTTCGGTCGACTAACAAAGGATTATTTCTTCTCTTGATACAAGATATTGTGTTTTATATTTAAAATGTTTGTTTTTTTGACAGAAATTCCAGCAGATAGAAGAAGAACATCTCAAGACTATCATTGGTCACCTGGAGGTGTATATTGATTCGCATCTAGAAGGATGGAAAATGATGGAAGAGGTGAATTAGATAGTATCCACTTTTCAATGGTTGTTAATAGTTAATAGTGGTTGTATATTGATTCGCATCTAGAAGGATGGAAAATGATGGAAGAGGTGAATTATACAGTATCTAGTTTTCATTGGTTGTAACTGGTAGATCTGTGAGCACCTAAGAACTCTATCTCTAGTAAAACTGTTGGTAACTAATAGTAATAATATGGTTTTAGGTCCATACTGAGTTCCGTGAGCGTTTAAGGGCTCTGTCTACAGACAAACTGTTAGATCATCTTGTCCGTAGCAAAGGGACTGGGACAGAGATACCAGGTAAACAATAGACATGAGTCTGGTCACCCTGGCTGCTCATTGATTATAATATATATCAATGTCTTGTAGATTATAATATATATCAATGTCTTGTAGATTATAATATATATCAATGTCTTGTAGATTATAATATATATCAATGTCTTATAGATTATGATATATATCAATGTCTTGTAGATTATAATATATATCAATGTCTTGTAGATTATAATATATATCAATGTCTTGTTGATTATAATATATATCAATGTCTTGTAGATTATAATATATATCAATGTCTTGTAGATTATAATATATATCAATGTCTTGTAGATGTGATCACATTTGAAGAATATGAAGAACAAGCTGAGAATTCTGTCAATGCTGAAAGCTCACCCAGTGCAACCAATAAATCCCAGACCATTAAACCAGGTTAGTCTTCTTATTAACAATGATATAATTTAGTTGAATACTATATATTAACAGGTTCCCATTTATATCTGTACTTTCCCATTTAAATCTGTACTGATGGAAATTTTGTTGATGTGTGCTAAACACACAGATCAACCAATCAGAGAAGTTCACTCTGATTGGTTGATCTGTGTGTTTAGCACACATCAACACAATTTGCATAAGTACAGATTTAAATGGGAAAATACAGATTTAAATGGGAACCTGTTACAAGTACAGTACCATTGAGATAAGCACTTGAACATTCTGTTCATAAAATGAAAGGGACTTTGTAGGGCCTACTGTGATAGGAAATAAGCTGAAGATGTGTTAGTTATCTGTGTCCTTGAATATGAAGAAAAACTATTTAAACAATAACTGTGTAATTACTGAAATTACAGACTGTATAATAATTATCACTTATTGACTAGGACCAATGGAAACAGTATGTTTTGAGAGACCGCTGATGTTTCCTGAGGAGGACCCGAGGGACCACAAAACATACTGTTTCCCGAGGTTTCAGTCTATAAGTGTTTTGTTATATACCAACTTTCAACAAAAACAGGATTTTGCTTATTTTGCTGGGATTTTCCCATTTTTTAGTCAATCAACTTTGGGTTTTGTTATTTCTGGGTAAATAACAAATTGTTGCTGCAGAATCATCCAAATTTGTTCTTTTTCACGTGATACCCTCTTGCCCAATCAAAGTGCGAGAAAAAAATTAACTTTGACAGTTGGTATATAACAAATGTGTTAATTTACTGCTGTTATTACTGTCATTGCTGTTATTATTATTGCTGTAATTCTTACCATGGTTCATATATTGAACATAACAGGGCTCTATTTAAACTAGCTATGCTAAATTAGACATTCCTGTATAAATATTGATTAAAATAAAATTTAAATAAATAAAATATTGATGTATTCTTTTTAGGTTTCTCTCTTCCAAAGAAGAAGGAAAAGAAAGAAAAGAAAGAGAAGAAAACTAAAAAGAAGAAAGACAAAGACAAGGACAAGGGTAATCTAAGTCAAAGCAGTAACAGTCAAGACTCCCCAGAACACCAGCACAATGGACCAGTGTAAGTCTATGGGATAATGATGATGATGACAATGATGCTGATGATGACGATGTTGCTGATGATGACGATGATGCTGATGATGATGAATATGGTGATAATGATTGTAATAATGTCAACGATAATGGTGACGATGATGATGATGATGATGACAATGAAGATAACATTGGTGATGACAATGATGATGGTGATGATGATGGTGACAATGATGATAGTGATGATGATGGTGGTGGTGATGACGATGGTGATGATGATGTAGACCATGGTGATGAAGATGGCTATGGTGATAATGATGATAATAATGTCAATAATGATAATGATGATGATGATGATTGCGCTCATAGTGTAAGCTATAGCTGTGAATGACAATTGTTGGTTGTGTTTCAGTGAGTCTCCAGGCAGTGAAGGCAGTGAGATGGTAAGTTTGTTAATTAGTTATTTTCAAGATGGCGTCATTCAGTATCAGAATGACTTTCCTTTTATATTCAGATTTTTAATCCCTCTTGTGGATAGCTGAACAATTGACACTAATTATTTCATAAAAGAAAGTAGGCAATGCATTCTGGTCTTGATATAATATATGCAAATAATGCAGATAACCAACTGGTTAGTAAATTAAGTATTGTTTTTACAGGCATCCCAGCCCTATGAAGTTGATGAAGAAGGATACAGAATACGACCTCCTGATTCAGAAAATATCCTTTTTGTAGCAAGAAAATAGTTGATGATTGTTCTGTTCTAACTATTTTGTCTGTTTTTCTTGTTGTTGTTGTTGTTGTTGCATTGTTTTTGTTGTTGGTGTTGTTGTTGTTGCATTGTTTTTGTTTCTTAACTGTTGTGCAAGTGCAAGGTCTGCAGGAAATTCATCAGATTCTGATTTTGATTCTGATGACGGTAAGTACAAACATTTTACTTTTTCCTGTATTTCTATTAATAGTTCTCTTGCTTGTTCTTTTTACTTTTTCTTTATTGTTTTATTGTTTTATTGTTTATTGTTTCTGCCATATTACAAGGTTTACTTCCCATTCATTTACTTTGTACTCCACAGTTTTTGGTCCAAAATAATCCAAGTACAATCAAACTCATTTCAACTCATTATTCACTTCAATTCTGCATTTCCATTTACGGTGTTGAAATTTATCTTAGAGATTAATATCGCCCTGGGACCCCCCCACTGTTGCCCTATACATTGTCCAGCTGCATATACAGCATGGTTAGTCCTTGTGTTATAGTGGTAACACGTCGGCTAGAAAGCCGAAAACGTGGGGTTCAATTCCCACCAAGGGCATTATTATGATATTTTTCTCATGATCTTTATTTACTTATCCACCGAACGCATTTCAAATCATCAAGTACAATCAGTTATTTTATCAACCAGTAATCCACACTATCACACTAATGGTATGTTTGTATGTACAGATGATGAGCCACGGCGTATCCAGGTAACCATAAAACCAGTAGAGGACCAAATATCCCATACTGCATCAGTGGATGAGATCAAAAAGATAACAGAATCATTGAGTTTGTCATCACCATTATCTATGGTAAGTAAGCTTTACTAATCTACATGAATGTAGTGTGTATGGACTAACAAGGGATGTTTCCTTGCAGAGACGAAACCCCAGCTCATCAACAGGTAATTAATATTTGTTAACTTAGTTGTTTGTTGTAAATGCACATTTGTTGTTACCGGTAATGCATGCTGTAGCTAAAGGCCCAGGCAAACAGTTTCAACATTTCCTACAACATCTGTACGATTTTGTTGAATGGCAATGCTGAAACGCTTATAAACTCGTTCAACATCGATTGAACACGTTTCAACAATGTTGAAAGAATTTAAAATCGTTTAAACATTGCCATTCAATAAAATCGAACAGATGTTGAAGCAAATGTTGAAACCGGGCCTTAATGCATGTTTGTTGCTAATGCATGTTGTAGCTGATGCATGCTTGTTGTAAATGCATGTTATAGTTGATGTATGTTGTAGCTAATGCATGTTGTACTTATTAGTATTATATGTATGTTGTGTTTCAGGTCTTAGCGATGGTTTTAGATCAAGGGCAGCTACAGAAAACTCTAAAACCAACAGTGCTGTTAAATTGTAAGTAACTTTTGTATCCATCCATTCCAAATTGATCTGTTTGTTCATTCATTCATTCATCCATTTCTTCGTTTGTTAATTTATTTGTCCATTTGTTCATTCATTCATTCATTTGTTTATTCATTCATTTCTTTGTTTGTTAATCTATTTGTCCATTCACCTATTTGTCAATATTACCCAATCTAACCGTCATTATGACAATGTGTTTTGTATGTTTATTAGCAGGTCCAGATCCAGTGATGATTTGCTTGATATCAACTTTAGACAGACCAGCAAGACCATGACTAGTCCAGGAAGTGATTCCAGTCTATCAATAACGTCACCATCAACTGAGACAAGTCACACAGACCCTGCTAATAGTCTTAGTACATTTGATTCATTTACAAAACGAGATGATCCATTAGCTGTATCATCACCGACATCATTCTCTCCTGGTATGTGTAGGACCATGACATAATAACATTGAATTATTGTCTAACTAAGAATGCACTCATGCATGAACTGCACTGTTTAAAACACTGTACAAAATAGTGCAATTAGACAATACAAATGTTTGGTATTGTTTCACTGAAATATAACATGCAATAAATTAACCTTATTATACGTTGGTAGCTCATTCACTGATAAACTTGAGGCCGACGGGGCACTCATTTTACTCCCCTCTCTCCATCAGTGCTCTTATGGGTATTTAAAGCTATTTAAAGCTACACAGAAAAGAGAGAAGTCGAAACAAGGATGTGAGGTCACTGGGTATCGAACTTGGGACCTCTTGCACAGACCAACTGTGCCATCCTTGCTCCTGCTTCTCTACATGGCCATTGGCAAGAATAATAAGTGATACATTAATAATTATCTACAGGAGAACCAGGAGAAAAACCTGATGATGATGATATTCCCCCTGTATTACCAAAGAAAAAAAGTAACACCAACATTTCCAGTGATGACCATAACACACCTCCACCTCTTCCTGTCAAACGAGATGCAGCTGGTCTGATGCCACTTGCAGGTAATACAAGTATAGCTGCATTAACTACATACATATCAAACACCGACATGGCCTATACAAGTGTACTCGCTAGTTTCTATTTACATACATAAGATATACCAACCCAAGGTGTTTGTGAAAGAGGAAGCCCTAAGAAGATATGAATGACTATTTATCTTGCAATGACCTAATTTTGCTAAACTTGAATATAGCCATAAAACATGAAACGGTATGCTTTTATTTGAGATTGGGTACTAAAGCTACACATTTTGCCAGACCAAGCAAGGAATTTAAAACCAAAAAACAGGTTTTGCTTCCTCATGTACTTTCCTAGTAAACATTACTTATTAACCGTTGTTGTACATTAACTATCTTCCAGGCAACGTTAAACCATCACTAAACAATAACACTCATGTACTTGTCATGTACTTTCCTAGTAAACATTACTTATTAACTGTTGTTGTACATTAACTATCTTCCAGGCAACGTTAAACCATCACTAAACAATAACACTCATGTACTTGTCATGTACTTTCCTAGTAAACATTACTTATTAACCGTTGTTGTACATTAACTATCTTCCAGGCAACGTTAAACCATCACTAAACAATAACACTCATGTACTTGTCATGTACTTTCCTAGTAAACATTACTTATTAACTGTTGTTGTACATTAACTATCTTCCAGGCAGCGGTAAACCATCACTAAACAATAACACTCATGTACTTGTCATGTAATTTCCTAGTAAACATTACTTATTAACTGTTGTTGTACATTAACTATCTTCCAGGCAACGTTAAACCATCACTAAACAATAACACTCATGTACTTGTCATGTAATTTCCTAGTAAACATTACTTATTAACTGTTGTTGTACATCTTCCAGGCAGCGGTAAACCATCACTAAACAATAACACTGAGATACCAGCATTACCAATACTAAACAAACCACCAGCACGAGGAGCATCAACAAACTCAGCATTAGCCAGACCACGTCCACTAGGAACACAGGTAGAGATGACTGTTATAGATGCTATTACACCATTGAGGAGATGGCAGTCATTTTAAATTGTGACTAGATAGAATTTTTGCATTTCTTCCTTAACATTCTAGTCTATCACAATTGTTAAGCACTACCTGCTGTAGCATTAAGCCTGGTTCACACTAGCGACATAAACATAAGCAACATACGCAGACTCAGTTGGGCTTTGCTCATTAGCACTTGTCTTTTCTCACACCTAGTCGAGAAATGCTTCACTGAGTCCGTTGCTTATGCTAATGCTTATGTTGCTAGTGTGAACCAGGCTTATGTTGCTAGTGTGAACCAGGCTTATGTTGCTAGTGTAAACCAGGCTTATGTTGCTAGTGTGAACCAGGCGTATGTTGCTAGTGTGAACCAGGCTTATGTTGCTAGTGTAAACCAGGCGTATGTTGCCAGTGTGAACCAGGCTTAAAGAAGTTCTACAGAATGAAATGTTACGTCTAGGCAGGTCTTAATTTGCATTATTTGCAACAACAAGTGAGACATTTTGGTTTTCAATTTCAGAAAAAGACAAGTATGACATTTAACACACAACAAAGTCAAAGTGCTGCCAGCATGTCATACTCTGAGGAACTGTTCTCATTCATGTCAGACTTAGATTTCAACACAGCAACAAACCACCCAACTAAAGATGAAGAAGATGGTGAACATAAGACACCAAAGACACCTTCTAGAGTCAGTTATGTTGGGTCTGTATCAGTACCATCAGACAGTAGTACCATGAACAGAGCAGTCACAACAATATCCTTACAAGATGACAAAACAGAGAATAATGGAGTTCTGATAAGATCCAAGACAGTTGGTGCAATGCCCTCAGTTCCATTGCGAACAAAGGAAGATGTTTTACCTATTGCAGTAGCATTCATTGAGTCAGTGAATGCTTTCTTTAGAGGAAATGATTACAAAGGGTACATTTCTTTACATTACTTGCTATGATTAATGCCATTATTCTGTAAATCACTTTTTTTAACATCTTAATCTTCTAGCTGGTCAAGTATCATGTGTCCTACTAATCGGGAAACTCGCACTAACACTCAATACCACAACATTAAATATTTTGCAAACAACTTGGCTCACATGTTCATTTTTGTGGAGGGAGGAAAACTGGATAATGGGAGAGAAGAACACAACAAACAGTTACTCAACTCACATATAATCCATTCCCATGCCGGGACTCGAACGTTAAACCACAGCTGTGAGAGGCCAGTGCTCTCACCGCTAGGCCACCCATGGCACCCTGTATTTACTCTCTGGTTCCTACTTATTAGAATGTTTGTTTATGTAGGTGTATAGTCTATCTTATTATTACAATGTTTGTTTATGTAGGTGTATGGTTAAAGTTACTGGAGACATAACTGTATCCTTCCCAGCAAGCATTGTGGCACAGTTAACCAGTGACAAAGAACTACCATCATTAAGCTTTTTTGTAACAGGAACATCATCATTAGAGCAGCTAGTACCCAATAAAACACTTATATCAAGGTATGTAATACACATGTAGTAGCAGTTACCTTATAAAAAGGTATATAAAACACTTATATCAAGGTATATAATACACATGTAGTAGCAGTTACCTTGTGTGATTAATTCTTGTCATTTGACTTTGTCTGTACAATAGAAAAAAACAAGCTACATACATACAATTGTTGGTACATTGCAAGGATTACTGCATTCATCACCATTTCATCTGGTCATCGTTTATGTATTCATTCTTTCATTCATCCATTTGTTTATTTATTCATTCATCCATTCAATCATCTATTCCTTCCTTTATTCATTTGTTCATTGATTCATCCATTCCTTCCTTCATTCATTCATCCATTTGTTCATTCATCCATTCATTCATTTGCATTTCTTTGTTAATTTACAGTGAAGGACAGCAGAGTGGAGGTGATGCTGTCAGTTATAAATTCAATATGAAGGCTCTGTCAGAACATTTAAAGAAACAAACAGAGGCGTCTACATCATCTTACTATAACATAGATATACTGAAATATGAGGTAATACAATGATATCATACAGCTCACAATGGCTTGTGTTCATCTGGGTGTGTGTTGTCTTGTGAATTACTATTGATGTTAGTGTCTGATGTTCTAACAGCCTGAGTGAAGTCACCTTCACAGCTGATATTGACATTGTCAATGGCTTGTGTTCATCTGGGTGTGTGTTGTCTTGTGGATTGCTATTGATGTTAGTGTCTTATTTTCCAACAGCCTGAGTGAGGTCATCTTCACAGCTGATATTGACATTGTTCAACAGTTGTGTATTTTTGTTTGTCAGGTCCGTGCCAATGGTATTCACTCAACACCATTACAACTATGTAGTTACTGGAAATGTGATCAAACTTTAACCAATCTTAGAATAGATTATCGGTACAACTCAGCATGTATGTCTACACCTTGTGCATTAAACAATGTGTCTGTTATTGCACCAGTTAATGGTGGTGTCTCTATAATGCATTCTAAACCATCAGCAAATTGGTAAGTGGGTTTAACTACTTTTTTTACTGGGGTTTCAAAGGCTTTTCATAGGTTTTTTATAGGCATTTCATAGGGTTTTTATAGGCATTTCATAGGTTTTTCATAAGGAAATGCATACCTCATTTATATTGTTTTCAATGGATTTTCATAGGTCATTCATTATCATGTAACAATGTTTGATTGATTTTACCAGGTCAGCAGAAAGTCAGAGAGCTAAGTGGGTGATACCAGAAGTGTCTAATCCTAAAGAACCAGATGGTATGACATGTTTAATATTAAGAAAGTATAATCTATGTTGCAGTAAAAGATGGAACTGTCTTGAAATGTGTTTGTGACCACAGAGCTTCCCCAGTGTGTTGTAGGTTGCAGTATTTATCAGCCTTTGTTCTGTACTCTCACATTATTGTCTTGTAGGTTCACTGCGAGCAAGGCTTGATCTAACACAAGGTCCAAGTACACCATCAAGGATTGCAGTACAGTTCTCATCAACTGGTGCAACAATATCAAAACTAAATTTTGAATTAATAAGCGATGCTTATAAATTATCACTTGTCAAAAAACAAATAACAACAGGTGAATGAAATGGTTAATATAACTAATGATATGCACTAACAGAGCAGACTGGATGGGAATTGTGAAATGGTTAATATAACTGATGATATGCACTAAGAGAGCAGACTGGATGGGAATTGTGAAATGGTTAATATTACTGATGATATGCACTAAGAGAGCAGACTGGATGGGATTTGTGAAATGGTAAATATCACTGATGATATGCACTAAGAGAGCAGACTGGATGGGAATTGTGAAATGGTTAATATAACTGATGATATGCACTAACAGAGCAGACTGGATGGGAATTGTGAACTGGTTAATATTACTGATGATATGCACTAAGAGAGCAGACTGGATGGGAATTGTGAAATGGTTAATATTACTGATGATATGCACTAACAGAGCAGACTGGATGGGAATTGTGAAATGGTTAATATAACTGATGATATGCACTAACAGAGCAGACTGGATGGGAATTGTGAAATGGTTAATATTACTGATGATATGCACTAACAGAGCAGACTGGATGGGAATTGTGAAATGGTTAATATAACTGATGATATGCACTAAGAGAGCAGACTGGATGGGAATTGTGAAATGGTTAATATTACTGATGATATGCACTAAGAGAGCAGACTGGATGGGATTTGTGAAATGGTTAATATCACTGATGATATGCACTAAGAGAGCAGACTGGATGGGAATTGTGAAATGGTTAATATAACTGATGATATGCACTAACAGAGCAGACTGGATGGGAATTGTGAACTGGTTAATATTACTGATGATATGCACTAAGAGAGCAGACTGGATGGGAATTGTGAAATGGTTAATATTACTGATGATATGCACTAAGAGAGCAGACTGGATGGGAATTGTGAAATGGTTAATATAACTGATGATATGCACTAACAGAGCAGACTGGATGGGAATTGTGAAATGGTTAATATTACTGATGATATGCACTAAGAGAGCAGACTGGATGGGAATTGTGAAATGGTTAATATTACTGATGATATGCACTAAGAGAGCAGACTGGATGGGAATTGTGAAATGGTTAATATAACTGATGATATGCACTAAGAGAGCAGACTGGATGGGAATTGTGAAATGGTTAATATAACTGATGATATGCACTAAGAGAGCAGACTGGATGGGAATTGTGAAATGGTTAATATTACTGATGATATGCACTAAGAGAGCAGACTGGATGGGATTTGTGAAATGGTAAATATCACTGATGATATGCACTAAGAGAGCAGACTGGATGGGAATTGTGAAATGGTTAATATAACTGATGATATGCACTAACAGAGCAGACTGGATGGGAATTGTGAACTGGTTAATATTACTGATGATATGCACTAAGAGAGCAGACTGGATGGGAATTGTGAAATGGTTAATATTACTGATGATATGCACTAACAGAGCAGACTGGATGGGAATTGTGAAATGGTTAATATAACTGATGATATGCACTAACAGAGCAGACTGGATGGGAATTGTGAAATGGTTAATATTACTGATGATATGCACTAACAGAGCAGACTGGATGGGAATTGTGAAATGGTTAATATTACTGATGATATGCACTAAGAGAGCAGACTGGATGGGAATTGTGAAATGGTTAATATAACTGATGATATGCACTAACAGAGCAGACTGGATGGGAATTGTGAAATGGTTAATATTACTGATGATATGCACTAACAGAGCAGACTGGATGGGAATTGTGAAATGGTTAATATAACTGATGATATGCACTAAGAGAGCAGACTGGATGGGAATTGTGAAATGGTTAATATTACTGATGATATGCACTAAGAGAGCAGACTGGATGGGATTTGTGAAATGGTTAATATCACTGATGATATGCACTAAGAGAGCAGACTGGATGGGAATTGTGAAATGGTTAATATAACTGATGATATGCACTAACAGAGCAGACTGGATGGGAATTGTGAACTGGTTAATATTACTGATGATATGCACTAAGAGAGCAGACTGGATGGGAATTGTGAAATGGTTAATATTACTGATGATATGCACTAAGAGAGCAGACTGGATGGGAATTGTGAAATGGTTAATATAACTGATGATATGCACTAACAGAGCAGACTGGATGGGAATTGTGAAATGGTTAATATTACTGATGATATGCACTAAGAGAGCAGACTGGATGGGAATTGTGAAATGGTTAATATTACTGATGATATGCACTAAGAGAGCAGACTGGATGGGAATTGTGAAATGGTTAATATTACTGATGATATGCACTAACAGAGCAGACTGGATGGGAATAGTGAAATGGTTAATATAACTGATGATATGCACTAACAGAGCAGACTGGATGGGAATTGTGAAATGGTTAATATAACTGATGATATGCACTAAGAGAGCAGACTGGATGGGAATTGTGAAATGGTTAATATAACTGATGATATGCACTAACAGAGCAGACTGGATGGGAATTGTGAAATGGTTAATATAACTGATGATATGCACTAAGAGAGCAGACTGGATGGGAATTGTGAAATGGTTAATATAACTGATGATATGCACTAAGAGAGCAGACTGGATGGGAATTGTGAAATGGTTAATATAACTGATGATATGCACTAAGAGAGCAGACTGGATGGGAATTGTGAAATGGTTAATATTACTGATGATATGCACTAACAGAGCAGACTGGATGGGAATTGTGAAATGGTTAATATTACTGATGATATGCACTAAGAGAGCAGACTGGATGGGAATTGTGAAATGGTTAATATTACTGATGATATGCACTAAGAGAGCAGACTGGATGGGAATTGTGAAATGGTTAATATAACTGATGATATGCACTAAGAGAGCAGACTGGATGGGAATTGTGAAATGGTTAATATAACTGATGATATGCACTAAGAGAGCAGACTGGATGGGAATTGTGAAATGGTTAATATTACTGATGATATGCACTAAGAGAGCAGACTGGATGGGAATTGTGAAATGGTTAATATTACTGATGATATGCACTAACAGAGCAGACTGGATGGGAATTGTGAAATGGTTAATATAACTGATGATATGCACTAAGAGAGCAGACTGGATGGGAATTGTGAAATGGTTAATATTACTGATGATATGCACTAAGAGAGCAGACTGGATGGGATTTGTGAAATGGTTAATATCACTGATGATATGCACTAAGAGAGCAGACTGGATGGGAATTGTGAAATGGTTAATATAACTGATGATATGCACTAACAGAGCAGACTGGATGGGAATTGTGAACTGGTTAATATTACTGATGATATGCACTAAGAGAGCAGACTGGATGGGAATTGTGAAATGGTTAATATTACTGATGATATGCACTAAGAGAGCAGACTGGATGGGAATTGTGAAATGGTTAATATAACTGATGATATGCACTAACAGAGCAGACTGGATGGGAATTGTGAAATGGTTAATATTACTGATGATATGCACTAAGAGAGCAGACTGGATGGGAATTGTGAAATGGTTAATATTACTGATGATATGCACTAAGAGAGCAGACTGGATGGGAATTGTGAAATGGTTAATATTACTGATGATATGCACTAACAGAGCAGACTGGATGGGAATAGTGAAATGGTTAATATAACTGATGATATGCACTAACAGAGCAGACTGGATGGGAATTGTGAAATGGTTAATATAACTGATGATATGCACTAAGAGAGCAGACTGGATGGGAATTGTGAAATGGTTAATATAACTGATGATATGCACTAACAGAGCAGACTGGATGGGAATTGTGAAATGGTTAATATAACTGATGATATGCACTAAGAGAGCAGACTGGATGGGAATTGTGAAATGGTTAATATAACTGATGATATGCACTAAGAGAGCAGACTGGATGGGAATTGTGAAATGGTTAATATAACTGATGATATGCACTAAGAGAGCAGACTGGATGGGAATTGTGAAATGGTTAATATTACTGATGATATGCACTAACAGAGCAGACTGGATGGGAATTGTGAAATGGTTAATATTACTGATGATATGCACTAAGAGAGCAGACTGGATGGGAATTGTGAAATGGTTAATATTACTGATGATATGCACTAAGAGAGCAGACTGGATGGGAATTGTGAAATGGTTAATATAACTGATGATATGCACTAAGAGAGCAGACTGGATGGGAATTGTGAAATGGTTAATATTACTGATGATATGCACTAAGAGAGCAGACTGGATGGGAATTGTGAAATGGTTAATATTACTGATGATATGCACTAAGAGAGCAGACTGGATGGGAATTGTGAAATGGTTAATATTACTGATGATATGCACTAAGAGAGCAGACTGGATGGGAATTGTGAAATGGTTAATATTACTGATGATATGCACTAAGAGAGCAGACTGGATGGGAATTGTGAAATGGTTAATATTACTGATGATATGCACTAAGAGAGCAGACTGGATGGGAATTGTGAAATGGTTAATATTACTGATGATATGCACTAAGAGAGCAGACTGGATGGGAATTGTGAAATGGTTAATATTACTGATGATATGCACTAAGAGAGCAGACTGGATGGGATTTGTGAAATGGTTAATATCACTGATGATATGCACTAAGAGAGCAGACTGGAT